>JADKXX010005059.1:0-92004 GCA_017310255.1 Butorides virescens | reverse complement strand
GGGGCCTTGGGGCCCAAAATACTGTAACGAACACTCGCCTGCAGCCTCTGAGCCAAGTGCTGGTTTCTGATTCACCCACGTAATTCCCTCTGGGCCATCATTGCACTGCATGAGTTTTGCTACAGTTCAAAAGCAGCTGATTCAAGCTGCTGATATAAGCAGCTGTAAGCTCACTGACTTTAATGGGAGCCACCAGGATATTTTCAGAGTCAAAATTCAGGCCAGTGATATTAGGTTTGAATTTTTTTAAAGCGTGAAACATCCCTTTTCATAATCAAAAATAGCAAGCAGATACAAGCATAAATAATTACGATGCTTTCCATTCCTGGCACTTCCTCCCCCGCCCTGAATATTTACCTAATGATGCAAAGATGCTGTCTTTTAAAATAATTTTCCCCTTTGTATTTCTTCCCGTTGGAAGTCTGCTTGCCTAGAGGAAAGCTGTTTTAAGGGGGAAACAGCACAGACACTGAACGTTACCTTTCCTTAGAAAAGACACTTCACACACATTCAAAGGACTCAGTTTCAAATCAGTGCAGCAGATCAATTCAAGCTAAACCTTTAAATACCTTACAGAGGACCGGCTATTTCAGACTTGGGGTAATTTTCTAGTCCAGACCCACTTCGAATTGCTACCGCCTGCCCACAAAGCGATGGGATTCACGGTCACCCCCTGCCCGGGAGCAATAACGCAGGCGCACGCACAGCCAGGTGCGCTGCCCCATTTCACACAGCCACTGCAAACAAAGCACTCTAAGAATAATAAAATAAATCTGTCAAAGATGGACCAGGGGAAGAAACCAGCAGGGTGATTTGGAAGAAATTACGTAAGGCGTGCCACTGAGCTCGCTCCATCGCGCCGCAATAGCATCGCATTGTGCCGGCTTTGGGGTCGCACGCATGCAGCAGATCACATTTCCATCTTTGCTATTCGGGGCGCGCTCCCGCCTGCCTTTTCCCTTCAAAGCGCTGGAAATACCCTCGCCCTGGAGCCGGGGGGGGGGGGGGGGGGGGGGGAGAGCAGGGAGCAGCGCTCAGAGCTCGTTTTGGAGGGGTCCGGGCCAGCCCTGGCAGGGAGCGGGGCCCCCCCCCACGCTGCGGGGAAAGGAGCCAGGAAACAGCGGGGGTGGAGGGGGGTGGGGGGTGAATCCCAAACGCCCAGGTGGGTTTTGGGGGGGCACTCACCCAGCAGCAGCCAGCCGGAGCCCGCGGAGCCCAGGAGCGGGGCGAGCATCCCTGCGGCCGCTCCCTGCAGCCGCGCACTGCGGCGCGCTCCCTGCGCGCTCCCGCACCTTCCCCGGCATAGGGCGGCATTTTTAGCAACCCTCCTCCTCCTCTCCCCATCCTGCCGAGCCCTCCAGCTCCGGCTTAAAAGGGGGGACGCGGCTGGCCGGTGTGCGAGAGCATCCCTTCCCCTCGGAAGGGCCAAGAGCAGCAGCAGGGGGAGGAGGGAGGGGAAGGGGGGAGAAACTTTATTCCGCAATGGCCGTCATTTCACCTTCGACCGATGAAATCGCCGCTGGACGGTGACCTGCACAGGAGTGGTCCTAAAAACCCTGACCATCAGAGATGCTGAAATACCTGCAGCTTCATGAGCGGTGCCCACAAGACGGACTGGCGTTGCTTCCAGATACTTTAACATCTTAAAATACAGTTTATGGCTACTTAAAAGAAAGGAGGCAAACTGTGTGTGTGATGCTAAATACATTGGGGGAATAGCAGATTTGTGTTCTTAGTGATTCCATCTTTCCCTGAACAAGCTGGTTGCAGAAAAACTAATCTCCACACTCCATGGTACGAGAAGGGCTTTGCAGAAAAAGGCTTTAAAAGGGCTGCAACAGTGGCGAGACATCTTCCATCCCCCTGGCACTCACTGGGGTAAGCAGGACGGGAGTGGCAAGAGGCAGAAGACAGCGTCCTTCCAGCCTTTTGTATGACTGAGCTGGCAGATCTGCAAAGCAGGCAGAACTGCTTGCTCAAAGTGTGATAGGCAGCTGTTTAACTCTTCATGAGCATAGACCAAGATACATCAAAAAAAATTCCCTGCCCGTACCAGGAATTAGTACTAGTTCAGCTATGTTCAGCTATGATTACAGCTGTCCAGGACATGATTTCCTTTGAAGATAAAGGCTTTTGGTTTTTTTAAAGGTAAGATTGAGGTTGATATAAATGAAGAATTTCCACTTCATGGCAAACAAGTTTTCACAACGGGGTTTCCTTCTGATTCACTATGAAAAGGACTTTAAAAAATTCCCTAACACAGAGGACCAGCAGCTGACACTAACACAAGTGACATCAATTTTAGTCATCACTGCCCACTCCTGAAAGCTATTAGAAAACTGCCACATCCATTTTACCCAAGGGCTATTGGGCTTTCAATATCTCAAAGAAGAAAACCCTCATTAAGCAGGCTAAGAAGTGAGCTGGGAACCAAAGACAACTGTATCTGGTTCCTCAGACTACAGTTCTCACAGTAAATGCCTCTACAACCTGCAGCAACTGTGACTTCAGCTTCACCTGGTGTCATAAAATCAAATAAAACAGCTATAAAATAGGACTTGGCAAAATCATATCTACTGCAAACTATTTTACTGAAGAGTAAAATAGATTACAGATTAAATACTGTGCTATCTATCTTACTTAAGAGCTTTTGTCTAGCCTATTCCTACAACCAGGAAGAACCATCTTTCTCCATGAGGAAGAACAGCTTCTACTCCACTTTTTACCTTCCTCCTTGCAGCAAATTTTGTGTTGGAAGGCTGTTAGCATGTCTCATCTTCTGCAGGCTACCCAGCTCCTACAGTCCCCATGCCTATGCAAGCCCAGACTTCTCACGGAGCCACCCAGTGCCATTTGTCAAGCCCAGCTTTTGGGCTCCTGAAAACCTGTTAGCTAGAAGTGACAATACTGAAGCTCTTGATAGGACAAATTAAGTTGTCCTAGTGATATGGGATCTCTGGTCTTTTGGGAGATGGGGTTTTTTTGAATAATACATCCTTAGGGAAGCTGAGACACCAATAGAAACTGGCTGAAGTACCAGCTCCCAGAACTCCACTAAGTAATTTTACAGCAAACAGATTTGCACACACAGTTGCACAACGAGGCCTGAAAACACCTTTCCTCCATCTGACATAGGAGGAGTAAAGATCATTGACACAACAAATACCACCGGGACCTCCGTGCCCTTGCTTTGGGGAGCTGCAAGATGTCTGCCTATGCTCTGCAAAGAGGAGCTTTCCTGACCTCACCATCTCCTGCAGCAGCTCCTCCAATCTCTAAGCAGATTAAAAAAAGACAAGTGACTTCCTGTGTTTCACCACAAACTTCCTGCTTCTCTGCAAAGTTCTCATGAGCTTTTTTTCCAATTCTTGCCTTTAAAACTTTCAATAGCTTTCTGCTTCTCTGTACACTAGACCCCAAGGCAAACTTTGCCCAATTGGTTATCAAAAGGCCCAGCTACTCCATTTTCTGAAGCTGCTCACACCTCAACAGCATCCAGTTTAAGTGCTCTCACTTAAGTGTCCACCATCTGGGATGATAGTAATGGAGATTTTGTCTTCGGAGGTGTCACGGTGACAGACATCTGTCATGATGCTGCTGAAATTTTCCACAGTAAGAAACCACTCAGAATCTTATGAGTCACAGAAGAGCCTCAAGTTGCACTACACCACAGAGCTGTGTCTCCTGCAGAGGACATACCTTTGGCCATCGTGAAATGTAAGCCACAGACACAGGTCAACAGCAATCTTCTTAATAGCCAGAACAGAGGACAACATCAGAAAATAACTGGCCAAGGAACCTGAGCTTATACCCTTCTCTAAACTATGTTAAGTTTTCCAATTCAGCCCAAAACCTGTTACTGCTAGAAGAACCCTCTACTCCATGTTCCTTCACAGCCTGGCCTGGGTTACAGACAATGTGTGCTATACCACATCCCTGTGAGTAAACAAATCCAAAGTGGCTCCTGCTTGTTCTCACAATTAGGTACAGTAACATTAGTTTAGCAGAGAAGAAATACCAGTTTCTTATTTCTTGCTTGAATACTTTTATGTGTCTATCCAGTAGTCAAATGTCTTCTGTTCACCCCAAGTAACACTAATATGGAAAACCTTAGGATGTGTTCCATTCTGTTAAATCTTTTAAAAAGATTTGCAATATGTTTCAAGCTGCAACTTATCTGGTTTTTATTTCAGGTTTTTTCAGTCTCTCCTCATTCCCAACCAGCTGGTAAATAGTTACTATGGCAGCACTTAATGCAGAGTGACTCAGCACTCCCCCACATTTCGGTAGCAGCTGTCTGCCCTTCTGGTTTCTTACAATGATAACCTTGCCCTCTTCATCATTTCATTATGGAATTATGATTTTTAAAAAATCATTCTTCCCTTGTGTAATTCAGCATTTATTGAGGGAGTCAGTGCAAGAATCTGCTAAGTAAAGACCATACCTATTCAGGATGCTATTTCAGCTTTCCTTTTGTGTCAATCACAATGTTTGAACCGTTTCAACCATCCCTCAGTGTCTCTTTAGAGCTCTGTATTACCCATTGCCAAGTAAGCTAGTCTAATATCAAACCACAACATTCCTAGCTCCAAAATGTCCCAGTCTGGTTGATTTTAAGAAGAAACCCGCATTCTCTTCATTATTGTTTAAAGCTCCTTGCTTTCTATTCCTGGGCAGGAATTTTTTATTATTATTTTATTTTGCCTTGCTTTGAACATTGTATTTACACCTTGAGTTTTCTCCTTGATCCTCTCTTTGCTCTTTAGAGGTGAACTGGTCAACCAGTTCTCATTATTACTAGCAGCACTGCTGTTCGGGTGCAGAAGGAAGCCACATCCTTTTTATCTGTACCTTAAAGCAAATTGCAGAGATCAGGAATCCACCAGTCATCCAATTTGCCAGGTCTAAAAGCACGAGAAGGTTTTGGTGAGTCATCAATTTAGAAATAATTCATTTTGATAACAGTGAAACCTGCAAAGCCTGTGGCTTTCTGTCTCATGGTTGGATTGTCCCAGGGCTAGAAGGGTGTGGACTTTGGCTTTTCCTGCAGTTGAGGTATTTGTTTTACCTTCTTCTGGCATGGTGAGTCCTCACTGCTACAGGTGAGTCTAAATTGGCTGGCTGGGGATCTCATCTGAGTTTATCCCTTATCTTTCACTTTCTAAAATTTTAGCTGACAGGCTTACAAGAAACAATATGTCAGACATCCGCAGACAGGGTTAGGGTACTTTTCCAGTACACTTGATGAAAGTTAAGATAGGTTTTTTTAGACCCACAATGCAAAAAACACACCTGAAGAAGAACCATTTATTTTTTGCGCAAAGCTCCTCAGGTGCCTTCCACTTTTCCCTCAGCTCGTCCTGAGCACGCACTCACAATCCTGATGGCACACGCGAGGTACGAAGGTGTTAGCACCTTCTCTGGGATGGTTGCAACGAGCGAACGAGTTGGGCGATCGTGGCCGCGCCCCGGACCCGACCGCTCCCCCGCGATCAGCACCACGGACAGCGGCGGCCCCGGCACCTCCCGTCATTAACGCCACCGTCATTAATTAACGAACCCACTGTTTGCCCCATTAAGTCACCGGCATTTGTGATGGGCTCCCTGCTATGTTCCCTTTTACCTGCCAAAATCAGAGGTAGCAACATTAACACATTACCCTGGAAGTTGTGCTTGGTCCTTTCCCATCTTCCACTTCTGTGCCAGCCTCTTCTTTAGCCTTTTTTTTTTCTACCTATGGGAAAAAAGATAATTAGAGCCAAGCTGTGCTTCCCAATGGTCATCTCACACAGGTGAACATGGGCCTCTGACTGAGGGCAGCACATTCAGGAGGAGCAGGGGATATATTTACCAGAAGAACAGTACACAGATCAGTGCTATTTGGCAGCCCAGAGCAGGATGGAGTGATAGGACTGACATTACAATAAATCTATTTTGCATCTCATAGCCAAGAGAACAGTACAAATTGCTGCTGAAAGCTATACAAGGATGCTGTATGGTGCCAACTCTCCCTACCTCTCTGACCTGAAAACTTAGAGAAAGATATTTTGGCTAAATGAAGGGAGAAGGTCAACTCTCTGAAGTTAAAGATAAACCTTCCCACAAGTCAATAGAAACAGTTACTTCCTCTGACCACCACACAGGTGCCTAAGTCACAGTCAACTGTTGTATTATTCATAACAGCTTGCAGAGCATTTTTATTTGCCAGCAGCTCTCATCTAAAGTAAGTTTCTGTCAGGGTGTACCTTACCTTACTGGCAAGTGCACAGTTACACCAGGGTGCTGTGAAGAACACATCTGACCTCACTAGCCAGGGCACAGCAAGCAGGACAGGCCCCAGGGTGGCAACTGGGGATCAGCTGAGAGCCCAAACCATCAGGTAACTGTGTGGTGATGAGGCAGGTCCAAGGTCATTAAGTCAACCCAAAGGCTGAGGTCCAAATCGACAGGGCCCACAGCCAGGCACAAGGATGGATGCGACTGAGCTGGAGACCAGCATTCCTGAAATACAGGCAGGGAACTAAGTCTCCTGGGACTGAGCTTAAATAGGCTCCTGGGCCCATGGGAAGGGTGTGGGTGGGAGCCCAGGTGAGGCTGGTCAGGACCATGAAGGCCTATTTGCACCCTCAGGGCTCCAACAGTTAAAAACTTTCCACAGCAAGAGCTGTCTCTCAGTGTTTGACTCTAGGTACTTGGCATAATAAAGGCCCCACATGATACTGTAATAGCACTAATTAACTGTTTCTAATTAATTGTCTTTTATCTGTTAAACTTTGTCAGTAAAGACATTTCATTTGGTAAATGCATACACACACACACAAATTCTAATTCTTGGACTCTGAAGCAATTTACCAAGTGCAAATTTTTAATTTCATTTTTCAGTTGGCACCTTAGTGCCAAAAATCTTCCTGGCTATAAGGAAAAGGCTGGAGACAAACCCTCTACTTCATTATTCACAGGAAAAATCAGTTGATTGCCTATGCAAACTAGGAAAACTAGAATATTTCATTTTGAGGATAGAAGACTACCAGCAGGCATTAGGTTAAAAATGGTATAATGCCCTACTTTAGTCATTTGGTTTCTGTACTATCCATTCGTCATCATGAACTCTCTGAACTACTTCTGGCCGGGTTATGCAAGGAGAGCACGGGTGCTACTGCTGCTCTGCTGCGGCCCCAGTCACAGGCTCCAGCTGCAAAAACAAAGCAAGAACTTACAAGAGCTTTTTGAGAACAAACAAATCCCAGTCCTGCTCTTCCTCTGTTACAGTAAGAAATGAGAAAACAAGTAGTTCTGTTATGGTTGTTATGGAACAAATTAAGATACCCGAGCTGGACAGAACTCTCAGTCTCGTAACCCTTCATACCAGCTGTGCTGAAATCACATAAGGCAAACGAGGTATTCAGCGTAACTGCTTCTGGCTGAGAGGATGTACTGAGAGCTTGAATCCAAAATGATCCTCTCAACAAAGAGGAGCAAGCTCTGGTCACCCTTACGCTGTGGTCAGTAAGGATTAATTCTGATGAAGGGAGTTATGTTACACCTCCATCAGACTGGGAGTAAAGCATCAACTCCTTTATATAAATAAAAAAAATATGTTGGAATGACCTTTGTGCTTTCATTAGACAAACACTCTTCTCTCTGAATGTGGATAATGGAGGAATACAGATGTTGTGATTGGGCTTGTGGCTAATGAACCGCGCCTCTAAAGTGAATAAGTGACAAAGCCAATACCTTAGCACATATGAAAGTGCCATCTTTTCACATTTTGATGGGAATTCCTCAACTTTAAGTGGTGTTTTAAAGGGTAATTTACATATATTAAGTAATTTTGACACCGATTTTGGGTGGCAGATTCACCGGAGCATAATGGTTTTATACTATCTGTAAAACCACCCATGCTTCACCTTCCCTTCTTCCCCAGCCCATGGATGAAGGTCAGGAGGAGGGTGAATGGGAAGCCGATGCAGACCTGTTAACGGCAGTATCGCACCATTGTGCAGGCAGCAGTGAGGTTGTGCAGTGACTCTAAAGCAACAGACCATTCGTGCCAGTGATTCAGTGAAGTGCTGATCATATTATTTAAAAAGCAACCAGGCTCCTTTTGAGCTGTAAATGCTGCACAGAGAAAGAAAGCACTCTGCTTCCCCAACCTAGGTGAGATGACCTCATGGCCAAATTTTGCCCTCGATCAACGATGTGACCTTGTCAACAGCAGGAGACTGGCAGAGCAGGGCAATGAGCTTTCTGTTTTGTTTTCTCCTGTAGCAATCCCTTTTGCCCCTCTGATTTTGAGGAAGCTGCCATCTGCTGTCAGAAGCTCATGTAGACAGACACACGGCACTGGGGATGGAGCCAACGCTGGTAAAAGCAACAGAAGAGCTGCAGAAATAGCCCATTGAGAGCGCAGGCTGAAATGCCTTTTGTATGACTTCTTATTACTGCCTATCTCACACATTTATTAATGATTTTATATACTTAGCTTGTTCTGAAATGGAGCATCTTGTAAACAAGCATTTGCGTTGCAGACCACAAGCTATTTAAGCCAGTCTACCGGGGCTTTTGGTGCCATTTGCCTTCTTGCCATGATCAACTGCCAGCTGCCTATTTGTGTTGGTTTAATTAAAAGATAGAATAAATAGGTCATGTAATTTTTATAATAGCGAGATTAAGCATTTAGAAAACTGTTGAAAATGAAAGAGAAAGGAGGTATGAATATCAGAGCTGGCCCTGAAAGCGGCAGGCACTTTAAGAAGTACTGTAGGAGCATCAGCACGGAGCCCATTTGTGCCACGTGGAAAGAACAGGTCACTGTTTATCAAGGTAACAGCACACGTGGCTGTGGAATAGTAAATCTTTCATGAATATTTTGAATCAAAGGGAGTAAAATACAGTGTATGGTTTAATAAAACGGATGTAATAGAAACTAATCCTAGTCCGAATGCACGGATACAAACTGAATGTGCAAAAAGGGGACATAAATAAAATCAAAGCACAAGGGGTTTGGATCACTTCAGTCAAAGGGAAAATGCCATTGCATGAAACAATTAATTTAGAGCAATTACTCACAAGACCATGTGTCATCAGCCAGAATTACTAGTACCTGCATTGCTTAATGTCCTCTAGAAAAGGAGGTGGTTGTAATGTGAGAAAGCATGGAGCGATGCTAAGTACTCCCTGAAGCTGGGTATGAGGTGTCCTAGCAGGACCTCACAATGATAAGAGACTGGGCAAGAAGCCAGCCCAGAAATTTCAGGGTTTGTAAGCACAGACATGCATGTGGGAAACAACATCACTAAAAATAGCAAAGGGCTCTACATGAGTCTTGCTCGGCCCAGGGTCACAGTGGACCATCCCCAACAGCATCAGCTCAGTTGTGGGAAGGCTGTGGGAAAGGTTAATAAAATATCCTAAATTGTTTGCAAGTAAAAAACAGTATTGGAGCATAAACCAGGAAAATGTGTTGTGTGTGGTGGCCGTATTTTAAATATTGTTTATGTGTTTGATCGCTCCATCTCCGAAAGGGCACCGCAGAGTCCGAGGGTGTGCAAGGGAGATGGGGGGCACAGAGGAGCTTTTTGAGCAGGAGACACTAGGAAGAGGAGTGGTGGAAAGGGAGACCCTGGGCTTTTCAATCAGGGGACAAGCAGAAGGTAAATTGCAAGTGGTAATTCATTACTACTCAAAATAGAAAAAACAGAAAGGCATTGGATAAAATTGTCAGGCAGCAGCTTGGGAAAAAAAAAGAAAAAAGAAAAAAAGAAGCATATTCTTACTTAAAACTTAGTTAAACCAGAAGGTTAATTGCTGTGGAGTATAACAGAAAGAAAATCCATATATAAGTTCCAAAAAAAGTCACGCAAATTCAGAAACCATAACACTGTTTGTAGCATTAAATTCAACAAGGGGGATGATTTGTCTTAGAGATTTCCTAAATGGCCAAGGGCCAGGTGTCAGGAAGACATGGTAGGGAAAGACCTTTCTATACCGTCTGTCTCAAACCATGTCCTTAAATAGCCACTGCTGCTCATAGAACACTGGGCAATGACAGACCAGCACACCAAGTCTCACATTCTTCAGTAACGTATGTTCTAATGTAAAAGCTCAAAAAGCTGAGAGCCATCGCATACTCATTAATTACATTTAGGCATTTACATTGAACTATATGCAAGAAGCGAATACATTCACGATATACAACACAAAGTGAATTGACTTCATTAATGACATTAGGAATATTCCCCTTGACCTAAACATTTTATACCCAATGGGGGAGATGGTGACTCAGCTCAGGTCACTGCTCTGATGGCAACAGAAACAAGGGACAGTGCTGCCAAACCTCAAAGTTACAACTGGCCAGAAAATCCCACCAGGCTGGAAGCTGGCAAGATGTGAGCTGCTAGCCCGTTGTTGGGGGTTGGACTAGATGACCTCTAGGGCTCCCTTCCAACCCAAAACATTCTATGATTCTATGATTCTAAATAATTTTGAAAAGCTATTTTATGGAGGGCCCCAAAATCCATGCTCACATTTTCACAGTCTCTCTTTCCACCTGCAACTCCGTAATCACAAATACAGCAAAAGTATAAGTGAAGTTGCAGGCACTCAAATGTGGCTCGTGACAATTTTAGGACTGTCTCGGGTTGTACATGCCAAACCAGAGGCTCCTACAGAAGCAGCAGTAACTGTTTCCAAAAACACTGGGCGCAAAGAGCTGAAACGTCAGCAGACTTCGGCATTTAAGGAGACACTGAAGTGACTGTGGAGTTGTAAGAAGCCTCCAAATTATGCTTGTATATCCTCCTATTTCTTAGTCTTCAGCAGTTACCTAAATTATTTCACGCGGTGGTGCCTACTCACACGTGTTTTGGTGACAATTTTTTTAAAAGAGGAATTAGCGGTACAGCTTCGGGCTGATTTGAACGGAGTTTGAATAAAGGCTGTGGGACCAAAAGGAGGAAGTTGGTTAGCGAAGTGAAAAATGGATAAAATTAGGAGGAAAACCCATGAATTATTTTTGTATATTTTCTATGAGAGAAAAGCAGAAACTCAAACAGGTAAATTCTGGCTTTAGGTCTTTCCCCTGTGTGGTACTGAGAGTTTCAGGCGATATTTCTGGTTTTCATGTGCTTAGACGAATACATGTCAATATTGTGATGTAGCTTTCGACAGATCTTTCAGACTTTCCTAGAAGAAGCAGAAGCACACCTCAGCCGGGCAGCTGGTTTGATGGTTGAGCCCAAGCAAAACGTTGCAGTGCTGAGGACCGATGACAGAGGCGGAAAAATCAGAAGGTCTAAGAAATCCATAGAAGGCTTTGACTTTCCATTTACATCTGTAGTTTGAAAACACCTCTTGAATGCTAAAGCAGTTGCCTTTAAGCACATAAGAGACCTCAAGGTCTTCTCCAAAGCCAGGACAAGTGGTTCCCTGGAGAGCCAATGCTTCCCTCCCTCTTTCAGAGGAGAGCGGGAGCAGCTGGAGCTGCCAGGCAGCGGCACCGAAGCAAAAAGGATGTTGTGCTGCCTGTGACACTTCTGGCTAACGGTGCTAAAGGCACTGTCTGCTCGCTGCTTTAAAATAACACACTTACTCCCAGAAGGTAATTCTCTTTTCCCAAGGGTGAGAAGTATTGAAATGCGGCATCATAGAATCGTAGAATACCAGGTTGGAGGGGACCTCAAGGTTCATCTGGTCTGACCAGTTTATTAGATGATCAAATGAGATTTAGAAACCTATTTCTCAGCACCCAGGTAGGGAAAACCAGACTGAAATCCTCACAGGAATCTGAAACCTCCCCTTTCCTTCTCCTCTGAATAACCTGATATAGATTTGATTTCTCATCCCCGTGCTGTTGCCATCAGTCTGCTTGCTGCCATGGGGATGCTGCCGTGCACCCTGGCCTGTTCGGTGCACACCAATGGAGATGGGCTGCCTACCACCATCTCCATAGCTCTGTGGGGAAAGCAGTCTAGGAGGCACAGAGAAAAAAAAAAAATCTGGTTGTTTGAAATGGGTAAGAGATACATGGCCTCTTATTTTTTGTTTGTTTAAAAATAGCCTAGCAATTCTAAACAATGATGTTCCTCTCAACTTATTTGGAAATGTCAGAAACTTCCAAAGGATGTGATTAAACTTCCAGGGAGGGTCTCCTGCAGCTGCTGGGGAGCTGCAGAGTGCTTTGAGACACTTTGCTCCACAGATTTCATCCAGAGCTCTTTAATCTCTGACTGTCAGTGTTTTTGTCATTAAGACATTGCTGACTGTGGAAAACCTTCTGCCTTAGAAAGTCCCTCCTGCAGCCATGCAGTAGCTGGAGCACGGCCGGTCGCCGCCTCGCTCCAGATGGGAAGACGAAGCATGTCCCAAGGGATAAGGTTAGGCTTTGCCATCTCACAGGATCTTCTGTTTTCAGTTCCACCCATGGTTTTGGCCAACTACAAAACAAAACAGTGGTGGAACCATGGTGATTTCTCCAATATTACTCACACTGCTTTTCAGTTAGCCACCTGAAACAGAAAAATGTAATTTCTTTTTCCTAGTAGTGAGGAAAAGGAAGATGTTAAAGCAAAAGGGACATTCCAGCAGAAAGCTGGAATTGATAGCTAAATGCCCATCGCTTGAATAAACCCAGGGAAAAACAGATTGGAAGGTCTTTGTCCTTCTCTGAAGACTGCCTGTAAGTGAGAAGACTCCCTATAAAAGAGTTATTTTGATTTTGCTAGGGATTTCCATGAAAAAGATGGATAAAGAGTAAGTATAGCTTGTGATACAAAAAATGGCCCAAAGTAGGGAGGGATGGGGAGCCGGCACGAAGGCAGCGCTGCTGGGGCTGAGCGGGTGCTGGGTGGCCTGGGGTGCATCACCAGCTCCCACACAGCCCCAGGTATTTTTTCCATCGTGCTGAATCCCACTGGTTTTACCAAGTGGGATGTGATGCTCTCTCATGACGCTCTTTCGAAAGATGCACCTTTTCCATTTTATCGGGAAGCCTCACGCACTGCCTGTCATTCTTATGTGCTAACAGACTTGCCAATGTTTAATCACCAGGTCAAAATTTTCCACGCTGACTGGGTGCTTATCTTGACGATGTCAGTTCAGTAGTTTCTAAAAATAGGACTAAGGAAAAAAGTTGCTTAGTAAGACTGAAAACGTAAAAATGACCTCCTGTTTGAAATCTCTATGGCCTTATATAGTCCAGGTCACTGAGTTTCTAACCGTGCTGGTGTCACAGTAACTCTGCAAGGCACCTTGCGGGATTTTGGTTTTCGTTTTAATTGATAAAAACCCCCTCAAAACTAGGTAGGAAAAAACTGCGTGAAAGGATTATTATGGTTGCAAAGCAACTGCTTGCAAGTTAGAAAATGCTAAAACAAGACAACTGCTGCAGTCCACAAAAAGTCCACCCTGAGCAAAGTAGGGCCTCAACAAATTTTTCATGGGAAAAAAATACACAAAATATAACTAAGGAAAGTTTGAAAGCAGAAAGTAAGGGGACAAATTTATGGCCACATATGCAAACTTCATTTTAGGCTTTCCTCACTTAGGAATCATAAAATCATTTAGGTTGGAAAAGACCCTTAAGACAAGCTTCTGAGTGTTCAACTTTGGTCTTATTAGCAATAAGGTGTCAAAAGTGGTAAAAAGATTCATTACACATGCAACAGAAGAAGAGGTGAGATTTGTGTCATCTATTATCAGGTCACATCCCAGACTGTTACAAACCTGTAAAAAATGCCCATGGCTACAAGGACCCCATCAGCGTCCCTGACTTAATGCTGACAGTTCCTTTCTTGGAGTTTGAAGGTCCATTTCATGGGAGATATTAATATATGAATCCACAAGTACTTGTAAAAACTCAATTTCCATTCTCCCTGCAGTTACTGCGAATAGGCAGCATCCTTCCTCTGAAACAGAAACCACCAGAAGCCACTTGATGTCTGCTCAGCATCATCAGCTCACCACCACCGGGCATGAGGAGTTTCCCTTCCCACCGCCGCCTGTGTCCCAGTGTGCCTAAGGCTGCCTTCCAAGTCACGATGGATTTGGGAGAAAAAAGGTTGATTTCTACACTCACCGTTCACAGTGGTCTGATGGTCATCAGACTGTCATCAATAATTTGAATTCTGTTTTGCATTTATTGTGTAAAATATCCCAGACTACTTGCTGTACTTAAATCCTTCTTGTCTACCAGGTCTAGCTCATGGACCTTCCTTGATTTGTGTTTGTGGACTGATGGTGATTACGGGCTCGTTTTCCCCCTCCAGTGCTATTGATGATGCCTCTCATTCACCTAATGCCAATACAGCCATCTCAAGCTCCTGTCATGAAAGTATTTATAAACATAAGCCCTCACCGTGCTTCCCTCTCCGTGTACAGCCACTCCCAAATGCACCAAATTTATCATGACTTTGAAAATAAGAAAAAAATCAAGAAAAGCAGAGGTAATAAATGAGTTCTTCTAGTCATCACAGAATGGTACCTCTTGGCCACGTGGGAGCAAATCGCACAAGAACAAAGCGTGCCTGTCCTGGGCTCAACGCCAGAGCAATGGGATCCCAATGGGATGCAAGGTTATGTGCATGGCAGGGCACTGGGAAGACCCCGCCTGACCCATGCAACACGCCTGATGTTACAGTTTATATTTTTACTGTCTGAATAAACTTGCCTAATCTTGTCTAAATGCAGTTGGTGATCGGATGGCAAACACAGGTGAAGCCCAGCAGAAGACTTGATCTTTACATTTACACGTCAGGCTGACAAACCCCATGATATTGCATCTGCTTAAACCTGGAAACCTTCACACAACTCAGAGCAACTATTTCAGAGTTTCATTTCACAGAGACAGGAATTTGGGTGCACACCAGAGTCAGCGGTTAAAGCACTCATCAAACCATTGCATTTTTGATGTCTTGATTAGACGTCGCAAAGGATTTACTAAGAGTACAGAAAAACGTTTGCTATCTGTACTTGTGGGTTTTATGACAAAGCATCTGTAGAGCTTCCGTAGGAGACTGGAAATAAAACCTGTGTAAGATAAATTAACTTTCTGATACGAATATTTCTGTTACTCCTTTCTTCCCTCAGGGGCTTGGTTAATTAAAAATAATTGACAGGATCATTTAATCAAGATTACCCCATAGTAAGTCTCAATAGTTCTGGGAGAAAACATTTTATGTTTGTAAACATATACACATTTTGAAATTAGCAACTGGAAGAAGAGTAAATAAATCGAGATTACTGAGCATGGACAAAATCTATCCTTTTGCAGAATCTCACTCCAGAGAGTGAGCATCCCAAAACCCAATTAAATCTTCAGCTCAGCTTAATGGGAAGCTGAGCGTGAGAGTAATTCAACATCTTGCAGTACAACAGCAAACCATCGATTCACCTGTGTTTTGCCATTTAGTTTCCAGTCACCCCATTGCTATAGAAGAAATCAAACACTTTCCTACACGATTGCATGTAGTGAGCAGCAATGGCAGCCGTGGAGGTGGGCTTGCTCGCAGCCTGGGCTGCGTACTGCCATGGTTTAACCCCAGCCAGCAGCTAAGCACAACGCAGATCCTTGCTCACCCTCCCCCATGGGATGGGGGAGAGAATTGGGGGGGGGGGGGGGGGAGAGTAAAACCCATGGGTTGAGATAAAGACAGTTTAGTAGGACAGCAGAGGAAGAGAAAAGAACAATAATAATAATAATGATAATAGAATATACAAAACAAGTGATGCACAATGCAACCGCTCACCACCCGCTGGCTGATGCCCAGCCCATCCCAGAGCAGTGATTGCTGCCCCCCAGCCAACTCCCCCCCAGTTTCTATACTGGGCATGATGCCATATGGTCTGGAATAGCCCTTGGGTCAGTTGGGGTCGGCTGTCCCGGCCGTGCCCCCTCCCAGCTTCTCGTGCACCCAGCAGAGCAGGGGAAGCTGAAAAGTCCTCGACTGGTGTAAGCTCTGCTGAGCAACAACTCAAACATCAGGGTGTTACCAGCATTCTTCTCATCCTAAATCCAAACCACTGCACTATGCCAGCTACTAGGAAGAAAATGAACTCTGTCCCAGCTGAAAACAGGACATGTTCTGAAACATCAGTTATTTCTCAGTATTTACTATACTAACAGCACAAGCTACGTTCAGAGAAATTAATTTCATCTCATTGACACGGGATTCTGTATGGAGTCAGAATAGGGGGCATCCTTCCTTCCCCCATGTCTTCCAGTGCTGTTCTCCATGACCAAAAGAGCCTCTCTGGCTTTGGGCGTCTCCACACACCTCTGAGTGAGTGTACAGAAAAAGCACTTGGGCTGACGTAATTGCCACCGATGACTATGCAGAAATCTTCCTCTACACCACTTTCCAATATAGGTCAATACCGATAATTTGCCACAGGTATGCTGTTTCCTAGAAAGGGCTTTTGCAGGTTTCTTAGAACAGACTTGTACATTATTTTGTAAGGAATCGGTAGTTTCATACATGATGAAAGTTGGCACAGGGTTAGATGCTCACAGTTTTACAAAATGCTATTGCAGTTTGAAGTTTAAGGCTTTGGGGGAGGTTTTCTTTAATTACAGAACTAAACATCAACTGGGACAAACTCTGAGATGTATTTGTAGAGGGTAACCTATACATTGACCCTGCAACCCTCTGTAACTGGGTTATCTTTTTGAGGCTCTTCCTTTGCCACCAACATACAGCTGTTATTACTCATCCACTGCAGAAATTTGGAGCATAGATTCTGTAAACCAGGATGTATGTAGGATATCTGGTCAACAAAACACACTATTTGTCATCATAAAAACCCCATGAAAGCATATTTAAATAAGATAACAATAGTTGAGCCTGCAGCACATGATGCATTTCCAAGCTCCCAAGTCTCTCTGCGGTGTGACCATGGATGACTGCCAACAACCCAGGAAAACTCAGAGGACTGGGGGAACTTCTGGGAGTGGCCTGGGGCCAGAAGAAAGCTGAGGAACTGAGAAACCAGCTCAGCTTGAGCTGCAGGAGCAACTTCCCTATCAGTCTCTTTTACGGCAAAATAAGATGATTTAAGTTTTAAAAACAGCCGGTATGGATTTGAGGTGACAGGATCTTGACTTCAGAGTTCCTTGGCAGTCTGGCCACCCTCGTGGGTGAGGGGGAAGTTGTTGCTGGGTTCCGGGCAGTGCCTAACATGCCAGGCTGAGGACTGAAATGTAATGTCGGACATTTTTGTCAGGATGAAACCTCTTGTCATTGCGGATGGTTCCCTATCAGAGGGAGGGAACTCACTGTGGGTTTCATAGGTAGGCTTTCTGGCCCAGATATAATTTTTAAAAAGTAATAGTAAAGTATTTGAATCATAAACCAGGGACAATCCTTATCAGATTTGAGTGTAATGTTTTCTTGGGAACACGAGGCATAAAGTGCAACACTTACAGAGGCAAATGGCCAAAACACAGACATAAACCGGCCAAGCAGCACCGAAGGATCACAAACATCAGCCTGGTGCTGATTTTTTTCTTTTTCTTTTTTTTCCCCCTTTCCTTTCTTTTTTCCTGCTTCACATTTTATAAATGTGCAAACTCCCTTTGGGACATGACAGCAGGCTGCAGAGATGTAAGACATGACAGACACTCACGCTGTCCTGCACACCCCTGGAAATGTAAGTGTCTCGCAAAAGCTTTTCCCGATGAAGCACTTCCTCGGAGCGATGATGCTGACACCAGACGGAGACGCTGTTTTTCCATAACCTCCTCAGTGCAGCTATTTGCTTACTCTGACAATCTAGACTGAACCCAATAAAATAATCACAAAAGTCATAGTCCTGGCATTTATCTCAGATTATCATCCCAGAGTTTAACACTGGCTTATGTTTTCTCTGGCAAGTGTCTTGATTGCAGGATGGTGTGAGTAACAGCTTTATGCTGGCCTGTTGTAAATCACTCGCTCCGTTTGAAGTATTCCTTCTAATAGGTTTTACACCTGTTGGTTTTCCTCCTGGACCACTCATCTCTCCCTGCACAGTCTCTCCCTCCTGCCTAAGCTTTCAGCTGGTCTTCAGCCCTCGCCTGCACATCGGATCCCCTGCCCTGGCATGGAAGTTAAAGAACGTTAAAAAATTCATCCTGAAATATGCATGACCCTGACAGCTGCACTAAAAATGTTGGGAATTACCAGAGAAGAGTCATAGATTATTGAAGGAATGTGGAAGGAATTATTAAGCATGGCTGAAGTATTAGTGAAATGATGAAAAAGTTATAGCTCATTGCTGGAAACTAGACTTCAGATGAAACATATAGACATGGTGGAACACTGAGGTGGATAGAAGAAAATCTACTGCTGATGGCATTTGGTGATAAGACAACTTAGACACATGGTTTCTCCTTTGGTGATAAGACAACTTAGACACATGGTTTCTCCTTTCCCCTCTAACTTCCCCATTTTTTTGATGACTTTGCAAACCCACAGTGTCATCTACAAAGTACTTGTAGAGTACTTTGTAGATGACAAGAAAGAGTACTCTTTCATATTACAACAGGAGTAAAGCAGATCGTTATGGTAGGGGTCGTCATTTCAGGAGATGAACATATTCAGTGAATGTAACAAAATACATCCCAGAGATGGAAAAATGCAAAACTATGTGTGACTTGAACATATCCGATAGCACAGGAGTTAAAGCGAGAGGGAGCGTCCAGTTCCCTGACTTGTAGGTTCATGAAGCACCTGCACGTAGGCTAAGGGAGTGGGGTCCTCCCCGAAGATCCCCCCGGTCCAGCCAGGGTAACACCACAGCCTGCGCAAGAGGCAACCTGATTTTAAAACCTCTTTCCGTTTGCAGAGGGCAACAGTCAAACGAAGAGCAAAGCAGATCATGTCAAAGGTAATATTTGGAAAAAAGAGTTTGCTCTTTGGGCTTCCACTTTGGTTAGTAGAAAAAACATTTATTGAAAATTTTGCCCAAGACTACAGTGGGTTTTCATAAGCAAACTAGGGGAAAAGAGCTGAAATTACTGTCTTAGGTGTATCACTGTTCAAAAGAGCAGATAAGCAACAGTTCACCATCAGCTTGCAAGGTTACACCTATCCCCGGCTGTAAGGATCTGGTCTGGGTCTAGCATTAGTCAGGGTTTTCATTAGTAATATTGGATTAAAGAATAAACAAAACATACCCTAGCAAAAATTCTGGATGATAGAGTGTGTCCTCCTCCTACGGTGTTTTAAAAGCGGGCTAGGCACAGGGAAAATACTGAGTAGGGGGATTCCCAGGGGATGTCTGTGACTGCACCCAGCACTCACAAGTGCATTCTCAATAGCCCAGGAGGTAATAAATAGCCTGATTACACTCTGATATGGAAAATATATTTTCAGACTTTAAATAAAACATGGAAAACTAATGTTTGGTTCCCACTTTCACTTGTAGCCCAAGACAAAAGCAGTGCAAGATGCCCCAGCCACCCTGTCCGGGGTAAAGCTGATCTAACGCTTCTTTGTCAGGACTCCAGCATCCATGGCTGATCTTCCCCTAATGCCAAACTAGAGGACAGCTGTTCTTATGAAATCTGATTTTTTTTTTTTACATATTCAAAGCCCAGCAAGTTTCTAAATCATTCTTTACCAAATTTCTCCACTTGATATTCATAATTAGCTTGTCCTGTGCATTGGCAGCTCAACCCATGGTAAATGAAATTTGACTGCAAACTTTCTCAGTTGCTATTCAAGGTTCGTTTTTCTCCTCAGACGGCTGGGAAACCTACCCTGAGGCTACGATGCCTTTCCTGAGAGCCCCAACACCTTGGCACCTCTGGCCTGACCCAGAGTCAAATTGTAATATATTTCCTGAATTTAGCCACAGAATTCCCTGTAGAAACTGTATGGAATAGTTATGGTAGCTTTAATATAAGTAAGTATTACAGTGTTGAGCCCTCTAACCCTGGTTTTCTGGGGGAGTCTGTACATTTTCTTTAAATGACCTCCAAATTTCTGAAAGTGCTGAAGAATTAATATAAAGCAAGATTTTAGTTCTCCAGCATCTACATTTTGTGTGCACACTTGTTTATATATGTCTATGTGTACTCTACAAATGCCTACTCCGATATCTTCAGAGATGGGTACAGATACCCATCCACACTTTGTCCATACTAAAGCCTTGTGTAGCTCATCCTGGGAGTACATACTGCAGAGCCCATAAAATTGCTTTTGGTGTAGAAAGCACATAGATTCTTACTCATTTGAATAACCAGCAGATTCCATTCTTCAGGTAAATCCTCCCCGCCTCCACTTTAGCAAGGGCATGTTTGTGGTGAGATATTAATCATTTCCTCCAGCGCTGTGCATATAAGAGGGATCCAAGACAGAGCCACACACAGTTCACCCAGATGAAGTGCAGAGCTGACTTCGCAATGCTGGTCCAGCTTGTGGCTTTGCTGAGCCTCGGGATGCTCTGCAGCTCAGCACCGGCGGCGCAGACATCCAGACCCACCAGCTCGCCACTGGAGGGGCATCCCAAGAGTTTGGTAGCAGCGATGATTCGAGAAGCTATTAAAGATGTGGAGAACCTATCTTCAAATGAAGTAAGTTCCTTTATTTCGAATGCCTTTCACTTGGCTGCCTTTCTATTCCAAGTTTTGTTTTCAAGTTGCTAACTTTGTTTTCTCTTGGGCAGGTTCCTGGAAATGTAACTGTGCCTGCTAAGGTAAGAAACTGCATACTTTTCTTCTATGTAAAATTATTGTGTCAAATCCCCAAATTTCTTTTCCACTTCAGAACTTTGATAGCACTAAGATAGCTCTAGAAACCCAGGGAAATGCAAAATTATTGCAAGAACCTAGAGAAAGCTGCTGCCAATGCTAATATCCTTCAGATGGCTCTCTTGGTAGGCAACGGTCTTACATGCGCACTGGCATCTTCTCAATTGCCTCAAAAAATCACTCTGAACCCTTAGTTTTAGAACAGTCAGAAATTACTATTCGGTCTATATCCCATACAGACCCATTAATTTCACTGAGCTGTATTTTCCTGCAATCCAGTGAAAAAAAAAAAGAGCTTTTTATGGAGGAGATGAGCATTACAGGTGAAGAGTAGGAGCCCATCTCCTATTAAAAGCGAACAGGAGACAAACAGCATCAGCCTCTCTTACTTTTACGGAGAAAAGTTGAAAATCCACACCAGCAGCAATAATTACTTGTATTTCATTAAGACAATTCTGATCTAGTTTCAACAGAGACATGATAGCAAGTAATGAAACCCTAAGGCAGGGTTCCTCTTCCTTTCTCTTGAGGAACAAATACCCCCCAGAGTTGAACACCTCTAAATTTTATATGTCCAGTTTCTAGTGGCACCTGGAACTTCCACCAAAAACACTGGGAGGGGTTTCTTTGCCCCTGGCATGTTTTTAAATTAAAATTATAGATTGCACCACGATTTCCTAAATTTGGTGTCCAGTAAATTGCTGAATACAAAATCAGGGATCGAGTTTGAAAACTCAGCTTTTAATTCCTGTAGGTTATTATTTTTCATGTGTATCTAAATTCCTGATGCACTGTTTATATGGTACCAAGATATCACACAACTGTTGAAATAACTATTCTCTGCCCTTGCAGATGGAAAGATGCATGCACAGCCAACTGAAAACCTTTGCTCTCACCCTGGAAGCTCTCGGCAGGCCAAGCAAACACCTCGCTGGAAAACTGAACAATATTTACGAAAACATCTTCCCCAAAGTAAGTCTGACTTTGTGGTATTCAGTAGCGCAATATTCAGCAAAGGCTGTTCAATAACGGGCCGCGGCGGCTGGGATGGGCGCCGATTTGGCTGCAATGGGCACTAGAAATCTCTTCTGAAAATGAATATAATTAAGAAGGCTTCCTTGAGGCACCCTCCCTTAAGGAGTCATGTGCTGCCACCTTTCCCCACAGTAATCTCAATTGCAAGAAAGATAATAATATGAAAAACAACCCGATCTGAGCGGAAGCTGTGGCAGCAGTGGGTTTCGGGGCGTCCTCTGCCCGCCAGCAGGCTGATCAGCTATCGCCCGCACGTCGTCACGCTGCCTCGGAGTTTCCAGACACCAGCTCTCCAAAACACTCTGTAGGATATTATAGCCCCCGTTGTTAGTGCTCTTTAGAAAGTGGATGTATCCCATAAAGTAGACATAAACACGATATTCAAGTTGTATGGCTGAATTATGTTCTCTTTCTTTTTTAAGGACCTGGATAAGGAATGCGAGACTCTACAAGTAACGGGAGAAGTGTTCCTGCGGACCCTGGGGACGTTCTTGAGGCTGCTCTTTGAGAAAATTCAAGATTAAACAGAACAACTACGCCAAACCCAAGAAGAAATGAAGAACCTGAACTCTACTCCGACCAAAATGTGACTCAGTTATTAACTTATTCTCAGGAATATGGCCACAGAATATTTATATAGAAAGATAAATGTTGTGTGTGTGTAGATATACAAGTTTTTAAAATATATAAGAGGTGATGTTAGGACAGCAGCTGTGTTCTCTATAATGATTGAAACATGCTGCTCTGTTAAAAGACAAGTATTTAAAATAATACTTAAACATTTTATATAGTTTTAATATTTTAACTTATGTCATACTGATTCACAAAGAAGTTTATTTATTTATTTATTCTATTTATTTAATATATTTATGGATACTCTGAGATATTTATTGTGATGATGCTGTACTCTGTATTTAAGTATTTACTTTAGGAAACTGCTGGTTAAGGGGGGGGGGAGGAGGAGGAGCTCTGTGGAGCCAGCTCTGGATCTGCAGCCACACTATGTCTCTAGCACACTAGCCCAAGCCACAGCCCCAGGGCTCGGCTCTGCAGCACCCGAGAGCTCTCAAAGCTGGGGCAGAACCACCCTGCGAGATGGGGATGGGGACCATCGGTGCCACCCAGCATCTTTGCCTGCCTCTTGGCCCCCAGACCAGCCTCGGGGCTGGAGAAGATTCACCACAGTTGTGAGCTCCCATCTCTTCTCACCCCCTGGGCGTTCGGATCCGGCGGGTAACTTCAATCACTACATGTTTTATTATTGGCTAAGCAGAGCCACCTCACCCAAATCCAACCAAATTCTGGATAATACAAAAGCAAACAGGGCTCTGGGGGCCTTGTTTGCTTCTCCTCAATGCTTACTCTGCTGATAGGAGGTGTTTCACACATCTCATGTGAGCTGAGTTTTACTGATCTAAATCAGGAAATATTTGTTTGTTAAATTGTTTAAGTATCCATGGCTATGGGAGGTACTTGGAAAGTGTGTACCCTTCTAAGACTATCAGTTTAGATTCCAAAAGTTAATATTTAATAAAATAATACTGAAGAGGAATGTTACTGCTTGGGCTGGTTTGTAAGGATGCATGCCATGCGCCGCCCACACTGATGTATCCATTACTAAATGTTTGGAACTTTCCATAAAGGCAAATGGACCTTTACAAAAATAAACACGTTTTCTACAAGAATTAAGTGACCTGTATTTGTGAAGGGTGAGCAGTTTCAGAGCTGTTCAGGGGAGCTGAGAACGATTTGCAGGTGGGACAGACACATGGATGCTGCCAGGGATGGGGGAGATGCACCCTGCTCAGGGTGAGCACCCGGCGCCTGCCCTCACCCCATCCCGGCACCTTCCTGAGGACCCACAGCCCTTGTCCTCCAGCCTGGCCCCAAGCTCAGCTTTACTGAGTTGCATCGTGCTTAAGCTTTAAGATGAGCTGCCCTCTCGCCAGCTGCCCTGACTCATTCCTGGCTGCGCCGGGTCCCTGCAACGTTCGCAGCGCGGCGAAGGCAGAAGAACTTTCACTCGCCACAACCAAGAAGCATCCCCTCTCCTTCCCTGGTGCGGGAAGCTCCCAGCACAGAAAAGTTGGGAAATATCCATGTTCTTTGAGAGGCTGGGGATGAAGGGGACAGCCCAGCTGGGCCAGGAAGGAGGACACAAAGAGCCAGAGACATGCAGCCACCGTGGCAAGCATCAATGGAGCACACCCCGTTTTTCAGACACACGCTTCCAATGGCCGAAACAAAAGCAGCCGTGCTTTGCATTCAGACAGCATCTCCCCCGACCAGGTCAGACAGACGGCCTCCATCCCCTGCCGCTGGAGGAGTGGCCCCAAAAGCAGTGGGGATGCAGTCGCCAGCCCTGGGAGGGGCGAGTGCCCCGGCCATCCCTGGGTACCACAAACCACCCAGGTTCTGCAGGCAAGGTCATCAGTGCATCATTTTATATTGAATTTATATTGAATATATAGCAAACCTGTAAATAAAACCAAACTGTGAATCTGTTTACTAAAATCAGAGAAATGGAGAACGAATTTCTCGATGGACTTTGTCAGGTTAAACGGAGTCAAGAAAATCTCTGGTCCTGAGCACAGTCTCGTTCAGTGCTGCAATAGGTCAAGTGATAATAAGAACCACCCTGAAGAGAGTCTTACTGCCATTGAATTTCAAAGTTCTTATTAGCAATGAGGTGTTTAATTTTTCACATACATTATTTTAAATTACATTTAACTATGCTACATTAAATTTTGAATTCACCCTTCAGATAAATGGGAAGTCATGGAATCTCAGGTAGATGAAAAAGAGCAGAATGTCAGGGGGTTAAGTAGAAAACATTCATCAGGCTCAGCACTCTCGGCACGGCAGTCCAGGAAACTCTGGCAAACAGGGAAGAGGGAAAAGTGAAGCATTAACAACTCAAAGTCAACACTGGGCTGGCTGTAGGCAAATGCTGTTGCCCAGGGCAGCAGACTGCTGGGGGAAGCAAAATAGTGGTGGGCCAGCAGCTCTGGTGCCTTGCGGGGTGCAGGCAGCGGGGTGCAGGCAGGGGGGTGCAGGCAGCGGGGTCCCAGCTCTGGATGGAGCCTCCCAGCCCTGGTGCCAGCAGCACCCTGCAACGCTCGCCTGCCCGGGCAAAGGGAAAAGTCCATTTTGCTGGGGTTTCCAACAGCCCTACCGTCATCTTTGATCTCACATGGGCTGCTAAGTAATCTGAATACCATTAAGCCAACAAGAAAACTGCGGTGCAAATAGGAGTGAAGGGAATGCCTGGTTTCGAGCAGGCAAGGCAGTCCTACCATGGGCATGACTGTGCTGGCGTGCCAAGCTCAGTTGCCTGAGCATGATAACCATGACTACTTCATCACTGCTTCAATAGCGCTGATAAGAATCTTGCATCATCATAACACAATAAAACACACATGCCTTAAAATCGTAGTTAAGCCGTGACTTTGACTCTTGAGGGCTGCTGCAGACTTGTTTGTATAGGAAGTAGATATTTTATTAAAAAAATGATTGTTGCGTTTCTTACACTGCCGGCAGGAAAAGCAAGAGCCCCATGCAGCTCGGTGAGCCCCAGGTGGGGATGAGACATGTGAGACGGTGGCACAGCGGGGGAAGGTCTGTTCTACAGAGGCACATTCTACTTTTAGAAGTTGTAGGTGTGAGTTATATTTAGCATTCCCCATTTGATAAGCAAGAAATTATTCTCAGTAAAACCCATCTTCCCACTGCAGTGGCAGGAGAGCAGATCCCTCAGCCTGCCCCAACCTCTTCCAGGTCCCTACCCCATGCCTGGACCTGCCCGTACCCATGGGCTCCACAATGAGCCCTCCAAGGGTGGGAGAAGCCCAGCCACCCCACGTAGGACCAACCACGGTCTTCTGGCTGCCCTTAATGGTGGCCGTTGTCCTGTGCCAGCACCACATGCAGGGCTGGGGGAAGGTTTGCCAAGATGCATCGGGCACATGGAACATGCAACACACCCCATTCTTGCAGAGGCACCAGCACCTCGAAGCCACGTTTTGCAGCTTGGTCCAGGGGTGCCTCCCCTAAAGCCCCGCTTTCCAGGCTGCAGATGGCTCTGGAAGAGCTTCTCCTGCATGGGAGCACGTGGTGGGGCAACCACGAGGGAGCCAGCTCGCCCAGCATCACCTGGAGGAGGGCTGCCCCAGTCCGCAGGCAAGCTCCCTGCCCAGAGACTCCTCCTCATTTACGCCAGGGCAGAGCTGACAGAAAGCAGCTTGGACACCGAAATGCTGCTCCCATGCTCCATCCTTCCCCTCCTGTTTGAGCACCGCTTCTGCTGCCATCATTTCTCAGCCCTAAGGGTGAGAGGGATGGAGATCAGCTGGGGCATCACCCTCCTGATCACCCGTGTACGGGGTGACAGTGTCTGGCATGGCCACATGAAGGCAACCTCAACTCCATCAAGTTGCAATCAGCAGCTGAATCTGGGTGAATACTCTACAAGGGTAATCCCCCTGGTTTTTTTTTTTTTGAAATATTTGATTACTCATTTTCTGTTACTATTTTACTTCCTTTTTCATCTTCAGTTCTCATTAGTCACTTGGCAGGACTCAGAAACTTTTTCTAGTTTCTGCAGAACATGATCCAGCTTTTACAGGCCTTGGGTTTGGTTTTTCTCATTTGTATGCGGTGTCTTTGCAACTGAAAAATTCAGTGTCCCTTTCTGGCCACCCCCTCTCCGGAGCCAAATTTTAGTTGATCAGTGGGTGGGGCTTGAAAACTCCCATTACAGACTTTTGGCTTGATCATCTGCGTTCCTCTCAGACTCGCTCGGTGTCAGACGGGTGACTGTGAAAGCAATGAATCACGGTTAAATATCGCCAGCCTTTTCTGGATGCTTGCCGACAACTGCCAAAGCCGCGATAGGCACCGGCTCGAAGATGCGAGAGACGCGGGGCCACGGCTGCTCCCAGGGTGCACACAGGGTCCTTGGGGAGCCTGAACGGGATTTACACCACAAACTCAAGCCCAGAGATGTCTTGCAATTTACCCTCTATGGAGGGGAAGATATAAGAAACTGTAGACATAATTTCTTTCAAAAAATAGGGAAGACTATTTTATTTTCTCTGCAGTCGGGGTGGAGGGCAAAGCGTGCATGCGATAACCTATGTTGGCCCATGAGCACCAACCAGCCGTCACTGGGGTGGAGAGGCACGGCGGCTGCCTGTGAAATCTCTTCTGACAAAGCAGGCATCTCATTTCTTAGGATTTAACACCAAGATCCAGAACTTATCCCTAATTTTGCCCAAAAGTTAAGGAATTTGTTGTGGATCTCCAGGATCACATCGCTCTGAGCAAACAGGGGATCTTCTTTGCTTTCCCAAAGTTGGGTAGCTACAAAAAGGTCTCTGAGTCCTAAAGTACCCAGGCCTGCTCACCCCCATCAGATAGAGAGACCCTGGCAGAGCCTCAGAAGCCAAAGGGATTGCAACGGAGGGCAGGGGGTCAGGAGATTGAGATGTGCAGAATGAGTTGGCTTTGGACCCGTTTCTGATTTCATTAGTCTGTGCAGTTCTCCCCTGGTCCTGCAAAGGAACGGCATGCCTCTGTGACTCACAGGCTTTTTCGTTTGTTTTTTTTTTTTTTTTTTGAGTAGCTGGAGAGGAAATCGTACAAACCATGGGGAATACCTTTGATTAAATAAAAAGTCTTTCTGTGCCCAGAGCCTATTTCAAAATGCACAGCCTCTGCTCGTCAATTAGCCTGACTTGGACCCATGCTCCAAGGGCCACTTTCCAAAGATGACAGCCCACTGTCCAGACAGCTGGCCATGGACCAGCGACCACAGCCAGAGCGCGAAACGCGAAAGGAATGTCCTTGGGCTGGGGAGAGTGGCTGCACATCTGCTGCAGATGCCCCCACCGAGCACAGTCACCAGCAACAACGATTTTGGTTTCTGAACAGCCTTTCGAATTTCGAATTTCCCTACACCCCACAGAGAAGCATGGTTTCCTTCCTTCTGCAGAGGCAGACCACAGAGATACAATTGCTGTTTAACTCCTTCCAGCACCAAGACAAGAAGGCGTCGACGCTGCTGTGCAAAGAACTTTGTAAAGCCCTCCATGCTCAAGATTAATTCAAACTGGAAGGGACACAAAGAAGAGCCAAGGAGGGGAAGAGGGAGCCTGATGGTTTGGTCTGCTCAGAGGTGTACGAGTGCAACTGCCAGCTGGAATGTGGCAGGGGCAAATTTTGAGGGAGAAATAAAATCATTTCAAGGTTGCACAAGAATGTGTAGATACGAACTTGACCCAAGCGTGAAGAGGATATTCAGAGGAGCGAAAGGGGGCAATGATCTGTCTTTTTGTAGAGGAACGAGAGCAAGGAGATAATTTTAATCAGCAAAACTACTTCCAAAAATGTCTGCTTTTCCCCTAATATGACAGGAAGTCTCCCAAGAGATGCTCCAGCTGGCTGAGCTTCCATTCAAGTGGTTCATACGCGGTGATGATCATGCACTGATCACGTGCGTGATGGTGATCCAGAATTTGCTTGGAAGGAACAGTCTCTGCACCATCACTATACTGAGTCTTCTCACCAGGATTTCTACTCTAGTTATACAGAGCATGGCTCATAAAAACAAAGTCCGTCCTCTCTCCAGGCTTCGAAAAGTTAAAATTTCTGTTAGTTTTCAGTTAATTTTCTGTTAAGCTTCCAGTTAATTCCTAATGGGCTAGGCCATTTTCTGCTCATTAATTTAATTCCGTTCCTGGGTATTTCAGATGGCTCTGCCTAGGAGTGAAATCATATCAGTGATTTACATTTCATTAGTGCAAATGCTCCTCGGATTTTTTGGCGGAGGTGGAGTTGGACGGAGGTGCTGCTGCATGAGCCCTGGCTGGAAACTCCCTCCTGCCATCTCAGCATCCCGCAGAAGCTATCCCCTAAGTGCAGGATAGGAAAGAAAGGTCAACGCTGATCCTACCACGAGAGGAGCACAGTGGTCAGGGCGGTTTCATTTCAGAGTGAATATTTGCAAATGAGTCAGTATGAGAGGCCAACGTACATGAGTATACCACAAGTTCCATCTTCCTTTCTGATCAGCTCTTTTTTTCCACCCTGGCTGCAATCTAAGAATGTGTTTGCATGCTATTAGCGGCTATAAAAAGAATAAAGAGAACAAGGTGCAGCCCCAGCTTCAAAGTTCTGTTTTTTCCAGCAGTAAAAGTCCGTCCTGCCCACACCTTTCCCTTCCGCCCTCTCTGCAGGCACTCTCATCTCTTTAGATGGTTTTGAGGTAAAAGCAAAATCCCTGATGCTCACAGGTAAAGTTTAGCTGCAGTCCTAATTCCTACGGCCTCTTCGAAGGGAAGAAATTCTTCCCTGCAATTTGAACCTGGCTACAATATACAGCACCAGAATGTACATTCATCCACACAATCCATACGATCCATCACTTCCCTTTAAATCATACTCTATTCTGTTTTATCTCCAGCAGCTGCAGCGGTGCCAGGAAAGTGCAAAGTCCTGAACCACCCGATCACCACGAAGGCAGCAGAGACGGGGCAAGCATCTGGGTCTCAGGTGCAGTTCTGCTTCCTGGGGTGCGTAGTGCCCGGTGTCACTGGAAGGGTCCACACTATTCCTGAACTCATTAAAATCAGAAGAACAGGGCTTTCTCAGAAGCGGCCAGCTGTGCACCCCGTGGCTGGTGTTCACCACTGCTCGCCCGCCGTCTGCCCAGGGAGGTGGTGGAGTGCCCATCCCTGGGGGGATCTAAAAGCCAGGCAGATGAGGTGCTCAGGAACAGGGTTTAGTGGTGGGATGGCAGGATTAGGGGAATGGTTGGGCCTGATGATCTTAAAGGGCTTTTCCAACCTAAACGATTCTATGGTTCTATGATTCTAATTGATGCAAATCCCCTGAGGGCACAAGGCAAAGGTGGCATTCCTCTGGATGCTGCCCCACCAAGGTCACGCACAGTGGTTTAACCTGAACTTTGGAGTAAAACCAATCTGCTGGTTGCACGGAAACATTGAGAATATCAGGGTGACTCCAGCAAGGCAGGAAAACTACCCCGGTTCCTGCACCAGCAGAGTTGGGGCAGACAGGCAAAGGAGCGTGGTCTGCTCAGCACCCGGTTTGTGCTTCCAGGGCAGCTCATCCGGCAAAGGCTCCTGAATGCTGAGCTGAGGGAACGGCGGGAAGGTGCCTTACGCACCAAACAATTAGCAAAATGATTGAAAGCAAAGAGCTGAACAAGGCGGGCTCCTCAGGGGAGGGAGGTGCCCGGCAGCATTTCCAAGACCTGGATTATAGCTAACACAACGGTGGCTTCTGATGTAATTAATATCATGCCAAGAAACTGTTGGAGTTACAATTCATGTTCTGTGAAACATCAGCTCAGGGACCAGTAGGAAAATGCCACACAAGCGTAGGAAAAGCAGCAGCTGGGCTTTCATCAGCTTGGATGCCACCTCGGTGGGACTCACCTGGCTTCACCTTAGGGGAGGAGGAACACCTCAAACAAAACAGTCGCTATAGCTGTGTACCACTTGATTTTTTTTAAGGGTAGGAAAACCTAATGCACGCTAAAGAATGTTAATTAGATACTAAAACTCCTGCAATATTGAAGTAGCAAATTTTAAACTACAGCAAAAACATGTACACAAAAAATTCTGAATTTTTGGATGGTGAAGAAGCAATGCCCTGAGAACGCAATCCCGGCACAGTTTTCATTCCTCTTGGTGGAAGTGCAGAGGAGCTGCGCAGCAGGGGCAGAGGCCAAGGGCAGCCCTGATCTCCTCCCCAGCAGGCTCTGCGGGGCCGGGGGGCAGGAGAGGGCTCTGCACACCCAGGACCCACCCTGACCACCCGAGAGCCCACCCTGAGCTTGGGGAGCAATTCTGCCAGAATCATCACCAATGGGATGCAACCCCAGCACCCAAACTTCCTGCAGATGAAGTACATGGAGATACCAACCAAATGGTTTCAACTTCCTCAGAACAGCACAGAAACTGAGCAAGTGCTCCATAAACAGCAGAGAAGGAGCAGCTTTTCTGACCCCACCGAGATGCTGAGCTGCCCCGGCAGCCCTTGGCTGGTCCCTCTCCCCACCATGCTGCCGGGCTCACACGGGCACCGCAAGGTCTCCAGTTTGTCATTTATATGTGAGCATGGTACCATGGAGTTATTCACAGGGTTCCTTGTGACAACCACGCAGAACAAGGCAGGAGCATTAATTGGTAAGGATGAGAGATTTATTGAGTGCAATTATAATATTAAGTAGGGTAAATGTAAAGATCTGAGAGACATTTAGGTCTCTAGGCCCTGTTTTATCTTGCACCAATCTTTAGACAATATCAGCTCATAAAAATGTTTCAGCATCTAAAATCAGAATGGGCTCAAGCATCTGAATTACGTAGCTCCTACTGAACTTATGGGGGAACCCTTATTTTAGAAACATGTAGTTTCCTCAATCAGATAAGAAACTAACAGCTTCCATTCTACAGGTGACTACTCGCCTTCAGCTTGGGCATACTTGTGGTGAAGCATTAATCATTTCCTTGCAACAGAGCACGTATAAGAGGCAGCCGGGTCCCAGCCGTACTCAGTCCAAGGAAGGGAGCACAGTGCCTTCACCATGATGCTGTGCCTGGTCGGGGTCTTGCTGTCCTGCGGAGCACTGTGCATCGCCACCCCCGTGCCGCCCGCCGCGGGAGCAGGCTGCGCTGTCAGCTCCCTCATCCAGGAAACCCTCAGAGACGTTCGGGATCTCAAATCTAAGGTTGTTCCATTTTCTTTGTGCCCCGCGTCTGACTTTTTTGAGCTAGTGGAGAACCTGCTAACGTGATTTTTATCAATCTCTTTCAGGACAGCAGCAAAATCACGCTTCTGGTAAGATCACTTTCTGGCTCACATTGCAATGTCACATGCTTGTGGTGTGGCTAGCGTGCTTTTGGGGACGGAAGGGGAAAGCAGCTATTGTCAAAGCCCATTCAGGGTATCTGCAAGCTCTTATGCTCTTAAGATGGGTCTTAGATGGCAACCAAGTCTCTCATGGGCTTTGCAGGAGCGCTGTGCTGGAGGGAGCCTTGCTTGTGCGTGCTCAGAGGCGATGTGCAGAGGTCGGCTCCCCCAAGATGAGTCCTCCTCCATCCATAGTTATCAATGTAGAGTTACCTCCCCGAAAAACCAGTGCTCAGGGCTCCTGCCTTCAGTACAGCAGTGCGTAAAATCTTGCTTCCAGCCAGCGCTGGTTATCGTTCCTTTCATGGGGCAGACAGTCAGAACTGACCATCTTCTGAAGGAGGTGGAGGCAGACGCCTTCCTGCTGTTGGAAAGCAGGGGGCCGGGCTGTCCCCTCTGCTTTTTCTGGAAAGAAATAACCGCGTTGTTAGGGACCAATGCCAGCGATGGCATCGGCAGCGCGCTTCACGGGGCGAGCTCAGGAGGGGCAAAGAGCAGGTAGCAGGGTTAGAGGTTGGAGGTGCTCCTCAGCATCGCTGCCTTCCTGTGCCTGAGTGCTGCTAAAGCGGCAATTAAAAAGCAAAAGGTGCCTCATCCTGCTCACTTTCGCCTCCACAGTCTCGCTCTGCAGCTTTTGAAGGTAACGTCAGCCTTCAGCAGGAGGAAAGCACTGGGTTGCAGAGCGGGTTCCCTACTGTAAGCTGTCCAAAGTTGCTATAAAATGTTGGCCTCAAGTTACTGCGCAACATCGTTTCTTGTAGTAGGCATTCTAATTGCATTAGCGTGATGCAACCTGTGCCAGCAACACAGTACGGAAAAGACACGAACGACTAAACTTTGTTATTCCAGAACACTGCGATGGAGGCAGACGGGAATCTAACCACCTATCTGGAAGGATTTATTGAAGCCCTAAAAAGCAGCGAAGAGAAGTCGGAGAAGATACTAAGAATAGCCCAGAAGCTGCAGAAAATCCGGGATGCCCTAAAGTCTTGCTTTGAGCCAATGGTATGTTTTGCTTGAATTTTCTGCTTGCTATTTTATGTTGTTTAAATGACTATAAAAGACACCCATGGTGCTTGTCCTGATGGCACTGAGAGCAAGTGCCCGACTAAGGCACGCGGCTGTCTCCTGCTTGGGTGGCTGGTGGAGCAGTTTCCAGCCAGCAGCTATCACTTGGCCATGGCCCTGGTGCCTCCTCTGCTCCGCTCCGCCGTGCACTGCCATGCTCAGCTCTTCCCGATGTCTCCTCGCTAAGAGAAAGTCCATCGTTTGGCGGAGGTGCCCCAGATGGGGGACTGGAGCCCCCGGCTGCTGCCCCAGCCCCAGGGACAGAAGCTGCTCTCGCTGCAGGACGGCTGCACGAGATACAACTTGCTGTCCCACCCCAGTACCTTCCTCAGAGCCTTCATGCTCTTGAAATTAATTATTAAGAAAAAAACTACAGTCAGGGAAAAGAATGCAATTTCTGTGTCCAGATTCTGTTCTTTTAACTCTTCTCCTTTCTGTCTGCCCCAAAGGAAAATGTCTGGGAACCAAACGAACACTGGGATTTTTTCAGGAATTTGGAATATTTATTAAGGTTACTGAATCAAAATACCCTTCTGGAGTAGTCTTCAAAGAAGTTTGAAGCACCCCTGGTCCAGCTGCCGGGAGACCTGAGCTTTGCATACCCCCATACGCATATCCTTACTACAGTGAGCAAGGCTATTGGGAGCTATTATTTATTCATATATCTATTCATATTTATTCTATTTATTTGTTCTATTGTTCTATTTATTTGTAGAAACTTCAAGTTATTTATTTTTGATGACAATCTTTTTAGCAGGGCTGGTTGTGACAGGACAAGGGGTAATGGTTTTAAACTAAAACAGGGTAGATTGACACTGGATATAAGGAAGAAATTCTTTACAGTGAGGGTGGTGAAACACTGCAAGGGGTTGCCCAGAGAGGTGGTGGAGGCCCCATCCCTGGGAACATTCCAGGCCAGGTTGGATGGGGCTGTGAGCAACCTGATCTGATTAAAGGTGTCCCTGCTCCTCCAGGGGGGTTGGGCTGGGTGACCTCTAAAGGTCCCTTCCAACCTAAACCATTCTGTGATTCTATGATTTTTGCAATGAAGAAATGCAATAATTATTTACTTTAGGAAGCTGCTGGTTAAGGGGGGGGAGGAGAAGGAGCTCTGTGGAGCCAGCTCTGGATCTGCAGCCACACTATGTCTCTAGCACACTAGCCCAAGCCACAGCCCCAGGGCTTGGCTCTCAAAGCCGGGGCAGAACCACCCTGCGAGATGGGGACCGGGACCATCAGTACCAGGATGGAGATGCCAGCATCTTCACCTCCCTCTCAGCCCCTAGGCCCAGCCCCAGGGCCAGGATGCAACCTGTGGTTGCCACCACCAAAGGCAGCTCTCAAAGACATCAAACCTCAGCAAACCCTTGAAGAGACCGCTCACAAACTTAAGGCATAGCTCATACCCACTTCGAGCACGTGAATGTAAAAGTGAATTTCACTCAGTCTTGCAAGTGCCCCATAGGGATAAACTGCGTAAATGAAACCTGATGACTAAGAGCCCAGTATGTACCATATTCTAGTTATTTTCAAGCAAATGAAGTCATCATACAATATGCTTTAATGCTGTTGCACACTGGCGATTTCAGCATTTTTTTTCCTGCAGCTGAAGTTTCCAGATGCCTTGAGAGCAGTTTCACATCTCTTTAGGAGATTAGGGGCGTTTTCCAACGAGACTCTTGTAAAAGGACCCAATTGTTACTTGTTAAATTATGCTTAAGTACTTGTATTAACTGAAGAACATTACCATGCTACAAACACAGCCATCACTTTCAAATGCAAAAAACGTGAAGTGCAAATTGTGGAAAGGTGACTGCTCTTACAGCTGTGTGCTGCCCATACGTCGCGTATGCGTTGTTTACAGTTAAATATTTTGGAAATTTGTATGAAGAACTCTATGAAATGTAACCAAACTCTAACAGAATCTATGCCAAATAAATCTCTTGCACAAAGGTGTAACCCTTGTGATTTTTTATTTTGTGATGTTTTACAGTGATTTAAGGAATATTCCTTCTAAAAAAGAAACTAGGTTGATGGAATGAGGGCCTTCTAGTGGTGAGGTTTTGACAGTTTCAGGGGGGGTTCTATTCAGAAATAGGTAAGCTGATTTTATACTCTATAGAAGATTGATACCCCTGTGTAAAGGATCAACGTGAGGTCCAGATCCACCTAAGACCACTTTTCAAATTTGGGTAAAAGTAGCATTTAAATAGCGAGTCAGGATTTTGCTTCTTTCTTGCTCTCCCTTCACGGCAAACATCTCACTGCAGCATCTCTCCTTTTCCACCCGGTCAGATATTCTGATTTCAGGAAGATTCACCCATAGAGACAAAAGCAAACATTTAGCAAACAGCCATAAAAACCCTATTTGGGGCTGGAACGGGGGAACAGCGCGAGCCTGCAGCCGTGCCTGCATCCCCATGGACCGTCGGGGTCATCGGGCACACACCTTCACCTCCAAGGGGATTCTCCCACTGGATTTTCACCTTCTGGAAGCAATCCTAGCCCGGCCCATCATCTTTATCTACTTTTGCAGGCATCACTGAGCATCTGAAAAAATTTCCCTGAATACCATGATTCATGGAGACTTTAGCAGAGAGCAGTGCTTGTGCAAGCCGTGGTGTGCCTGTGGGATCCCCCAAACACCACGCTGGCTGCAGGAAAGGGCAGGTTGAGGTGGCAGGGAAATCCATGCTGGGATATACAGGGATTCCTTAAGGCAACTGAGAGGTCTGAAGAATCAGCTAATATTTTTAATAACAGCTGAAGAGGAGTTTCTAGACAGCGGGGGAAGGCAGACACAGTAGTCATAGTATGAACAGGGAGGAAAAAAAAAACCAAAACCCCAGCACTAGGTTCAGTCATCACCACCCTGCCTCCCCAAAATAGTTAAGAATAAAGCATTAACCAATACCTATAAAGATACAGACCACATAGAAAAGGAGGTTCAACGGTTTTTGTGGCTTTAGGTCAAAGCAGATCCTCACTACAAGAAAGATGTTGCGTTGCTGGAGCATATCCAGAGGAGAGCCACAAAGCTGGGGAGGGGTCTGGAGCACAAGGCTTACAAGGAGCGGCTGAGGGAACTGGGGGTGTCTAGTCTGGAGAAGAGGAGGCTGAGGGGAGCCCTCATCGCCCTCTGCAACTGCCTGGCAGGAGGGGGGAGCCGGGGGGGGGGTCGGGCTCTGCTCCCTGGTAACAGGCGATGGGACGAGGGGGAATGGTTTGAAGTTGCACCAGGGCAGGTTTAGGTTGGACATTGGGAAAAACTTCTTCACCGAAAGGGTTGTCAGGCTCTGGAATGGGCTGCCCAGGGAGGTGGTCGAGTCCTCAGCCCTGGAGGGATTTAAAAGAAGGATGGATGAGGTGCTTAGGGACGGGGTTTAGTGGTGGGATGGCAGGGTTGGGTTAAAGGTTGGACTCGAAGATCTTAAAGGGCTTTTCCAACCAAAGTGATTCTACGATTCTATGATCCCGTGAGCGAGTGAGAAGGCAGAAGGAGGGTGACACCGGGTATACCTGTGCTTTGGGACGGTGCCCACATTGCCCATTAGGACAGCCTTGGGACAGGACTGAGGGGAAAAGCTGGTCTTAAAGGGTAGTCCATGGCCTCCAGCTCAAAGGCTGAAAGCTCTTTGGAGAGCTGGATCACGACCCAACATACACTGCATCCAAAGCTACTCTCTTGTTTGGATTTGGGAGCAGAAGAGAGGAACAGCTACAGCCTTCCAAGGAGGAAAAGGGCCACTACCCTGTGGGATGAGAGGGGAAAACACAGCAAAAGGCTCAGTTTGCTTCTGAAGCAAGTTTTACATTTGTTAGCACAAATCTTCTGAGAGGAAGATAAAGCAGTGGGCCAGGACTACTGGGAGATGCTGTGGACCAATGCTCATGGTGGGGCAGAAAGGCTGGAAAATGGTTCCCTTAGAGCTGGCTGGACACACCGTGATCACTGCTGGGTGCTTGGGGAGCGACAGATACTCTTCCCCCGGATGCTACCTTCCCTATCGCTCGTTAAAACGCTCTCTGTATACAAATTAAATCGCTGTCTCTATAAAGCAGGTCATCTCAGCCAGGCAACCCTTCAGGCTCTCAGGCTGGGGCAAGTCACGGAGCAGGCAGCTCACCTTGCTCCACTTACCGCAGACACTCAGGATGTGCTGAGGTTTGGCAAGTGTTTCTCCTCCAAACATGAGAAAATAGAGACCTGCCTGCAACTAGCAGTGGCTGCTCCCTAGGTGGCAGCCCTTGCTCGCGACATGGCCCTCCAACGCCGCCGGACCCAGCCGTGAGCCAGAGGAGATGGGAGGAAGAGGAAGGCTGCCAGTTTGTTGCTCACGCAGGCTTTTAATTAACGTTTCTCTGTATTACTCCAAAGAGCTCAGAAGTGTGATAGAAAGATGAAGGAAGATTTCAGATGGGCTGTTTTCTGAACGAGCCCGAAAAAGGGCTTGGATGCCTCAGGTTCACCTGCAGCACCCCAGTTAGACCAATGGATAAAGGTGTCCCCTCTTCGTACAAACTCCCAGCCTTTAATGTTCATTATTTTTCACTATCTTGGAGAATTTTGTGTGCGCGCTTGCTTATCCCAGCTTCTCAGAACTCCCTCTGCCAACACCCTTGGAAAGTCTTCAGCTGGTTGCAAATGTGAGCAGTCCTGTTTGTAATATCTTTGTTATAAAACACCTTTTTTTGTTACCAGAAGGCTACAGATCAAAAGGCTTTAATAAAGTACAGCAGATTCTTACCCCTTGTCACAGAACAACCTGCAACCCTGTCAGGCCTAAAGGCCCTAGGAAGATGCTGGCTGTGAGCAGGAGGAGCCAGCGCACGGCGCGAGGATGCGGCACCTCCATCGACATCCGGCCCCTGCAGCATCGCTGAAAGATGCATCCTGTGCACGGCCCGGGGAGCTGCTCTCTTTGAGCTTCAGCCTGTCGATAACATCTTGCTGTTTCTCTCCAACACTTTTAAAGCTATTTGACATTAAGCCAGGGTATGTTTTCCAAGTGAGTGAGCATTAAAAGTATTGTTCCACGTGGTATCTGGTGTGAAAATCATTCAATAAATGGATTTAGTAGGTGGCAGTATTTGCCTAACGGCTTAGATGAACGTACAGCTACTCAGTGGTTTGCATCTGGTGGATCTGGTTATTAAACCCTCGTATGGAGTAAGATGGTGGCTGAACCTCTTGTCAGCAGCTTCCCCAGGGCAAAGGGTCCCGGCAGAAGTGGGAGAAAGTAGAGGAGACAGCCTGTCCTACCCTCATCTCTCCCACCTCCGGAGGTGAGGAGCAGAACAGACTCCCTAGTGTTACCAAGAGATGCTGAAGTTTACACAGGATATCTTACGGAGATATCTTTGTTGCTTTTTACATCTTTCGGTGTGCCGGTTTAGCACACTTAAACGTTCATTTTAGTGAGTTGTTTTAATCAACTCTACCTCAGGTCAGTGGGCAAAAAGAGCTTGCAGATACCAAACGCTACTTGGTCTCCTAACAGCTTGGTTGGGAAATGAGGGGACCTGGACACCAGAGAACCAAGAGCAGTTTGATAGGGAAATTTTGCCCTTTGAGAGATCGATTCAGCCCTTTCATCAGAGAGGTGAATCGAAGCAGGGCTGGAAGGTGCAGCCATGACAATCATTTCCCATGTGGTTGTTGCTACAGGAACCTTTCACGTAGCACTGGAAAAGGTAAATACCTGCTCTGTGAAGTGGAGAAGTTAAATGAACAGTGAATAGCACGGCCATGGTTAACGTGCAGACTTGTATTTTCTAGTAGGGACAACCCAAAACATATCTAAAGAACTTAAAACATCATCCACTCTCACATTTTCATATTACATTTAGAAGTCTATCCAAAGTGAAATGTATCCCTGACTCAACAGCAAAGATTTCCCTCGTCAAACCTGGTAAAACCCATCTGCCACTTCTGCACTTTGTCAGACCTTTTCTATGAAATACCCTAAAAATCAAATACAGATTTAGAACCGAAACTGGGCCATATGGGAAATATTGCATCCAGCCCCTCAGCTGGCAGAGGTTGATAGGGATATTTGCTGATGTGCTCCAGCTGAGAGTCCGGCTCTTCGCTAACCCTTTCCAAATAGCACTTGCCAAGCCTATTTCTTCTGGCACCACGGAAGGACTTACAGCTCGCTGCCAGAGCCCGGGCTGTTATGAGCAAACAGCGAGGTGAGGCTGCATGGGCGACCCCGGGACCGGTTGCAAACCCCCCCACTACGCTGCCAGGCACGGCTGGCACCAATGCCGATGATCAGTGATTTCCCTCTTCTTGGTGGCCAGAAAAAATTCCTTACTGAGAGCTCCCTTGGTGATGCTTCCTTTATTAACTGTAATGTTAATTGCCACCCATCATGGAACAAATTAGAGTTTTTCCTTTAGAGCTGCATTATCTTAGAGTTATCTAAGCCCTGGCGCTGCAATCGCTCTGGCAACTTCACTCTTCAAATACAGCGTTATCTAGAAGTGAGCTCCCTCATCTGTTTACTCTGCTCTGAGCTGATAGCATCGAGGAGAGCCGCAGTTCTCCAAAAGCCGGGGAAAACCTGGCTCCCCTCCTGCGGGCACACCGGGGTCCCACCCCAAAGCACCCCCTGGCCCTGCTGTGCAATGCCCCACTGCCGGTCCAGCCCTTCTCCCCGCTCACTTGCACGCTCCCGCGTGCATATACACAAAGGACCTAATTACCTTTGCGAAGGTAATTATGCATAATAATTTTGCATAAGGGCCCAAGCATGGCTAACGAAGCAATGAACAGTTCCAGCCCCCCCCCCCCGAGAATGAGACCTGCAGCTGCCAGCTGAGAGTGAAGATTTGCCCAGCACTATCATAAAAATGAATTACATCAGGGTAAGACCCAGCCCTCACACATACTAATTACGATGAACAAACGTTTTGGGGTTTTTTTCAGGTCAAAGAAAAGGTATTTCCCATTTGTCACTTTTGCAAGGCTGCTATGCCTGCGTGTGCACCCCCCCGCTCCCGCACGCCTGCCCAAGCCACGCTGGAGAGGGGCAGATGATTGATTGGGTCCTACAGGCTCCATCTTCGGCCGATATTAACTCCAGAGGCGCTGATATCTTTAAACTGGAATAATTTGCAGCCATATAGGATGGAGTCTCATCTGACGGGAAACAATCAGCTTCATGGCTGTGTTACTACAAGTAGAATAATTTCCTCAGATATTGATACGTTCTTCTTTTACGATACCTTGCCCACCATGAATGCTCTCGCTTGCATTGAAGCGCTGCTCTGGAGTTAAAAGCTTTAGGAAGTTTACCAGAACATTAATCATAAACGTTTCTCAAATCAGATATGCCACTAATTCGGCTGCTTCAAGTTGTTGTTGCTTTCCTATTTGAACGATTTATGAATGAGATAAGATAGTAATCACATCCTGCACTTACTCAGCTTCTGTATATAAGCAAGCTTAGTATCTGCCAAGAGAGACGAGCTCGAATTCAAAGCCCATTTCAGATAAAGGGTCGAGCTCACACCTGTAACACCTTTAAAAATGTATCTCCACTTCTTCTTCTTACTGTTTAGCTCTGGGGTGTCCGGTTGCTTTCTTCCCCTGAAGGAAACGCCGCAGAGGAAACTGCAGAACAAGACTACATACCCAATAATCGATGAAATGCTTTGCTTACTTAATGCTGAAAAAGAAACCATAAAGGTAAATAATTCTCCACTTCCCCCTACCCCAGATTTGCTTTTTGAGATGAATTCCAGTTTGTAACTAACGGATTTCTGTCGTTTCCAGGAGAAGTTCCCCCGCCTGCCTCACCTAAAGGTAAGAAGCTGTTGTTTCCTATTCTATTCTTATCAGTCAGAGTCTCCTATGGGAACTTAAAGCGTAACCTCTCGCGTAGCAGGTCTGAGGGTATTTACAGGCACGGTGTGAAATACGGGCCGAGGGGGGATTGCGGGCTGGGGAGCCCAGCCAGACCCACCAGGCAGGGAGGGAGCTCCAGGGCTCGACCTTCTTCCCGTCCATTTGGAGGCAACTCTGCTCCCCCGCTGTCCCAAAGTACTGAAAGAATAGCATATTTTTAAAAGATTACCTGAATGTGGCTAATAACCCATTCTAATTGCTACCAAAAATGGGTAGTATGCCGTGGCTCCATCTTTATCGGTTCTTTTTAATGCTTAGCTGGAGAAATTTCTGTTGGGGATTGTAAAGCCTGCTCTCCAAACGCCGGGCAGTATAAGGGAAAATGGTTGAAGCAGTTCCCTGCAAGTGTCCTGCTTCTTCCAAGGCAAAGACAAAAAACCCCAAATCACTCTCCCATTTAGATGGAATTGAATCAAATTCCCAATGCTATCACACCCACCCATTGACAGAAACTGGACCGTTTTTATTGCAATGTTTCCAGTTATAATAGTTATGAAGACTGTAGTTATAACATGACTTCTTAGAAGAGTCTATAAAAAGGAAATCAGGTAAAAAATGTTAAGATTTCCAGAGAAAAATAGCAGTTGGCATATTCAATATGATTTATCAACGGTTCTTTTAAGAAAAGCTTTCTGCTTCTAAACTCAAACACTATTTATTTTCCCTTTTTCTCCTAGAACGAAAGTTGTGCACATTATAACACCAAAACATTTCTTGACCAACTAAAAAGGATACAGACATTTAAGTGTATGCAGATAGTTGAAAAAGATATGGAAGAGCTAGAAAAAAATTGTTCCATTTTGCAGGTAAGTTTTTACTATTTATTTGATGCGAGTTTCAAATATTTTCTTGTAGTTACCCAGGTTTTTTACACCTGGTGCTCTTGTTGAAATGCCCGTTCACACCGAGCGATCCAGCGCACGCATGCTGAGCTGCACATGGCTGCAGCTGGATCCTCTTCTGCTCAGCGCTACGAGCGAGCATGGTGCGATGCTGCTGGGACCCCGCCGCGTGTCCCGCGCTCCCGCTCCATCCCCAGGATTTGGATATTATGGGAGAAACGTTTTGACCTGACTTCCCTTCTTCCAGTTTGGCAGATAACTCCCCTGCCCCAAAAAACAACTCAGAAAAATTTGCGGTACCGTGAAAGTCAAAGACAAATAGCAAGGACTTATTTGACTAACGATTTGTAAGGATTGTGGGGAATGGCTTGAGGCTGGTGAAGGGCAGCTAGCCGGCTTCATCCTCCATCCCAGTGAGCTGAGGAAGCCACAGAGAATGGGCAGCATTTGGGTGCAATTCCTCCATAACTCATGCACCAGTATCTACCCTTTTCCCTTAGAAATCTTCACCCAATGTCAGATACTGTGAAGCGTCGGCAAAAACAAATTTCTCACTATTTAAAGAGAGTTTGGAAGAATTCTTGAAATGGATCAATGGGGAGGAAGACTGCAAGATCATGGCGAGAAGCCAGTCGGGTTTGTATCTGGATGGCAAATGCAACTGCTCCAACCCATGGAAATACCGCAAAGGCTGGCTCTAGGGAAGAGCCACCCGGGCAGCGAGGAGGGAGGGTGGGAAAGGGGGGGAAGAAATGGCTGTTACACATCAGAGTCTTTGCTAAGTGTTAATGTAAGTAGGTGAATTAAAACTGTAAACAGCAATTAAAACTTTATGTAACAAGCACGGCCAAGTATCATCACTTATGTCAGGCACGGTTATTGAGTGTGAAATGCTCTTATGTCACCAGAGAGATGTTGTAAGGCTTGAAGTTTGTGGGTTCTTTGCACAGAGGGACAGAAAACCCAACCCTGACCCACAGACTGTGAGACCATTCCAACGCTTTGGGGACTGGGGTCAGGAAAGGGGTCCTGCGGGTGGGTGCTGCCTCAGGATGCTCAGCGGGGATTTACAGGACCCAGCACAGCCCCACGGAGCAGCCCCCAGGGAGGGAAGGGGCAGGACACCCACTGTTTCCGACGCCTGCTTTAACCTCCCCCAGCACTAAAATCACTGCTTTTAATTTCTACTGGTTTACGATGAATGTTGCCATGAACCTGACCAAGTAAATCTTGAGGTTTCATGTGCCTGCCACTTTGGCCACAGTATCTTCTCCCAGCATTATCAATAGCTTTTGCTTTGAATTTTCCAGATTTTTTCAGCCTACAGAATTTATACAGTTTAGGACGAGATCCAAACTGGTGCTGGATCACGTGCTTTAAAAAAGATCGGTTCAAACCAGGTGCCACATGCTGCTTTTCTGATACATATTTGCAGAACAGTCGAGTCTTCGGCAGAGACATAAAAGGAAAGAAGTTTTTAAGAAATGCAAACTAGTGGTTAAGAGCAATTCTGGCCGCAGCAATACCAGTACTCCCAGTCTGCAATAACAATACCAAGATACCAGATCTAAGGGGTCACGGCTGATGGGTCTCCCAAGGGTTGCTTGCCCGATGCCTGTTTCTGTGTGTACAGGCAGCAGTGATACAGTGCGATTCGCAGGGACCACAGATTTCAAGGGTTTTGCCCTCAAGACTTAGAGATGATGGGGGAACCCAGACTGATGACTTCTCTAAAAATACAGCTAGAAATATAGTTTGCCATAAAAGTGAGCCGAAAGACAATTGTCGCGTCCCGTAGCGAATCTAGCTGCTAGCAGTTAAAAATCCGTAGTTCTTCTAAGCCCAGCAAAAGGCTGAGACGGGAATTTGAAACTACTGTGATAAAGCATGACGGAGTCATCAAATGGTCCTCCAACCCAGAAACAGGGCAGATACCTGTTTGCAAGATAAATCTTATCTTGGTGCCGCCGAACACGCTTCAGCACTCTTGTACTCACAGCCTCCCTACCGTCGGTGGGTTTGGGGCAAGGATTTGTGCTGAAGTCGCTAACAATCGTGGAAACGCCTTGTTGTGGAAGTAGGGTTTACCACAGATGTAAAGCCAGCTATAATGCATATACACACACAGACCAGAGGGTTTGCGCCATTTCCCATAATGCCTTAATCGCTAACCTTAATCAGTATCCAGCCTAGAGAAGGATGTCAGAACTGATTTTTGCAGCTGACTAAAAAGTGGTAAGAGGGAGAAAGACACACAGCATTTATAAGTCATGTGAAGGAAAAAAACCTGTCCTATTTTCACACTTCAGTCCAAACTGAAGTCGTTTTCTAGCATGCTCAGAAGGTCCCAAACCATCAGGCATCTCCAGGTTAAAAGCAATGGAGATGGGGCGGTACGGGTCTCAGTTTAGCTGTCTGCATCTTTCTACATCCCATGCAAGATGAGCACTTTGGAAACACCCGCGGCACGGTGATCTGTCAAAACTGAAATGAAATGACAAACTGACAAAGCTCAAAGCCTATGAAAATGTCTGAAGTACCAACACGATCTGAATTGCAGCAGGGTCCTGAAGTGCCATATTCCAACAACCAGGTAGAGGATGAGGTTTTGTGGTTGTGCATGAAAGGATGGGACCTACACGAAGAAACAGGCCTGCTGAATTTCTGTACTTGGATTATTCACAGCACGTACAGTAAATGCAGCCAATACTGCTAACCCTCTGCTCGGAGCAGCTGCTGAGTAATACCTGAATTTGCTCAGATACTCGGCTCCACCTCACCTTCCGGAAGACTTGAAAAAGCACCAGGCTTAAAACAAACCACTTTCAAACTGGATATCTTCCAATATTTTTCATCCTTGAAGCCACTGTTTGATGTTACTTATCTGTGATTTCACCTTAGTCCCAGGGTTAGTCCCTCACCTGCCCAGCCCAGCCATTTCAAAGAACAATTCGGTTTAAAACACAGAAAGCAATTGAAGAGCGCTTAGTTGAGCTTCCCAAACCCTAGAGGTGAGTAAAAGTGCTCCTGACCAACCCTATGGGGAAGAACAGATCAAACCACAAAATTTTCTGGAGCTGGCTTGTTCAAACACACACCACAAGGGCTGATCTGTATTCGCAGAACCTCACAAAACTGGAGACAACTACACCAGTATGAACTGGGATGGTTGACAGAAGAGTAGTACTGTCATCAGAAAGGCATTTATTCTGCAGGAGTCCATGATTTTCGGAAGTTCTTAGTGGAGAATGTCTTTTTTATTACCTCCTGTGGTCAGGTTTGCTGAGATAGGTTTGGGTTTTTCTGCTGAGCACGCAGCCTGCACCAGCAGCTCCTCCAAGTTATTAACTTGAATGAATTCAATTTAACTGTCAACATTCTGAACTTGACGCTTGGGCTTACTTGGAAACTGTGGTATCCCATTGACTTGATCAGAAAGCCCTGTAGCACCCCTGGCATGATTCATATTTGGTTTTCTCAGTTCATAAAGAGGAGAAAAAATCCATCAACCACCTACTCTCTCTCCGACTGTACCCACTCCTAACTCTAGGTCACTACCCCTGCATAGCTGTTTACTTTTCAATACATCTGCTTGCAGCCCTTGCCTCAAGCAAATGCAGAAAAGGAAACCAACTCGGAATTAAAGCTCGACCAGTCAAATTTGGCAGGTAGCACCATTTTCCTTACCAGCTTTAGGAATGTATTTCTTTTGAATTTACAGCATTTCCCATACACATTTCCTGTACACACACGTCTCTCTTTCACAGCACCAGGTAGGGCCAGGCCACCTCTGCCAGCACTGGCATGACCTAAGATAACTCCAGGTCATGACAGTCAATGTTTGTTTACTCAGTCTTCTTCCCCTGTGATCTCAGATTATTTGTGTAATGAAAAATACTATTTCTTTCCGAAAACTGGGCCTTGGTTTTGCTCTTAGACCACCATGGCTACAATGCACAGAAAAGCTCCACAACTCTAGACAGGGAAAGTGGTGACGTCCCAGCTCATTACACAAGGCTTACGGATAAAACACTCAATAATTTAACCTCAGCTTACAAATGAACAAGATGCTTGTCAGAATTGCTGTCATGGTGTAACCCCAGCTGGCAACTGAGCTCCACCCAGCCACTCGCTCACTCTTCACCCACACCCTGGTGGGGTGGGGGAGAGAATTGGGGAGAAAAAAAAAGTAAAACCCATGCGTTGAGATAAAGAAAGTTTATTAGAACGGCAGAGGAAGAGAAAAGAATAATAATGATGATAAAAGAATATACAAAACAAGTGATGCACAATGCCACCGCTCATCACCTGCTGACCAATGCCCAGCCCATCCCCGAGCAGCGATCGCTGCCCCCGGCCAACTCCCCCCAGTGTATATGCTGAGCATGATGCCATATGGTATGGAATGACGTCATATGGTCTGGAATAGCCCTTGGGCCCATTGGGGTCAGCTGTCCTGGCCGTGCCCCCTCCCAGCTCCTTGTGCACCCAGCAGAGCTGGGGAAGCCAGAAGGTCCTTGACCAGCATAAGTGCTGCTCAGCAACAGCTAAACCATTGGTGCAGTATTGGTATTCTCATCCTAAATCCAAACCACAGCGCTACGCCAGCTACTAGGAAGAAAACGAACTCTGTCCCAGCTGAAACCAGGACAACTGCAAAGAAGAAGTGTAAGGTGACCTCACCACTCACTTGCAAACAGTTTCACATTCTGTTTCATCACCACCTTCTTTGCAGAGGTTTCCAGATCACATGCGAGAAGTTTCCAATATTCAAACAGAAGCCCCACTGATCTCCCCCATTACGCCGCATTTGACACGCTGTGGGTACAAAGGTTTGGGATGGTGGGGGAGCAGGGCAATGTCACCCCCCGAGCAGGCTCCAGCACGCTCATCGGGTGCCTGCAGGGCACTCACCCCGCCGTTCCCTCCCTGTCCACATGCAGCCAGCTCCTGCCTGGCCTTACCAACCCCTACAAGCACGAGCAACAGCAGCTGAAACGAGAGTGGACATCCATGTTCAGAAAACATCACGGGAGGTTTTAACTGGGAACAAGCAACACCGCAAGTTTCTGTTCTGATAGATGAATCAGACTTTGGGTGCAAATTATAAATGGGTCCTCAGTTCCTGCACCTCCAAGGCTTGCTGGGTGAACATCACTAAACACGGCAACTAACGGACAATCGGGCCTTCCTTTACTTTCAGCTTTCTCATGTCACCTCAAAAAATCAGGTAACTGATAATCAAGTAAGACTTTCACTGAGCCTGCCTGTAGTTTGTGACAGCACGCGTAGGGTAAGGGAAAGGCTTGCATCAGGTCCACCGCTCCCAACGGGGCGGCCGCGATGGCCACGCACCACAGGCCTCAAGTCATCCACAAACTCCTCAAGATCAAAGCCATACTTGGCTACTCCTCATATTTCTACAGGGTAAAACAACTGAGCAAAACTTGGCAAACAAGCAAAAAATCAATCCCATCCCAGTGCCCCAGCATCTTCTAAGATACAAGAGTCTGTATCATGATAAGCCAGCCAAAGCTGGGCAAAGTTTTCAAAAACAAAGACTTTGATGCAGGTTATATTTAATGTCAATCCTTCTATGGAAAAAGGAAGAGGCATAATTTTGGATGATTACTGATACCACTCAGCAATCTGAAATTGCTTGGCAAAGCCCTCCTGCTCTCCGTTATATTAGCGAGAAGACTCGCACAAGCCTAGCCCACAGGATTTGACCCAAAGGAAACACAGTCAGATAACTTCAGCAAGTAAATTATTTCTTCCCACGACTTTATCAAAGAGTGGGGAAATACAACAGGCACTGAGGTTACAGTACCTGTTTATCACAGCTGAAATATTTTAAGCTTTTTTTTTTCTTTAAAGATACACAGAGCTGTTAGCCACATCCTTAAGTCACGAATGTCATGAGCTGTACTGAACAAAGAATATATTCTTATTAAAAGAAGCCTTACCCTTCTCTAATAATAAAAGCACTAACTACTGGACAGAACGGAAAAATAATTTTAAAATATCCTATTAAAAAAAAATAGTGGAAGAAATGACAAGTATTAAATCTTTTGTTTGAGCTATCGGCCCGTCAGTAATCCATAGACTAGAAGTACGGTTGCCATTGACAGTAGCCTTATGTAAAAGGTATAAAAGAGTTTATTTCCCAGAGCCTTGAGATCTACAGGAACATCATCTAATTCTAGTCAGAAACAACCCTGAACCAGCCCCAGTTCTCTATATCCCATTTCCTAAGTTATTTGAATCTTCATCCAGACTTTGAAGCTTTCTAAGTACAATGCTCTGAGTATTCTCAAAGGCAATAGAAGGGAAAAAAAAAAAAAAAAAGAAATCTGGATCTAATATTCTTGGCAGCAGCACAATCTTCATTCTAACAACTTCCATAAGCACTGGGCTCTCATGCCCTGAAGCATTTTTTTTCTGCGATACACTTCACATGCAAGGTTTTTTAGTTTTTATTACTTCCAATTAAATGTTCTTACTCTGTCCTTATGACAGGGTCTGAACTTTTGGTGCAGGACAAAACTGAGTAGGGACCTCCATGACTGAGTGCAGTCTTAACCACCTACCATGAGCAAAGAAATAAAACAGAAATAATGGGAAAGCCCCGTCCCTGCCTCCCTCCCCCTCAGCTATCAGTGAAAGCATCATCTCCCTTATCTCTCCGACCTGGGCTGCCAGCAATCCCCCTCCCAGATAAGCACGAGGCCCATCCTGCCGAACCGGCTGCTAAGTCAGCAGGAACCCACACCTTTGGGCGCAGGTAGCTTGCATCCACTCTCCATAAATCCAGACACATCACCCTTGAAGAGCCGCAGTCCTCTCAGCACCTGCTTGCAGTTTCAAACATATCCAAGTAATGGTTGCTCCTCCTCAGCTTAAATATTGCCTTCAAAAAATTGCGTATTTCCAATAAATTGTGGAAAAATCCAACAGAGAAAGGCACAGGGGCAAATCATTCATCCAGTGGCCAGACGGCTACTGAATGTATCTAGCAGTCTCCAAATGACATCATGGAAATAAGCTTACCTTTTTGCTTCATTTTGGTTGACAAGATCCTCCACAGAACAGAGCCACTCGTGATCATTTACCGAAGAAAACAGCTTATGATGGCAGAGGTTTAAAAAGTATTTTAGCTTTTGAGAAGGTATAAAGGAAGGCTTATTAGCTAGAAAATAAAAAAAAAAAGAAAGAGGTGTGATACACTGAGAGAGACCTCCCTCAGATAGAAGTGTGAGATAAGGTTGTGGTTGAAGAGCAGCAGGAGCTGAGCACGCAGGCAGTGGTCATTGCCGTGCCCCAGCTTCCTGCACTGTCCAGTCTTCATTCCCGGAAAAGCGCCGTAAAATGAAATGAAAACGAACTTGCTTCAGTTTCTGGGATGAACACAGTGCTGCTGAAAGGTTGGGGATGGATAACCCCAGATGAGGAATTCCACATCCCAAGGATGTGTCCTGCCTTCCGCCGCCTTCCCAACCCACGCTGCGGTGACCCGAGGGTCTCGCCACAGCGCCCGCCCGCCCCTCGTCCTCTGCCGGGCTGCAAACGCAGGGGAGGGGCCGGTCCCGTAGCCTCAGGTCTGCTCTGCAGACTGGCAATCCAGCAGAACGTATAATGCAATTTCCAGAAGTTCAAACGAGCTTTTAGTTCTGTGATCTCGCCAGGATTCAAATCAATCATCAGAAGCATCCTTTATCCAGTTGTTACTCACTAAGCTTCTCGGTTCCGCATCCTTACCCGGCAGCTCTTTGGCCTCTGTGGCTTTTTAATGACAACAGCATCTCTTTATTTGAGTTAAAATGCATCAAAATGCAATGTTAGGTACTAACTATTTGCACGGTACTCAGTATTATTTATCTGCAAAGCTGTTTAAGTTGATGAATTTAATAATGCAGCACGTTGGGTAGCTACACGTCTACAAGCGACGCGCATCAAGCGAAGAGCTTTGCTGGTGGCCAACGCCTGCAGAAGCAAGGGCTGCTCTGCCATAAAGCACCACGGCCATAAGACTCGGTTCTAACGAGCATCGTCGCTGGTTCCAAGCACAGATCTCGACCAAGGCTCTCAATAGCAAAATTCCGTTTTAATTTCCACTCCGTTTTAGTGGGATTTTTGTACCGGTTTCTACACGTAAACCTCAGCCAGGCTTCAAAATTCAGCTGCAGGCCTGCAGCAGGGGTGCAGCTGCTGGGAAAGGGCAGGACTAAGCCCTTGGAGGAGAGCTGAGAGTTTCCTCTGCCACGGCCAACCCCACAGAAAGCTCCCACGCCGTCCCCCAGCCCTCTTCACCATTTAGTTTTGTCAAAGGTGTGAGACAGCGTTTTGCTGGTAATGAGGCAACGCAACTGCCAAGTTCCTCCTTACCCCCGTATTCCAGGAACACCGAAAGCAGGCAGGGCTTCAGGTGAGCGATGCTCTCAGGGGAAAACGTTGTTAAAAGTCAGACCAGGATCTGTCTTGCTTTGATGTGCTGAACGGCACAGGTTTCAGGTGCGCTTCCACCGCAGGATGACTCAGATCACACCCCACAGCCTTTTCAGCTCAGGGCAACCCTGCCGAGACTGATAAAAGCTGCTAAAAATGGGCAAAATCTCCTATACTTACTAGAGGCAAGGTGCCAAGGAGACAAGGTCATTTCTATTTTTTCCCTCCCTCTCCAAAAGGATATTGCATCAACTTTCTGTGGAGACAGAGCGCAATTATTTGATGCTTTGGCTTGTCCTATGGAAAATATTTGTTCTGCTGTGCAAGTCACATCCATCGCTGTGTCCTTTCAGCCCGGCCGTGGCTTGGGAGCACCACGACACATCGACCCCCTGCTCCCGCTCCGAGTGCTGCGCTGGCTCCTCAACAGCAGTTAAGGGATGAGCATCAGTCGCCAGGAAGGAGGCAGGATTTTATTAACGAGGAATTTGTTTTTAATAACACTTGGTGTATTTTAAAGGGTTTTTTTTAAATAAAAGTACTGCAAATAAAGGAAAGCTGGTTTCTAGGAAACAGTTCCATCCTGATGGGGTTGGGCACTTGGACAAGATGCTCACTGCAGGTCCCTTCCAACCAAACGATTCTATTAATTCCTCCCTCCCAAGCACTGAACGCTCTTTCTCGCACTGTTTGAGCCGCGATCTGCAGCCGATGCTCTGGCCGACAGCTCACCCAGCTGGATGCGATCAGCCTCGCTGCTCCCCGCAAGGCTTTCCAGCAGCGCTCGTGCTTACGTGGCACCCCGAGCATGGCCCGGTGGCACTTGTGCTTACAGAGGGCCCCGGGTGGGGGACATCCCCCAGGCAAGGGTCGCTTCAAAGCCGGCTGCGGTCAAGGGAAACATTTGGCAGTGCTGGCTTTGACGAATTTCCCAAATTAAAATTTCCCAAAGAATTAAACCCAAACTGCAAACCAGTTGTGACTTTACGTACGGAAAATAGGTGGGTCAAGCGTTCAGCTAACAGGGGATGTTACATATCCACTGACAGCCCAGGAAGCTTTTCTTACGACACTAACATGGTTGGGTAAATCCTTATTTTAAGCAAAGAGATTTCTTGGCTGTCTATGTGCCTATGGGGACAATCTTTTTAGCAAGGCCTGCTGTGACAGGGCAAGGGGTAATGGTTTAAAACTAAAACAGGGCGGACTTAGATTGGATATAAGGAAGAAATTCTTTACAATGAGGGTGGTGAAACACTGGAAGGGGTTGCCCAGAGAGGTGGTGGAGGCCCCATCCCTGGAACCATTCCAGGCCAGGTTGGACGGGGCTGTGAGCAACCTGATCTGGTTAAAGGTGTCCCTGCTCCTGCAGGGGGTTGGGCTGGGTGACCTCTAAAGGTCCCTTCCAACCCAAAGCATTCTGTGATTCTATGTGGTCTAAGACACGAGAGATTTGATCTGGCAAATATTTAGAAGGGGAATCTGCACAGCACTGCTGGGCTAGCTCTGGGTGCCTTTACAGGACCGAGCCTCTAACTCCTTCCAAACTGGGACGTGAAGCTGCTCAGCCCCTCTGGCAGGAGTTATCTATGCCCCCAATCGCTCCATTTGCACACCCAGCTCCGCATGCCTGGATCCTGATACTGAGAAGATCTCAATTTTCACACCTTTAACTGATATGGGTGGGAGATGTGGTTGCCCTGTATCTGTACATCAAGCCCAAAGAGCCCTGCGGGGCATTTCTTCAAGAACATTTGGCACCTATTGGTGATTGCCATGAACAACAACGTCTCATGCTGAGCTGCCTTGAGACAATATTTCTTAGAGACAAAAAGCTTCCTCACCCGTTTTACCTGTTTTCAACTCTTGCAATAATTTTTATGCTAGTTCAATAAAAAACAGACAGCTGTTGCTGAATAGCCATGGAAACAGAGGAAATTACTTATTGACAAGTTAGGTAGGAACATTGTGCTCTTGCTCACTCCAGCCTGATGGCATCATTTCTGATCTAGCAGAGGGAAGGGCGTTTTACAACTTTTTTGGTGTTCCCTGCAGCCTCTCCTTTGCAAGGAAGGGTTGGATTCAGCCCATCCCATGGTGTCCCCTCCAGCAAGAGCTGGGAGTTACCTGCTCCACTGGGAGCTGCTGAGAGGCTCCAGCTGCTGGAGCTGGGTCGCAAGCCTGCGGGAGCGAGCGATGGCAGAGCTGTCGCCTCCTGTCACAGGGATGCTCCGTCGCTCCCAGAACTGCAGCGGGACCGAGCCCTGCCAGGCAACTCAGGAGCTCTGCCCCCACCTCAGCCTTGACTCCATGTCTTGACTCTGAAGCCAACGTGCTGGCTCCAGGACTCATTGCCCAGACACTTCCGTAGCCAAGAGAGAGGCAGGCATTGCCAGGATGGGGCCATCTCCGACGGGAGACGCGCACACCCCCATATGCCCAGCGGTGCCCGCTTTCCTCCTCCAGCTGCAAGATGATTCCACCCCCCCAGCAGCAATCCCACCGGGATGGCACGAGCCAGGCAGCACTGGGAAGGGAAGCTGCAGTTTGTACTAAAAAAACAGGAGAGGTAGGGGGAGAGGAGCGCTCCCGGGAGCACCAGCCCTGCTCCAGGCAGCGGGCTTCAACAGGCTTGGGTTTTTAAAATCCAGCCTCCCAGGTGGGTACAAGACACACTTTGACTTTCTGAAGGTGGAGCTGCTGCTTCTGTAGGACATGAAAGCACAGCCAGAGACAGAGCGGTGCCTTGACAGGAGCTGAGCGCCCAGTGTAAAAAAAACGTGGCACTGATTGCAAGATGGTTAGTAAGCAGCTTCTGATCTGTGTGAAGCTTCGAGTTTGTGGTTTCCCAGGTATAAGTTAAAAATGGCTTTTAATCGTTAAATCATTTCCTCCTAACTGCTCTCCATTTCTTTTATTGACCAAAGGCAAAACTTCATCATGCAAACACTTAACGCAAATCTCAGATCTGCTCATCAGTTTGGCAAGTTCACGAGGACTGAACAGGACAAAAACGACAGGAGATTCCCGAGAAGAGAAATCCCACTGCTGAAGGCACTGGTGTGGGCTTGTGTCCCAGCATTTCCGAGAGCATCTGGTAAGAACAAGGTAGAGTTTGATTCCTGATGCTGGTGCGCTCCAAAAGCCAGCATCATTCCACTTGAGGGGCCTGGCTGCATATTTTGGAGAAGCTGGGCATGCAAAGACCGTGACCACCACCTCTGATTGCCACAGCTGCATCTTGCAAGCTCTGCCCTTCTGTGTTCTGACCGGGAAGGGAAACGCTGCTGTTGGGCCCTGGATTTCTTGGTTTTATTCACAGAATCGGTATCACAATTTAAATGCTTTCTCTCCCCCTGCTTTTGCAAGAAGCTCACAATTGCTAGAAACAAAATCAGCCGTCGTAGCTCGGAGCCCAGGAGGAGAGAAGCCCAAGCGGCACCGGCAGCAGCCACCGAGGCCGGCGCAGGCAATAGGGAGAGCGAGGCGAGGATGCGCCCAGTTATTCTCCTAATTGAATCCTCACAGAACCAAAGCTCTGATGCTCACAGGGGTGACTCTCCCTGACTTGCTTTTGGAAACTAGAACAGCTATTCAGCTACAAACGCTTTTCCAGTATTTTACAGATTTAACAGTAAGATCTAGTGGGCAAAGCGGTGATCCGCCTCGCAGAAGCAGACTGTCCTCAAGCCTCCCAGCGAGCAGTGGCACAACAGCTCTTCATGGATTAACCCTGCTGCTGCCCACCTGGTACCACTCCTGCCACCCAGGGTACCACCCTGCATCACCCCATCGCTCGTGAGACGCAGCTGGGGACCAGCACCCTGCCCCCGCCTTTGGCCACAGGCAGCAAAACCATCGGCATCAAATCAAAATGAGTAAGGATGGAAAAATTACTTGGAACTCGTGTAAAAACGCCGGCTGGTGCCAGCTCTGTCCCCGGCCAGCACCCAGCGGCTCGGGGACGGCGCACACGCTGCGCGCTGCTGTTGCTTACGCGGTGCTACGAGACGCGGCTCTGCACCGCTCACCGAGGCGGCAGGCGGAGCAAGCACAGCCCCCAGCTGCTGTCCTCCACCTTTAAATGCACCCAAAGTTGTACAAATGCTTCTTGCGTACCGCTTCAAAAGCAACTACAGCTTACCATTTCCTCTTTCCTGTGAGTAAAACCGTGCTAGTTATCTAAAAAATCCAAGTTATCGTTTACTCAGAGCAAAACACACAGATGAGAAACCACAGCGAGAGAGCCTGTGCAGAGCTTCTGACCAGAAGTGCCAGGGGGCTGGCTGTTTTCCCATCACGGGCAACACCATCGCAAGTGACCTCTTCTGGGAAGGAGCATTCAAAGCTGGGAGCACGAAACAATTCAGATGCTCAAGTCCTAGTTACGATTCTGGGTCACTGAGCAATCTGAATTTCTACGCGCCATATTCATGCAGAAATCGTTTCTAGTGATCTACGTGATGCACAAACCCTTTTTTGTTGGAATGTGACATCGTGGGACGTTTCCACCCGGTGACAGTGCCCCAAAGTGTATCAGGCCACGCTGCCATACCTGGACGGCTCTTCTCTGCATAGGTGGTGTCCCTGTATCCTCCCAGTCCCCAGGGACAGCAAGCGAAACTCTACTGGATGCAAATTCTACTAAAACTGTATTAAGCAGGTAGGTAGCAAGATCCAGCCTTTCAAATATAAAGCATTTCCACAGACAGACAAATACTTCCTTACAAGTTGAGGAGCCTCAGGTAAAAGTCCCCCATGCTGAGCACCAGCCCTCCGGGACCTGCAAGTGTCCTTCACTGGCTCCTGCTAACCCAGGGTCGTGGCTAAGGGGCTGCTCTGAGCCAGGGTCACCCAGCAGGCGCCTGTCCCCCACCATGTGGAGAAGGCAGGGTGCTCCCCACCGTGGGGGCATTAGCAGGACCCAGCTGCATAGGAGAGCACGCGGACTTTCGCAAGCAGGGTTCACGGGGGAGGTTGGCCAGCGAGCAGAGCCTCGGCTGGGCCGACGAGCTTGGCAAGAGGTTTCCAGCATTTATTTTGGCAAGGGTAAAACTATGTGAATGAGAGCTCAATGACCTCAGCCACTTTGTCTGCTAATCTGAAACAGCTCCTAAGCCAGAGCTGGAACAGCCCGTGTGAGAGGCTGAGCTGCGGAGAAGGTGGGATGCAACCATGACCAGCTTGTCCAGAGACAGAGCACATGTTCCCAGCTGCTGGGGGAACTGGGGAAAGGCATGCTGGAAGCAATTACCATTGCTTGGTAAAGGAGGACACCTGCAAGAGTCAGACTTGGCTCTTTATTGACAGTGACGTCCCGCAGGCACGGCGAGCGCTCCAGCAGGCAGGGGACAGCCACAGCCATCACCCCCTCCCTCCCGCAGACATGGGCGTGTGGCACATTTTGCAGTAGTTCTCCCACCAAAATACACGTGTGGAAGTGAAGTGAGACCAGAGAGCGTGAATAAATTAACACTTTTTAGGAAGTGACAGCCTAAGGCCACATGTGGTATTAGGGCTTACAAATTCATATACCTCACTGAGTCAGACGCCTTTCATTTGTTTGCCCTCATTCAAGCAGATTAAAGCAGAGGAAATCAGTGCAGAACCAAGCAAAAGCCGTATACTGCGGTAGGACCCGGGAGAGATCTGGCTGCCCACCCAGCTGAGGTGCAGCAGCGGTGGCTGCACCCTCTGCCAGGGCTCCACCATGCCCATGGGCAGTTGGGCACCCGGCCCCCCAGTGTTTGATGCTCACCAGCTGCCTGTGGCTGCCACGCTCAAACGAAGGCACATACAAGTGCTCCACAGCCAAAGGAACAAGCGGTCCCACGGGCCCAACTCACCTTCTCCAGAAGACGAGGTGTCAGCATCAGCCACTACTCCAGCTCCTCTTCCAGGCAAGGAGTCACTTGGAGACTCTACCCTGGTCTACAAATGGATGTGGGTAGAGGATTGCAGAACCTTGGGAGACCACGGCTGGGTAAGTCACACCATACGGGCCCAGACAAGAAGAGAAGATTCAGAAAGTACATCAGGTCCTGTGAGGTCTGTTCTCTGGTCTGCAGTGCGATACGTCCAATCTTCCATCATCTTTGCAGATAGAGACTACAGACACTGACAGCAATATCCTCTGCAGCTACAAGGAATGATAAAGTGCCCCAAGGCTCTAAAAGATTAGCAGCCACACAAGGGGCCATTGATATTTGCTCAGCTTCCTCCCGTATAATTCTACATCACCATCAGGCTTCAGATGCCGCAGGGCTCTCACCTCCACACCGGAGCACGAGGCTAAAAGGGCATCTTGGAATCCAGGCCCTGTTTTGCAGGTGGGAGCTTGATGCCATAAGTGTTGAAGGAGAAACCACCTCCCAGTTTGGGGGCAAAGAGGTGACCCCTCCTAGTTCTGGCTATTGTTTTGTTTTTTTTTCTCCAATAAAAGTGCACCAAAATGTCAGTGCCATGAAACTCTCCTGGGAGCAGAAGCACCGGGAAGCAGGAGCACGAGGGTGTTCTGAGCAAGAGCTGAGCTGAGCCAAGCCAGCAGCACAGAAGCCTGTCCCTTACGGCAGCGCGAGGGAAGGGGCAGTGCTCTCCCCTTTTCAAGTCACAGGATGGAAAACCAGGTTCATTTCTTAAACGCGGCTCAGGTGCCCCAGAACAAACAAGGGAGTTAGAAACACCCAGGGTTACACTGAGGGCACATTCAAATCTGCCATTTCCAACCCACATCTTGATCCAAAACACCTGGCAAAGTGTCTTTCTAGCCCAAAACAACACACTGCAAAACAGCTTCACCCATGCTCTCATGGGAGAGCACGCAGCCCTGCGCTGTTTGGTTTTCGCTCTCTGGGCTGCCTGAAGATTCACAGCAGAGCACACCATGGGCAAGGGTTCAATCAGAGGTGTGAGCTGTGGCCATGGGGCTGCCCACACCCCCGTCCCGCAGCCGTTATCGCATCCCTGATGCTGCCCACCTCTCCCAGCAGCTGGAAACTAGAGCTGCAACCACGCTCCTTCCTCCCAGGGAGCTGGGTGCTGGGTCATGCCCTGGTTACGCCTGCCCACGCACAGCAGCGTGCTACAAGGAGAACCCAGGTCACCGGGACCCCGGGTTCTCATGTAAGTTCTTGATGAGGTTGTGAGCCCTTGGAGCACAGGAGAAAACCAGATTTCAAGGGAAAAATAATTCTTCAGCTGCATAGTGAGTTTTGATCCAGTTGATGCTTAGCATCAAGTGAGCAGCTTGGTTTTATCCTTGACTTTCTTTTAAGGACTTACTAGTAATTTCAGAAGAAACATCCCAAAGTGTATGCTCAAGCCAAAGGCAGTCTCAAAGCTGGAGAACGCCTGGGAGGCCTTTTCTCCCAGGGCTTTGCAAACAAGGTCTGTCTTTGTGGTGATGCTGTGTGCAAAACAGAAAGCAGAGGTAAGTTATGGGGTGCGGACCACCTGGCTTTGCTGAAAGGTCGGCTTCCAAACGGCACCGCAGAGGGTGGGCGAGATTCTCCTCTCGCCTGCACAAGCATCCCAGAGGGTATGTGCAAAGCATTGGGGTTAGCCTTGCGCCTTCAAGTCATCCAAGATATCCAGCATCTCTCCAGCACTTGTTAGGAAAATTCTCACTTTTGTTACTCTTCCTCACCATGCTTTACTCACTCTCTTCACGCAGCAGGTAAATGCATGAACGCTCCCCAGCTATGGATGATCAAAACTCATAGCCTGGGGTTGCCCTACAATATTGAAAATCTATTGCTTGTTATGGGATGCAAGAGCCATCAGCCAGCTCTCCACGTACACCACTGAGGTGCAAGGTAAATGTGGATCAGCTGTATCTTAGCATTCCTATGATTGCACAGGATCTTCCCACTCCCACCCAAAGACACCCAAACAACATGCTCTTTCTGGGCGGCACATCCCATGACAGTCCCCAGGGAGATCCTGATCTGTGTGCTGTGTACCACCACAAAGTACGTGGAAGATCAGGTACCCACCTTCGCCCTCGTGCTGCTGGCAGAGCCACATGGATGCCTCTCCAGAGTTACAGTGACATTGTAGGCAAGAGGGAGAAGGGAGACCAAGACAGGAGTCAGGGAAGATGGGATTTGATCAAAAATAAGGGCTCCTGGGGCTAGAAGCACTTAACTGGAACCATCCTCTTTTTTTGGTTCACCTCCACCTCAGAGGGACAGGAGACAGTCATCCCCAAAGGGCAGCATGGAGGCAGTAACCACACGAGCATTTAGGAAGGGATTATCCGAATCATGACAAGTGCTGACCTCTGGTTAAACAAACACATCCCCACCACACACAGTCTACGCAGTCTTTTCCCTGCAGGATGAACCAGATTCAGGACTAAACATCCCTTCAGATTCCCATCACCTACAGTTCACAAGTGTTGGGCTTTGGCCCTTTTCAGAGTCCCAGACAGGGATTCCTCTTATTTGGGCCAAAGGAGCACATGCTGTGCTGAACCGTACCCCAGCATCATCACCAATTATGGGAAGAACAGGAGGAAAAGGCTTGGGGGACAGCTATATCCTAGGCTGCCTTTTATACACACACCCCTTCCCCCATCTCAAATACAGCTTACCATCATTTAAAAAAAAAAACCAAACAAACAACAAACATACCCTTCCTCTTCTCACATTTGGGGCTTTATAGCTCAGCTGAGGTACACAACTCTAGTATAACAAACACGGTCCCCCTCGCAGCAGAACACCCCCACTGCTCTCTGCCATAGCTCGCATGGCTTCCCTTCTCCATCACAGCCAAAGCCTTTCTCCGCTCACCCTACACGTTTTAGTCTGGATGCCAGTCGTCCCCTCTAAGGTGATTAGGTAGGTGATTTTTCACATGTTTTTCCCCTGTAACAGGAAAGAGAAGTAACTTTTAATGCAGAAAAGATAAGTACCTCACCGAGTCTACGCAGCTGAACACTTGTGCTTTAGGTGATTTCCTGACCCAGCTGGAGGGCTGCATAACTGCTCCGTGACACGGCGTGTGTCCACACAGTAGCATCCAGGCCAGGCATTAAGAAACCACACACTCAAACTAGATGTGAATTACTGGCATGGGCTGGGGGTGGTTGCTCTTCTTATGACTACCATAAGCCACGATAAGAGACCGTCTTTCCATAACAGTCCACACGGTATCTGCTTTCATCTGTACCTGTTATGCAGAGCAGTGCCTTAAAGACCACAGCAGCAAGCCAACGCTAACAGATGTGACCAGAAGACTTCTCTGAAAGGTCCCAAAGCACTTCAGTGTCTGGCAGCCACTTGTTCACAGCAAGCCTTTGTAGTGTGTATAAATATCCGTACTAAGCACTTAAACCCCGTGAAGTAGAGTCAGCAGTATGGCAGGAGGAAAACCATTTCAGTCCAAACAAGACTTTAACACATGCCACCACCAGTGACATGCTGGCAGAAGCTCCCTGAGCCTAGATGGAGGCAGGCTTATTTGTTCCAGCATATGTAGCTTCTCTTTTATGTCTAAAAACTAGCCTTTAGGCTTAATTTTAGGCTAATTGCCATATTCTGTTCACCTTCTAGAATGACAGGAGACAGAATAGGGAATATGATCTGCCAGACTGCACACGCATGCCTGGGAGGTTACTGAATGCCCACAAGTCACAGACGCTGTTTTCTCCAAAATAGCTGTTATTCTTCAGCTCAGGTTAGCAGGGGATCCTGCACACAGCACAAAAGGAAGCTTAGCACTCGAGCAGTTCTGCATCCACACCCATCACATCCTACTTCAGGGACAGACTGAAGCAAGATGGAAGACAATTCGGAGAATAGGGCAGAGCTTTTTACCAGAGAAAACAAGCAAGTAAAATGAGCTTAAGAATTTCAATATAACCCAGTTAACAATGGTATTCCCCAGCCAACTACACTGTTTCAGAAGTGGGATGTGCAGATTTCTGGCCAGAGTCCTGATGTGAACTTTTATCTGTCAACATACCACGTTGACAGAAAGCCTAAGTAGATTCCTTCTGCCTCCCCCTGAAATCCAGAGCCTTCCAACCAGAGATTGCAGGTTTGGCTCATCATCAGCTCTTCTTCACATCTGTGAGGCTGTCATATGCTGCATGTTAGGAAATAAGGAGTTTTTCCTTATAACAAAAGTTTATGTTGTGCTGAGAGATTTTACTAAGAAAACCAGAGGTCAACAATGAAATATTCTGAACGGCCAGCCAAGAACCACAACATTCATGGCAAGCAAAGGAGCACTGTAAGAGATTAGAGAGCAACTATCGAGCTATGCTGTGCTAGGTTATTAAAGCTTTTGGGAAAAAAAAAATAATCTTGCAATTCCTAGAGCTACCTGCTGAAACTGTTCACACAAAGCTTACTTACAGGACTAGATGCTCCTCTCATTTCAGCATCATTAACAACTGGAGCTCAACAAGTCTCTGCCTGGGCAATCCAAGACACCTCTCTCCAACCAGATGTGTGTGTTTAACAGAAAAATTAACACTTTAGTGAATATATGTACTTAATGTGCTGCATCTAAATGACTAAACAAAGCAATAACCATTAAGTTCATAAATTCCTCACATGTAAAACTCAGGGACACGCGATCATATGCTGCTAAGTCACATTGCTTTATTACCAATACACTTAAACTGATGACATCTGTTATACCCAACACGTAAACCCCTTCTGTTCCACAAGTCTCTCTAGGAGGACAGCACGTGCATTGCTTCTAATCCTGCCCGACAGTTGTTTCAAGCATTACCTCACTCTAGCTCATTCAGTCATTGCACAACATCAGGGAATGGCAAAGTACAAAGGAAACCAATATTTATCATATGACAACCATGACTGCAACTGGATGCTTCAGTGCAACTGAAATTTCTTTCACTTTCTCAAGCCAGTCCCCTATGTTGGTATATTAACAACTGCCCAACCTAGTCTTTAAGCAATAACTTAGGGTTGTAAAGCCATTACTGTTTTGGCTTTACCTTCACCTGCAGTCATCCATATCCCCACAAAGTCATGCCCATACCACAGATGGCCAGCAAGAGACATGAAGTCAATCCACCCTGCACAGCAGCATTTTGATACAAGAGTCTGGTACTAACAGCAAGTTTCTACGTTTCTGAAACATCTGCCTATTTCTTCATAACTTTGCTCTTTTTTTTAGCAATTAACTGTCATTTACTCTGAATTATAATTCAGAAATGGGATTTCCTTTCTATTGTGGACAACACTGTCCTCCACCTGTTGGCTTGTGGCCATTACACACACACTGACAAAGCAAAAAGGCAAAGGAGAATCTGAATCTTTGTATTCAAAGGGCATGATTATGCCCAGCCTGTCTGAAGGGCAAGACAAAACCCTGCTCCAGCCTACAAAAGTAGATCAAGATTTGCTTGCAAGCCAGCCTACCAATTCAATAGGTGTTGAGCTCTGCCAGATCAAGTGTTCCTATAGTAAAAACGCAGCGTTTCATCAGCAGAGATGCCTACTTTTAGAATCAAGGAATTGTCAAAACTGTTGAAGGTCTTGGAAGGCTTCAGATTTTTGTAACTGCTTGCATCAAAAAATAGATAGTACCCCCCAATAGAGAAGTTAACATCACAGGGAAAGGCTTCTCATAAGTATGTAATACTGTGATCACACTTGCCATTGGCCTGAAACATGCAGCCTGCCTGCTCTCAGGATGTATTATAGTTGCAGTACACAAATTAAGCCTTCTACTGAAGCCGGAAAGGTTTAACAGTTCTGTGTCACATGCTGGAGCCTTAAATAAATCACGGTTTTGGACAGTGTTTTATTTTCTACAGAAAAAAGGGCAACAAAGCAACAGGCCCTCAATAAGCGAAAAACTACAGGCCCACTGCTCCCTAAAACCAAGTGCTGAAATACCTAGTAAGGACACAAAGTAGAGAATCACTTTATGGAAAGAACATTTATTTTTGTTTCAAAACTTGTGATCCATAGAAATACAATAAAATCAACATGTACACAAAACTTTAAAAAAACCCCCTTTGGTTCAAAGAAATATTTAACATCTAAATCTTCTGAGGTACAAAAGGCACAAGACCAGGCACCCAAACATACTGAATCGCCCACAGCACTGTTTGCACCACTGGTACAGAGGAAGCTGGGGGGGTGGAAGGCAGGTTAGAGGAGGATGGCAGGGGGGACATGGAAATAACAGCAACCAAAACACAAGTATGTGTACAATGCCATTTACTTTCTTTCACAGGTGTTACATAGTTTGTCATCCTTTTTTTTAGTAAAGTGCCAGGACTCTTGGAGAAAAAAGATGGATCATTTCTTAGAAATGAACTGGAACAAACAGTAGAAAAGGAGACAGAGAAATAAAGGCCTGCAGCAGGTTGGGTTTCAGTCAACCTCTGTTCTCCCACAAGGTCTTAAAAATTCATTTCCTCTTTCGTGAAACCATTTGTTTGAAACTGTGGAAAAAGGACGTGAAATTAGTTACCACCACATACCCAGTGTGTGTATCACCGCAACCCAGATGGTTACTTCAAGTAAAATCTCATCTCTCAGTCTGATGATCCCTGCTTACACTTCCCTACCCATCCAATGGGAAAGACATAGGAAGATGCAAAGGGCTGGGGAAGAAAGGATCTTTCCAGTTGCACAATTCTGGGGCCAGCAGTAACAGAGCAGTGTATTCTGAGTCTGGTATCATTTATGCCCTGGCACTCCAGGGGAATACCTTGGAGGCTGGTGGAGGTGGGTATGGGAATGGATGATGTGAAGCTTGAGAAGCTTCCAGCAGTTAGTAGAAATTCCCAGTCTCCAGACATTCACATTTACCCTACCAGGAGCTCTCCTTCTCTTGCAGTTAGAACTCTGCACAAGTCTTTGTAGGAACAGACCCGATTCTAGTCAAGTAATAATTCAAGTCATCCTCATGCCAATACACTACACAAACCCAGTGACATTCTTACACATTTTGTGCCATTGTTGACACAAACACTCACTGAAAAAGCTACAGTTGAACAATGTAGCTGCTCAATACTACATGATATCGATGGTGGGAGCTCTCATGATGGCCAAACGACTCCAGTAGTTAAAATGGCAACACCCAGGTTATTAAACACTGTTAAAAGGGTTCATTATATCACCAGCTTTGCATACACATGAGCCTTTCTTTAGGTTTTGTTCCTAAAGGAGCTTTACTTACCCCATTTACACCCTACTAGTACTGGACAGGCTGCATGCCTTGTTCTATAATCACCCTCGCCACTTCTGAAAAGATTGTACCAGAACACTGCTGTTCCCTGAAAAGTGAAATCAGATCAGGATTAGTCACAACCTAGTCAATATAATTATTCAGGTTACAGTAAAGGGGGGAAATGCCTATGAAATCAGCTGCAGGCTGCAGCACCACTGACAGCACACAAAAAAACCCCTTAGTCCCACTCTTAATTCAGCCACATTCAGAGTAGAGAAGGGTTCTACCTGAACACAAGGGGTTTTTGTTAACAACAGCTCTACACAGACACTGTTCACTTTATACACTGTAAAACAAAGGAAGCAGCCTCCCAGATCAGCTACAGCTGCCTTGATACACAGCAGCCCGTGGATCGAGTTGCAGTGAACAGCACTCTCGCATTAGCTGACTTTTAAATGGATGCAGGACTGTACTAGGGGAGAGAGAGTAACAGGATAGAGGAGAAAAAGCAAAATACAATCAGACTTTACCTTCTTGGGCCATATTGCTGCCCCAAAATCGGGGAAAACTGTAGCTCCTCCAGCTTCTACATCACTCATCTGAGAAAACAAAGTCCACAAACTCTGTCCATTTACAACGCTTTTCGTACATGCAGTCCCACAAACTAAAGTGTCCCAAGCCCTAACAGAGAGACATTTCTATACTTGCACCTCTACAAGGGGCACTGATGAGGAAAGGATGCACTTCAACCAGCACAAAGCGCAGAAGTAACAGTACCTGCTACTGAAGGCTTTTATTTCAGCTGAAGGCTTTTGTTCAGCACTTCGCCCAGATTCTATATAACCTATTGCACAAACGATTAGCCCTAAGGAGGTGTGTACCTGCAGTGTTAATAAGCCAGTACTCTAGAATGAGGGAGAGGACTTCAAAGTAAGTTTCAAGAATTTCATTCTAGTTTATGATCCAATTAGGAAAACAAGAAAGTGTCTGTTAAACCACATGTTTCCTCATTAATTGAAACCATGTCTTTGGAACTGACTTTCATAATTTAGTTTATGCGTCTTGGTCAACCACTTCAAAAACTATACAAACTATTAGAAAACCTCCCTTTCTGCACTGTTTCTATGCTGTCCACCAGTGATGTTATGCCACTTCAAGAGCTTTATGCAGCTCAAGCTTTAATACACAGAGCTATTTGACTCAAAAGAAAAGCATCTATCTTTATGCTTTGCCCTTCTACACTGGAATGAATTTAACCCTATTGAATTCATCACTAGTGATGGAGTCACTATAAATCCTAGATTTGATCCAAAACCCACCGAAGCTCCTGGAAACTCTCCCATTAAAAACAGAAAGTCTTTCCACTGATTTCAGTGAGTTTTTGATCAGATTCTAATTAAAAGAAACAAATGAGTCAGATCCAGCTCCCACCAAATTTAAGCAGCAAAACTACTATTGATGCACTCCCCAAGTCCCCACATTCTCTACTGTAACTTGGATTTCTGTTTAAAGCAGATGTTATTACCACTCTGGTGTCCTCCTGCTTGGTACCTACAATAAAAGGGCATAAGATGCCATAGGTGCACAGGTTTTTGCCCCTTCCAACTAGAAAGCATGTGCATGCAACTTTGCAAGTTAATACCTACATCTTAGCAACACAACCACTCTTTTTAGTAAGGGTGTTGGAACATGTATGATGTGTTCTACATGGGGCATACAAGGGTAAATGGCCTTTGACCATGTACAACTGGCAGAGAATGAGGTGCACATCATTCACTCTAAATCAAGACTTGTCCAAAAGTCTGAGAAGCAAAATACAGACATAGACAATTAAAAATTAAAGCCTCTTTGCAGCAGACTATTTCACAGCTACTTATCTTATTCCAATTCTTGTTTCAGAGATTATTTCCTCCCCTGCCATATCAAGTTGAAAGGATCTCTGGTTCTGTTTTGATCTGCATTTCACACTCAAAGTACCAGCTCAGCCATAAATATTTCATCACAGGACCTTAAATTTGAAGTTGTATCACTCGAAAGTTAGACATAGTAGATCCTTATTACTGATATAGTAAGCATAGGTTGATAGATAAAATATTGTCAGGAGACTACTGTGAAAACATTAGGCCACCAGTATCAGTGGCAGTTACATTTATGATTCCAGTGTACATGGTCTGCAGGCCGTATAATGCATGCAACCAATGAATCTTTTTAATTCTGCATTTGTAACCCAGTTGCACTGAGTTTATAGCTATGTCCCCTCCATTTGCTGAAGCAACAGCTATGCCAGAGTAACTCTAGCTTTGACAAACAGCTAAAACGGAGGCTGACAGACCACAGCATCAAGTGCTGTCAAACAGTGGTGGAAGAACATGACCACCTCTCAAGAGTCAAGTTCTCAAACAGCATACCACATGAGGAGTACCCCGAGCACCCGCCTTTGAGATATAAGCCAAATTCTCCTCTCCCACCAACAGGAATCCAATGAAGTCAAAGATTTTATGGTAGAATGGCCAAAAGGGGATGCTGGGCCCTATATTAAAATTTTCTGCTCTGAGGTTAAATAACACCAGAATTCTATCAATCCAGATGGGACAGCACCTGATGCTGCAAAAATAATGAAATCCCTACTTCCAGATGCCAGGAAATCTCTACAAATAACCAACTGCACAAGCTGTAAACAAGATGCTGCTAAAGTTACACTCAATGCATAAAGGATCATCATACTTACATAGTTTAAAAAAGTGGCCACACGATTTCCAGTCCCTAACCGCTTGAAAGCATCTGGCTCATCTTTCTATAAAATTAAATGAGAATAACTGCAAACTTCAAGCTCACAGACAGCAGACAAACAGAGGTACTTACATAGTTAAGAAACGTCGCTAGCCTATTTCCTTCCGATTTGAGTGTGCTGTCAAAGGGTCGCTGTAACAGACAACAACTTTAACCCGAGTTCCAAACAGGCTCACACTAGTGATACATATGTGTAGCTCTGCAGAGAGATCCTTAAGCCCAGTTGAAAGAGTTGGAATAAAAAGGGGATAATTGGTACAAGGCAACATTAAAGCCATTACAAATTACAGCCAGGGTGCATAAATACATGCACATAGCACTCAGATGCCGCAAGGAAAAGTAGCACTGAAGCAATTCTTAGGGCAAAGTAGAAGCAATGTTTTCAGGGCCCGTGGCATAGATGTTACCCAAGTAGAGTTGAAGTTAACAGGCCATCACTCTATTGGACACTGATCCAACGTCAACAACTGAGGTGAATATGAAAAGTCATCTTCAGTGGGCTTTAGGTAACACACTAGATTCTCGTGAATGTAGTAGTGACTCTAAGAAATACCATAAAGATAAAACGCATTTTTTGCCAGCAGGCAAAATTGCAGAGTAACAATAATGAACTTTTCAGGTGGTTGCCTGTCTAGGATTAAGGACCACATCAAAAAGATCAAGTTGTCTTTACTCTGTAGGAAACACTGAGTTTCATTTGTTGAAGTATGAGATCACGTTGGCACCAGTTTAGAAGCAGAAAGAACATCTAGAATACTAATGTCTCTCTCCTCCCTTCAAAAAATGCAATTAAAAGTTTATTTACATAGCTACTAGTCAAGAAGGAATTTCAGCCAGGAGACATTAAGGTGCACTCTTCTACACAAACCCAATAATCTTCAACATTTAAAGAAAAGCAGAAATCAGTATTAGAAAAAACAAACAGCAAGGAAAACCACAGCCTAAGATGTTAGAGTTCCGTCTATTTAAAGCATATTTCAAGAAATAAAAGGTCTTTCCTGAAACAGATTGATAAAGAGACTTTCACATCTACATATGCAAATTCCATCTAAAAGCCAACATATGAGCACTGAGATATAGGGGATTCCCTGTTTTCTGCCACAGCTGCCAAACCCAGGTCCAGCCATGCGTTTCTGAACTTCAATATCAAAAGATTTCTCTAACCCTTGAGCAACCAATAAAATCTCAAAATTGTAATATGCAATTATTTATGTGTCCCTATTTGAGAACTGCAAGGGAACAAAAAGCTGCAAGGCAGATCAGGAGATGGAGACACAGCAGTATCTCTGTGTTTCAGTACAGAAATCTGATGCACAGAGAGCCTGGAGGACCAGTCCAAAACCATAGCAAATTCTGCAATTGCCTTGCCTTAGCCGATGACTGCAGCCAAGGATGTGTTCCAAGTGGAGCTCTGCCCCATCTGCCTAATCCAAAAGTAAAGTCCACACTGACCAATTTGATGGCTGATGTCCTCGAGTTCAAAGGCTTTGAAGAGAATTTAAGAGCATTTGCTTGACTCAGGAAACAAAGCAGTCCTAAAGTTAACAGGAAAATTCTCTCAACCAGCCAAAGCTAACGAATATGAGCTTCCACAGTGTTGAAGTTGAGGATTTTTTAATTTTTATGTTTTTTTTTTTAAACAGTGCTAAGTTGGGTGGCTTCAATTCTGCACTCAATTATTGGGTTGTGCTCTGGCTGCAGCAATCCCTTCTACCAGGTAAAACCCCTAGGACAGCCCAAATTAAGCCAGATTCCATTGAAATGTCATGGTTCTACTGGAAACCAAGGCAGAGGAATTTTATATTTGAAATTACCAGTCACCATAGCTCTTCAGTATGATCAGCATGTTCATAAACTGTTTTAGGGTGACAATTAAGAATTTCTGTTCTTCCCACTTGCAGCAAACCAGAGCTGTTATCTGCCAGGTAGAGCCCTCTAGTGCCTACTGCGGATCTGGCACTATCAAGCTGCAAGTTCTGCTCACTGTAGCACTGCCCTCAAACCCAAAAAACCCTCTTCAGACCCTATAGTTGCAGCCACAATAAGGGTTTTGCCAGAAGGACTATGACACATGAAGATTTACATAATGGCTACTTTCCTGAAGGGAGGTGGGAGGATATCTCCTCCTCAGCCAGCTCCTACAAAGTTCTTTAAAACACCCAAAGGAGAACTCAAGACAACCTTGCTGAACTCTGAAGCCTAATGGAACAATGCAGAATCACAACCCACAGCTTGCAGACCTGTTTCCAAACAAATAATGGAAAGAGCATATTTGAGTGCTGCAGGACTATCTTTTAGTGTCTCTCTATTGTGCAAGGAACCAAGGTGACAGAGACAAGCAGGCAAGATTTTTTCATTTTTCTCTTGAACTTTCAGCATCAGAGAATGCAGTGCAAAGGCTTTTCAAAAAGTCATAATTCATCCATGCAACAGCACAATATATTAAGTGTTTTAACAGAAAACAGTTCTCAACAGCTTTCTCTCAAAACAAACTGCTCCCCCCTCCCCACCCCACTTAGAAATAACTGAAAGTATGATCTTACCCTAGAAAAATCGAAGTGTGGCTCATACTGTCCTCCCATTCCATAGTTGGCAACCTACAGCATGGAAGAAGGAAGAATCAACATCCACTGAACTGCTAGTGACTGCTGCAGAAGACAGCATTTGCTCTCAGAGATCCAAACCATGCTTTGAGAAACAGCACATTGCCAGAAATGAGGTATGTGGATGAGAAACAACTTAAGTGCTCTTTCCCTTTCACAGTTTTAGGGGTTTGCTGAGAATATTTCTCAGTACCCTATGTTTTTCAATGGCAGCACTCTTATCACTACAACATTTAACATGAATGAACAGCAATAGTTTTACCACTCTCTTGCTCCCTCCTCTGAAGAGGGATCAAAGTGCATGTATTTCTCTAGTATGTGTATCCAAACTAGGAGATACACAGCCTAGAATTAGACTGTCACATGTATGACCCATTACATAAACGTGCCCATCCAGGAACACTGAAAGCTCAAAGCAGCTTAAAAGCACCACATTGCTTACTTTATCTGAAGATCGCATAACTTCTGATTTAGTTACTCTGAGGCTGCATTTAACATGTCTCCCAGATCACTACACAATTACCTGGTTTCTGCGGATAGCCAGTAATCACCAGCACTTCAGTCAGGCTCTAAAACAGGAATTCAAGGAGCACAGAGGAAGAGAAGCAGTAAACAGGCTAAGGTACAGCTACTCCGGCAGTGCTGTACCACTCCCAGTCTCCTTCCTCTCCCCAGTGCACAAAGATCAGACTTCACATGAGAATATAGCAGGACCATGAAAACTATTTGGGTCTTTGAAACGTGCAACTAGGAGGAAGGAGGTTCAACTTTTACAGACTTGAAAATAAAAGGCAGGCATTTCCCTCAAAACAGACTGGTAAATCACAGGCACCCGCACACAGTTATCTTTATTTGTTTGGTATCTCCACCCTTCTCTGCCTGGCACGCAAAGGGAAAACATCTACCTGCCAGGTCCTTACAGCAGCTGGGAACACCTCACACACCATAAACACCTTACCTGCTCCGGGTGCTTGGTCTGGATAGACTGGATAAGAGCCAGCCTGTGTTTATACTTGCGTAAGCACCAGATCACCCTGAGCAGCAGCTCATTTTACCAGGATGAAGTCTGACAAGACAGCTGTACCAACCTGCAATAGTTCGGCTGTTTTCACTGTTAACCCTGTGATCTGCTGCATCCGTTGATTCACTTTGGCCACAACAGGATCGTCATCTTCTTCCAACCATGAGCTAGGGTAAGAGAAGGATTGTTATTTTGGAATACCAACCACAACAACCCATTTCCCCAGGCAGAAGGATTCTTCTGCCCTCAGTCAGATGGCTAGAAGAGCCATTTATCATGCATTTCTTGTGCAAGCTTTTGCTACATGCAAAGCACTTCAAGTTTCCAGCTGTAGGTAGCAGATGACAGCTGTTAAACACAAAAACCTTAAAGCTAGACTCTTCTCTGTGCTTACCTTTTTGATACCCTGTAGCTAGCCACTGTAAGGACACCGGTTTTGGGATCACGTACTGTGGCTCGTGCCAGCTGTGTCAAAAAATCCCAAGGGGGAAGAAACACGTCAACTACAGGTTAGAAAAAAAATTTCTCATCTTAACCAAAATCAACACCTGATTTGTCCAACTTCAATATATCACTGGATGAAAGTTATAGCTCCAACCAAGAGTTTGTTTCATTTTCATGCTAGAATAGTACATGGAGAAACACAAGTGCAATCCATCACCTGCATTAGCCCCTGGAAAAAAAGAGTTTGACTGACTGCACAAGCCATGATATTATTAAATCCACAAGTGCTGCTTGCTGAACAGGTTTTGAAGGTATTTTTAAACAGCTGGAATCAATATTAGCAAGAGAGAACAACAAAAGTTAACAACATAGGAAGCCCAAGTTCCTGGCAAAGAGAAAAATCACTGAATACTCCATAAATCTAATCAGCCTGCTCCTCATGCGGACTAAAAAATCCCAACCTCATTCTTAGATGAAAAATAAGAAGTGAAAACTTTTACAGAATGAGTTACAAGTTATGGGGCAGGCAAATCCACAATAGGACAGCTCTCAACATTACCACGCTCAGATTTTCCTGTTGGAAAATGCCTGGAACATCTAAATTCAGAGACGGTTTGAGATAACGTTACTACATTATGAAGGTAACTCTGCAAGAACACAGTTCACCCATACATTTTAAACAGTGAGCAATGCATCATCCCCATTAGGCCACGTCACCATATTTGTAGGAAAAATTTGGAAATGGCAAAATGGATCGGGTTTGCTGTGGTGTCAAAACGCTAGACTACTGCTAGCATAACATAACAGGTCACTTTGGTTTTATACTTGCAGCTGAGAACAAGAACTGGGACACTCCTTGATTTGACTGTAAACTCAGACCACATTTAAATTTAACTCCTGCAAACCACAAACACTTTAAATCATGCTTCCTTCCTTCCACTTAATTATAGGTCACAGCAAGCCTTTTTACTTGCATTTTCTTCAGAATGTGCAGTCATTATTTCCTTCATTTTTCCTAAAGTAAGTCTCCAGCCAGCTTTACAATCCATGTCAGCTGTCTTGTCCCTATACAAGAGTTCTTGGCAAAGCTGTTCCTGTAATTCTGACTCACTGTTATTTTGTTCCAGAGTTCTCCTGCATAAATCATAACAGAAGAACCAGGCTGACAGAATGTTGTTCTTCACTTCTACAATGGAGCATAGCTTTTTGGGGTATAATTTAGCTTCCCAAACTTTTCATTCTACTGCCATTTTCAAGCTTGTATATGCTGGCTTGATTTCTGCACCTAGCATTTGATCTAAATAAATCAGAACTAAAATAAGCCCGATTATATTCATATTATTCCATATCTCCTCTGTATGCCAACAGACCACGTCTCCTCCTGAAAGGCAGGCGGCTTCATTTAAGACATATAATCTATACTTCACTTGGTACAACCGAGTGATAAATGTGAGGCTTCCTGTCTTAGGGTGGAGAAAGCAGCCTTATAATAGGCATTTGCTGGGCTTTGAAAAATCATCATAACACATTGGATTGGTCAGAAGCTCCATCCAGCCTTCCTCTTAGAGACTGCATTTAGTTTAGCACACACTCTGTTGGCTTTTCCTTCTGAAATTCTGTATTGCTGAAATCCTACAGCACTGAGTTCAAAGGTATTTGCGTGTCCCACTCCATATCATAGCTTTGCCTGTTCAGGCATACCTGTACTGCAGGTAACATCCAGAATTTTAGGAATAAGGGTTCTCATACTTTCATGGCAGAGCTATCCCAATGCTATCCATACCAATGAAGTTAAGAATTTTCTTGACCCTTCCCTGTCAGCTCTGATGTATTGCCTGAAAAGTTGGAACTACTTTTTGGAATTGGAGTAAAAGTGATTGCATTTTGCAAGACAAGCATGAAAACCAACTTGGAGAGCTACTCTCAATCACGTACAGATGTTGTTTCTCTAAAAAACAAAAAATATTGGCAAGTGTAAACTGCAGAAAACGTTAAAGCACTTGGACCCAAAAGTAGGTATTTCTTGCAAATTCATTTCAGAACAAAGGAAGCTCATCTTTCTGAGCCCAAAACTAACATACTACTTCAGAGTTCTGTCTGAAAGCTTCCATGGTTACCAGCTAAAATTTCCTTGCTGAAATAAAGCTATATTTATTAAGGACCATCTCATTACAGGACTTGTGTTTTCCATTCTTCCAGCAGCACTGAAGAATTTAAAGCTATTCCTGCAGCTGAGCTATAGACAGATTTAGAAAAAACAAGTGAAGAAAATGGTTGGGTTTTTTAATTGAAAACTTTCATCTGAATCTTAAGAATGCAATATTTACCTGCTCTTACAGGGACTGATCCCAGTTCTATGCTACACAGATTACATGAAGAATTCCTCTGACAGTAGTAATATAAGCAAAGCTCAGCAAGCAAGACTTCAGGCTTTCCATAAAACTTTGAACAAAAGGGAAAAACCAAATAAAAAAATTAATAGCTGCCTTATTTAGAATGTGCTTAATTTGATAAAACAGATTAAGCGATATGCCCTATTTGAATGTTTCCATTTTATCTGAAGCTCTTGAAGTTTTATAGTATGATGTAATAGGAAAAAATCTCCATTTATGGAGGTGAGAGTCCTCACCGAGACGGGAGTGTTCTGCCAACACTCCCACAGCTGGCTGGTAGTCATAGAAGTCCAGCTTCACAAACATCCCAAATTATTAATGTTCTTAGGAAGCATCAGTTTCTCAATCTGTTTTAACTATGTTTAGATTTAGAAATACATACAGAAGGGTAATTCTTGACTGGAATTTTAGCATCACATTTCATAGCAGTAGCTAGAAGAGCACTAAAATGAACCATTCATCTATAAAAATAGAAGTGTTCAGTTTTACATGCTTGTCAGACCTGAGAGAAAAGTGAGGTGTAGCCCCTCACTGCCATATTTTTTTTTATTTGCCAGAAAGGAAACAGTTAGACAGGAAATTCCACCTCCAGGAAAATCAGATGAGATAACCACTAGCTTTGCACTAGGTAGGCTGCTCTTTTTCATACACAGTCACTAGAATTCACACCATGGATAACACATATTGCATCAAAACGAGGGCTCCTACCCAAAGCTGCTACTTTGAGTTGGATCTACACTTAGCATACTGAAGCTACCTCATCTGTTTCTCTGCTGCCCAACAGACAGCTACCTAGGTGGAAGAGTTGGATCTAAAGAGCTCTGGGAAAATGACTGCATTGTGCGTTCATCCTTACAAGTACTCCATCCTTCTAAGTACCAGACTGGGAATTACTTATGAGCACAAATGATTTCTCCACTGTGTTAACTGTATCACATTATTCACAGTGAGCTCTGTGTGGCTTCAGGAGAACGCCACAGTTCCACTCGTGGATGCCTCATAGCATCTGAAGTGCCTGCTTCTGTGCAGGTCTAGAGCACAGTTTAACACAGCAGCAGTGGATTCCAGGTTACCTAAAGCAGAAAACCAAACCTCTAGATGTTCTTCTATCACAACTTAAAAACCCACAAACCATTGTTTCTTCCCACTTCTGTCAGGATTTGGCCTTTTTAACATCTTCTTTTGAAGTTTAGCTCCATTTCAAGAGGCAGACTTAAGGCATATTGGACACCTACTCTACCACTGTAAGCCAGTCAGTCGTATGCCTTTTTAGGGCTAAGCCCCAGTTTCCCCAAAGTAACTTTTAAGCCATTTACTGAGAACTCTGCATGATTAAGTGCAACAATGCATAAATACCTTCAGGAGCCTGGGCTTTACAGTCCTACATCACCAGGCAGTTTTGAAATCATCCCCCTTAGGCTCACAGCTGCAGCGTATCATCTGTAGTATGAAACCAGATCTTTCAAATCCTTTGCTAATAGAGATTACAACATAGAATTAACAGCCATTAGTGAGATGGAAGAAGGGAAGCTTACCCTTGGCTTAGCTAGTTGTTTAATTTTCTCAATTTCTTCATCAGACATGACATCATAGTATCGTACAATATGAGGGCTATCCCATTCATCTTCTTCCTTAAAGGGCGCTATGAGCAGATTAGGGTTTCTGTTTCCATCATGGTACCTACAAAACAGCCTTTTCTGTCTTCGAGGTGTCTGAAACAAAACACCAAACAAAACACTGTTTGCTCAACCACTTTTCATGAACTTAGAACAGGCAAGACATAAAAAGAAAGTGAGCTTCATTCCACAAACGCTGTAAAAGCCATCAGCTGACTAGCAAATTTAAGAGGTAAGTCTGAGTGATTCTGCAATTTACTGTAAATAAAAAACCAACATACGCCACTCAGGAGACCACTGAGCAACATCTGAAACACTAACCTTTAGGAGAATTGAATTATAATCAGTTACAGCTTAAGCAAATAACTAAACAAACAGCAAGCTGTAAGAAAGGTCTGGTTCTTCTAATTAGGACTATGTAGATGAAATAATTGATTCCTTTCCTTGCACTGAGAATTAAAGCCATGTTTGTTGAGAGGTACTAGAGATTGGTGGGTCAAAATAGTCACCCCAGAAGGATGTGTCTTTAAGATGCAAACGGGAAGGCATAATGCAATTCTGTTAATCATGGCAAAGCATAATGAGCTCTCAGGGGAAAAAGCCTCCTAGTATCTGTACAGCCAGCCTCCGAAATGGCCAAGTAGACAGACTGAGGAGAATCAATTTTCAACACCCTTTAAGTAGTACAGTTGAGAGCTGGTTTTCTGTCTAGGATTAACAGCTAAAGATAGAGAAGCCAAGACATAAGGTACAAAGCTCAGCCTGGACAGAAATACATTCAATTTTTTCTTAAAAAAAAAGCTTCACAGAAGGAAAAACTTAACATGTTCCACCAAGCTTGATCACCCTTATGCAAAGGCAGCATAGTCAGGAAATTCTTGCATTTCTCTTACCATTTTTACCCCTTCACCTCTGCAAAGGGCCTCATAGATATCACGCTCTGGCAAGTAGTCAAGAGGCCTCTCATAGGCACCACTTTGCACCACGGGTTCTGTCGTCGTCACGGTCTTGTTTGATTTCTCTTTCTCCTTCTCTTCTCTCTCCTTCTCCAGCAGCTTCTCAAAGTATCTCAGATTACTGCCTGCTCTCTCATGTGTACTGTCTTCATTGGGAGAAAACCAGACAGGACCAGTGATTCATGCAATCTCAGGAACTTTTAATACAAACAAGTCTTTGTATCAAGACAGCAATAATTCTCCCCATCCTAAAGCATTATCAGGCAACCAAAGGCTCCAGTCTGCACTGAAAACCAGCACTGGGAAATTTCTGTATTTGCAGAGGGAAGATAAGCATAGACTGCAAAAGAATCATTTCTGGAAGGACCCATCACAAAACTTGTATTTCAGAAAAAAAAAATTAGGAGTTTTTGCCCTTCAAATCCCTCCTTTTCTTTCAACTTTTCTACCCAGTTCTACCCAAGATAAGCAGGTCCTAGAGCTTATCAGCAGAGATCAAGCAGCCTACTTGTTGCACTCCTCCTCTCCACCATGCTTTTCATCCACATCGCACAAGCATGCTTTAACCAAGGACTGTGGTGGAGTCCCAAAGACTTCCTCCAAAGTCAGAGGAACTTGGAGGTATGTGTTACCACTTGACAGCCCACCTACCGCATCCACCTCTAGATGTTGCGCCTAGAACAGTTTCTTTCCCTTCTGACCTTCCCAAGCTTCTTGTGTTTATCTTATTTAGCTAACCCAGATGGCCACAGAGGTAACCACTCATTAGAGCATGGGCTAATAGTGGCCAGATAAGGAAGTTGAGCCCTGAGCAGCAGAAGCTGCTGCTCCCAGAGGGGACTGCCAAGTCTGTTCCACTGTTCGGTGCTGATAAGGATTTGCATTCTATCAGTGCTAAACCCTATTATTGCAGAGGGAGCTAGATTCAATACATATTCACGTTCTTGTAAATTTTAATCTATGAATTCCAGTGCCTGCAGAAATGAGACTGATACATATTTTTCAATAAAAAGGCTTCACCCACTCCCAGGATACAGCTAACATCCAAATTAAGAACCACAACTGATTAAAAGCCATGCAAATACATAACACAGTAGATGTTAATTCTAATTGCAGAGGATAAACCTTTCCAATGCAGGAAGCGGGTAGAGTTGTATAGGAAGCAATGCTTATTTGCTTACTCAAGGGAAAGCTAGAAACAGAGAAACAGAGGCTTTATGAAACTCAATCTGTTCTGAATATTTAAAAATAAATGCTTTAAGATCTCAGGCAAAGTATTGTTCTGGCATCAAAGAGTACCTACACTGAGGAATAAACAGGACTATGTGAGGTCAGTAGGACTTTACAGAAGATCCAGCACTCTGCCTAAGTCTGTGGTAGCCTTGCTCTCCACTCAAAACAACCCAGGCTTTAACCATTACCAAACCCAACATCTCAGTACACTGAAACAAAGCACACAGGTACTGCAGTCTTTGGGTAATAACAGTTTAACACTACAAGATACATGAAGTATCTTTAACAAGCTACAAGTAGACTGGTTTTTTTTCCAAGACCTGTCTTTGTTGCAAGTTATCTGGCAGAATATTCCTCCAGTCAGCTCACCAATATGTATGGGCCATGACTGTTCTTGGCTCTGTTGCTGGCAACACTAGAACAGCGGTTTTTGTTCTTACCAAGGGATATCAAACGTCTGGTAAGCTCCATGGCTCTGTGTAAATCCCCAAACTGGAAAACAGCATAGCTGAGATAATCTAGGATCTCCACTTTGCTGACTGTTGTTTCCTCCCCCTCATCGTGTTGTTTCAAGGCTTGTTCCATCCAGAGTACTGTGTGATAGTAGTCTCCATCGTTGTAAGCAGTCTTCCCCATACCAAAGCAGTCACCTACTGTCAAAGAGGATCTATATTTTGTTCCTAAAAAACAAAAAGGCAGCTTTAAGCAATCTTCGCTTTCAAATATATGGGGCACATTGAGGAACATTTGTAAATACACACTTATCATCCAAAAAGGCTTCTAAAAGACAGTGCTTTGACAATATTTTAGGTTCTGTACCAAACTGATCACCTTCAGAATTAAAGATTCCATTCTATCATAATTCTGTGGTATTCATTCCTTTGGAAACCAAGAGAACTTTAACAGAAATTACAGTGTTAAGCTATTGTATTTGCTGTTGTAGACAAAGGTAGAGCAGACTAACAGCTCAGATTTTACTGAACCTACAAATTAACACTGCTACATGATCAGAGAAGCCTGACTATATGCAGGGCTCACTTGTTTGCTCTTTACTGGAGACATGTATTTGTGCAAAAGCAAGCTGATTGTTATTTAGACAAACTGGGTATTTATTTGACTGTAGCTGTGCACCGATTTCCGGTTGCTCCAGCTCAGCAGATGCACAGATAAGATTTAATTTTAAATCAATTGTTAATAACCTACATTATAATAACTCAAACTGTTTTGTCAACTCTTCTACCCACACTCTAACAAAGCCTATTCCGTTTGTAAACGGCATGTTGCTAGCTACCATAAGCTGTTTCAGTAGATCTCATAAGCAGCAGCAAACAAACATTTATCAGGACTCAGCTGCCAAAACACCAAAGCATTCCAATATATCTATGTACTTCCCAAAACACCTCTGTGGCAAGAAATGTTAGTCCCCATTTCACAGAAAGAACAGAAGCTAACTGATTCAATCAAAGCCTTGCTGGAAGAACACAGCAAACACGAAGAGCCAAGCTTTGGAAGAGCTGTCAGAGCAATGAATTAAGGAACAGCTCCTTCCTTCACTTACTGGGGACAGGAAGTACCCACGGTATTTGCTTACACAGTAACTAGCACAAGTATGTATGTCATCCTTTGTTGTTTTGGTATAGTGATTATAAAAAAATCACACTTTCTTTTAAAGCAATACCAATTAAAAAAATGCTGCTGCTTGAGCTGCTCACTGCAGACCACAGCACCTTGGCTCAGGTGGGAACAACCTCAAGGTTCTTCTCAAAGTGTTGAAGTAGACACATCCTCAAGCCACATGGACTTTCAGCACCATGATTCTTCCTCACGACTTAAAAAATGGCTTTTGGAGAGAGTTTAAGGACATTACCACCTCCCTTCTTTTAAAGCAGAGACCACCTCTGCATTCTCTGGAGGTATTCAAAGCCCACCTGGATGAAGTCCTGTGTAACATGCTCTAGGTGAACCTGCTTTAGCAGGAGGATTGGACTAGATGATCTCCTGAGGGCCCTTCCAACCCTTGCCATTCTGTGATTCTGTGCTCACCTGGTAAGTTTCCTCGAGCAAGAGTTTCAGGATCCAGTTTGTATGTGTCCTGCAGGCGCATCAGAGCCTTCGCAGCTCCAGTCTCATCTTCTTCAGTTGGAAAAAACTGACGCTGAATGGTAAGATTTGCAATAAAGCCTTTGCAGTAAAAGGGAAAGAGTTTGAATAAATATCAGTGCTAGATTAACACAGAAGAGGAAACATCTGCTTTGTTTTGGGAATTGAGATTCAAATAATCCAGGTTTAAAGCCTCTTATTAGGCTCTCAAGTTACAAAACCATTGTTTTCTGTCTTATTTTAAGAAATACGGCTCATGAGCAAGAGATAGAGGATTAATAACTAAACCCCTCCGTTTTCTTGTGCCACACAATTACTGAAGTACAACATGAATCTAGTGATCTTCATTTTCCTGCAATGTTTCCTTCAAACATGAAAACTTAATAGCTTTCATCAGTTCTCTCGCAACATCCAGAGTCAGCTGCAGAGCATAGCACTGGAAAATCATTTCAGACTCTGTGCTCTAACCTATAAAACCATGAGAGCTTTTCACATCTCAGCTCAAAGGACAGAGACCCTGATCCAGGATCCCCTAAGTAAGGGTAGGACCTTACTCAGTAAGAGGCTTTTAAACCTGACAAGTAAAACCAAGTGACATTTAGAAATAAAATTAAATGCATTACATAAATATATCAAGGCTGTTCAGCAGGTTGGTTGGGCAGATGTGGGGGCAATCAGCTGAAGGAAAACCACCCAGCCATTTCTAGTCACGCAGCAAGCCAAACTGGAAAAGGAAGCCTTTAGAAAAAGAATTAGTGACAGAAGTACTCAATAGAATTGAGTATTTAATTTCCATCTAGGACGACTATTCCAAAAGGCAATAAAAAAATCTTGGCTGGAAAAAACACTTTCAAGTACCTAAACTTCAGCATATGCAGAGTAGAAAGGGAAAACATGCAGTGTTCTGCCTGAAAAACATAGCTGCTTCTCCCTTACTTTTAAGTAGTCCAGTAAAAATAAACCTACATTTAGAAAAGCTATGGAAGCAAATTCAGGCAGACACTTTGACAATATGATACAAAAGCAAAGATTAGTACTGGAAACATTTGATATAGGATAGGTTTACAGATAATAATTGTATGTTATCCTGTTATCAGGCTGACCACAACATCTGCCGACTGTTAATGTTGGGGCTGATAGGAATTCCTTCACCAGTTCAGTATGGGTCACAGTTTGATTATTCAATCTTACCAACCGATGAACATGGCCAAAGAAACAATGATTGCCAAGAGAAGCAGCAGACTGGGAAAGCAGACGAGTAAGTCTTTTCATAAAAAGGAACAAAAAGCTCAAAGACTAGGTGTAAAACAATAGTTGCCACCACAGCTGACCACTTCAGTATATCCTGTTCTCCCTTTGCCCCAAACAGCACAAGCCAAGCAAAACACAACAGGCCTAAGACAGATAACAGTTTCTTTGAGTCTTGACAGATGCGTTTCAGTCACAAGCTTCACTTGTTTGGGTAATCAGTAAAGGAGAGGCCAGTCATTAGTTTAAGTTTCAAACAAACTTGGCAATAATATTTAAACCACAGCTGAGTTTGCAGCTTTCCAGAATAGGAAGAAGAGAAGCAACTGTGTTGTAAAGATACCTCCTGCTGCTGTCTTCGCCCCTGTAACTCCTTACCATTTGTTGTATCCTCAAGAACCAGGTTTTCCAATTCCAGCCAGTCAGTATTTAAACGCTTCACCAGCTTATATGCATTTACAGGATGTGCCAGATACCCTTCTGGATCCGAGGCTGATTTGCTAGTCAGTACATCCATTTTTTCAGCCCAGCTGGAACGAGAAGTGTATGCCTCAGTCCGAGAACAATTCATGAATGCATGTCTTCCTTCTTAAGTCATCCTAATTACACAGCTAGAATCAATTTATTAATGCTTTTGCCATCATAACCAGCTTTCAACTTCACAAGGATAAAGTGAATTACAACTCATTTTTTTAATTACAACAGCCTTTCTTTTAAAGGAATTTGTTTCCCTGCCCACTATTTTAAACCTTACCATAGTGGGCTTGCATCTCATTTGTAATGAGTCTTAGCCACCAGTTTCCAGCATGCTGCACTTCAGAAAACAATGAAATATAGTATACAGTCACTGTGAGTGTCATTTATCTTAGTAAAAATACAAGCATAAATAAAACCAAGAGCTTTTTAACTTTATGGAAAGTAAACCATAAGCTTTGATTTTCAGACTGGAAACCCTCAGGTGGTACAATGGCAGTGCTGTCAGTCACTGAGATTGCACTGTTGGTCCACTTCAAAGCATCAGCGGGCAGCTTCACCCTCTGTGTTATAGTACATTTGAACTGCCAGCTACCTTGCTGATGCTACAGTGAGAATTTCTTCTGTTGCCCTTCGTATTATCCCTTAACACAAACATCTGGCCCAGCTGTGCGTTCCTCTCTCAGTACTCAATAGGAAGAAAACACTCTGCTGAGATAAGCTAACTGAACAAGAAATCCCCAGTAAGCCACGAGCGAGCTATGGTTACACAATTTTAAATAAACACAGGTAAATATCGTCAGGCTACTTGGCTTCTTCTCTATACTGTGATGTTGCATCAGAACAAAAGTAAGATGGTTTTTCCAGGGATATCACATTAGCAATATATAAGATCAGTCTCACCTGCACTCTTTTCAATTTAGACTTTCACTAGTTCAATATTTATTTTGGAAAGCAGTAAATACTGTCAAGTTTAGTCTCTTTCACATCAAAGTGCTTTTGAATCCTAAGCATATCTCTGGAACCAACAGACAAAATACTGAAGTGTCTTACCATATTCAAATGATAAAATTTAGCACCTCTGCTACAAAGCACATGCCTCATACACTAGTAGGGTGCAAGAGGTCAAATATTGGCACAGCAGTAAAATACTCTTGCTTACAAATACACCAAAATACAAGTCAACTGAAAATTTAACACATTAAAAAAGCACTTGCATGTCAGTCCATAAAAAAAAAGTCGTCTTTTTTTTGAAATAAGACCAGTTTATACATAGATTGAACTGACATTCTCTTTAACAATACTCGAAGAGGAGATTGCTTTTCCTCAAAAGGGCAGCTTTCCAAGAAGTGAACATTTGTGTATACAAGTGACAAGGAATTTATATCATTTTACTTACTCTATAGCCCTGTCCCCACCCTACACCCCCCCAAAAGGGAGATCAAACTGCCACATATAGCCTGAAGTTTAGAAATTCTTTGGAAAGCATGGACCTCATTTAGGGTGTGACACTAGAATAGTCTATTAGATATTACTTTCAGCTAGGCAAGTATTAACAGTCTTCCTAAGGGATACAGAAAATATCAGTTGTCAGCAAGAGCCTTGCAAGTGATCTAAGCACACAGAATAATGTCCGAGATGTGCTGAAGAGAACAAGGCAGGAGAGCTGTCCCTGAGAGCAAAGCCAACATGGGAAGGGAGCCAGGGATCTGGTGTGTGCTCCACTAATCAATGCAACTGGCACACTTGGCTGTTGTAAGCAGTGCTGATGCCATGAAACACCAGGTAGCACAGAGCACTGGCACCCAGAGGTACCTAACTCACATGGACAAGGCTACTCTGACATGAGTAGCATCTTCTCCTCAGGAGCACTGTGATGGTACAAGGACAGGGAAAAAAAGTGGGAATGGCCCAGGCAACAGTTTCTAAACAAGCAGACAAAGTCTAAATGATACCTGAAGCAGGGCCCCCTCTCTGCAGGTTTATAGGTACTGACTATAGTCTCACTGTGATTATCTACTGAGGAAATACTAACAAGATCTAGCAGCAAAGAGTGGTGACAGAAAGGTGTGGTGTAACTGAACACAGATGAGCCATTTTCCCACCCTTCCTTACGCAAACTTCTCCCCCTACCTTTTAATCTGAGAGAGCTTGTTCTCTTCTGCTCGGATATATTCCTTTAAAGACTGTACTAAGTCTTTCTCCGCATAAATCAGGTCTGTCATTTGACCTAAAAACAGAGTATGAGCAAATGTTAATCAGACCTAAAAAAAGTAACAATTTCCAAAAGAGGACAGACCTTAGATGCTCTAGGGCTATTAAAACCACCACAAAGAACAGACAAATTAAGGGCATACACTGCAATGCCTGTAAACCACAAAAGCTATTATACATACAGGTCTGGCATTCAAATGCTTCAAGGGGCTTTTAAAATCCCAACTTCAGTGGCTCACATAGCTTTGCTGTGACCCTTCCACTGCCTCTGAGTTACTTTCAGTATTACAGTTGTATGCAAGACAACCAAAAGGAAGGTTTGACATTAATACAGCTATTGAGTCAAAGCAACAAAAGATGCAAATAGTTGCCAAAGCATCTGTTCCACATATGGATACAGGTTAGATCACACTAATAAATTATTTGTCTAACCATTGGCATCACTTAAAATTACAGCTTTTCAATATGGGTAACTGTGGAAACACAACCTAACATTAAATACAGAGGAATTTCAGACTAATGTTTATAGACCGACCCCCACACACACACTCTCCTGATTAGCATTAGTGGAAATTGCTAGCATGTCAATCTTAATTGCCATGACAAACTTTGCTTTTCAAAGACCAAACACTGAAAGACCGGATGAGATTTATAAATGCAGCCACAGCTTTAGTTTCAGCATTCCACAGTAATTATTAATGAGGCATGATTAAGCAGATGGAAGTCAGCAGGCTGTGCTACTTTCAGAGTTACACAAGGTTCGGGAATAGGTAAGTGTAAAGAAGTGATCCTTCACAGTAACTTTGTACAAAAAGCTACTTAACTTGGGGAGGAAAAAAGAATAGAGAACCAAATAATACACATGTAGTTTTAAATACTGTTTAGCCAAGTCCAGAGGACAGGAGCATGTGCAGGGGGTTGGTAGTGAAATGCCACTGTGCCTTGCTCTGCCTGAGCAGTTCCGCACAGTCATGCAAAATAAACCACCAGGAGTCTGGAGTTCTACCATTCAGAAGCACAGCTCCACTGAGCTCAAAGCATATTCTGGAGAACAGCCAGCTGTAGTTAATCAATGTCTATTACCCTCATGGGGGTAAATTCCCCACACTCTTCCACAGGAAAACATTAGACCAAGTCACAGCAGAAAACTCCGTGCTTATTTTTAGGCTCTACCACAATCATACATGGCTGTATCACAACTATTAGAACACAAGAACTAAGTTGTTACAAATCCTGAAACTAGATTGATTTTTAAGACAATGAATTCGTCAGGATTTACTTAGGTCTTACAAAACACACATAAGGTAGGGTGGATACTAATTTTTCCTTCTAACAACTAACTCCAGCTTTTTGAGAAGACAGGAGATTTCAGGTGCTGTGAAAGAATGTATTTCACATAACTATGACTTTGCAAAAATCAAATTCAGGACTAAGCTTTTTAGCATAAGGTTTGTGCTGTGTTCAACACAGCAACAGGTACACAGTTCTTAATAAAACACAGGCACTGTCTTATTTTACTGACAGTCCCCAGAGAAACTTGTATCATGCTGTGCTAAGTTACCCAACTGCAAACAGATTGCCCTGATGCAAGACTTGCAATGCAGAGTAGCATCAAGGATGCAGAAGAGTAGCTTTTCCTATTGCGGATGGTGTTTGACAGGGCCACATGAAAAAAGCCATATGCTTCAACTGTAAGCTTTAACAGTTTTGGCAATCATGTTAACTACATCACATCATCATGCATTGGTTCTTTCCATACCTATGGAGGTGAAAAACTCTGCTTCTGTGTGCCAGATCAGAAAAATACAGGTAAAGAACACCAACTGCAGCCAGGGCTTCATCTTCCAGACAGCTCAAACCTGTAACAAATTAAAAGGAAAAGGAGGAATAAAAATAAGTAACTTACTTGTGAGAAAAAAACCCAAAGTGTGGATCTTCATCTTTAGTCATTTCACCCTCACGAAAATTATTTAAGTCTTTGAAAAACTGAATCTAATCAGTAACACTTGAAGAAAAAGTAGTCTTTAACCACAAGAGCTGTTACTTAACAGTCTCAAATGCTATCTTTGGGATTGACATGGAAGACACTGCAGTCCATGGAAGGCCCACATGACAGAAGTAATGGAAGCAATATATTTGTCCAGAGACAGCGAGAACAGGACCTTCTGCAAGGGCAGCTCAATGCCTTCCACGTCATGCATAATTATAGCTGGAAAAATAGGAGAGTATACAAAGTTGTATTATATTCCAATAATAATAACAGTCTAAATTAAATGGTCAGACTTCATGCTGTGAAACTCAGTTATATAAAAACTGTCTAGAAAGACAAATAGTGAGAAAGCCAAATAGAGAAATATAGCATTTTGTAGTGTGGAAATGGCAGCGATGGTTGGAAAAGTTGAAAGTGAAATTTCCAGCTCTGGTTATTCAAGATGCATCAACCCTCTGGGCACAGCCCTTATGACTTCTGTATTTAAAAGGCTGTGCCAGCTTTGAAACCCAGCCCCTCGAGATGGAGGCTGAAAGCAGGCTGTTCCACTTTCAAGAACGTAGCCGACTGAGGGCATGGAAGGGAAGGCCAGTCTGAGCAGACAGGCAGAAATAAGGGATGCAAGATCCCTACAGAAGAGCCTCCTGGGAGCTGTAATTCTCCTGGTGGATCTGATGGCCAGGACCACCTCTTCCAAGGAATTTATGAGGAGCCTGCACCACACTGGATCAGCCCACAGCTCACCAAGCAGGAACAGGCACCCCAGACAGCCCTCACCACGAGCCCTGCTGCTCAAACACTGAGCTCTCATCACACCCATGCACACAATGGCAAAAGGAAGATGACAACTGTTCACCTTAATCCAAGAAGCAATTATTCTTTTTCCTACCCATTGTTAACTGGGTAAACTGGTGGCTGGAAATGACCACTTGCAACCCACTCTTACTCCAAATACAGCAAACATGCAGTTATTTGGGGCAAAATGGAATCACTTAAATCTGATGAGAAAGGGGGATGGAGGGGAAAAGGGAAAATACATGGAACATCCTAAAATTTCATGCAATGCAGCAAGTGGGAAGGTATTAAAAGAAGATAGTTCTGGAACAACTCTAGCTCATTGTTCCCTTGGGCCCCACATATCTGCCTGCCCAACGTGAGGTGGAAGGTGAAAGGTGGATATCTCCCTTTCCTTCTGGGTTTTTCAAGCCCATGGCATGATAAGAAACCCTCACCCTCAGTTGGACTCACCAGTGCCATGGACATGAACACCAAACACCATCAGCAATACTACCATCACTAAGGACATTAGAAATAGCTCTGTTCTTGGCTATGCATCATCGCTTGGCAAGATAATTGTTTTTTAATTATGCTTTTGATTGCTTTAAAAGACTACATGAGGAATCAGAAACATTTACCACAACAGTTTGCAAGCATGAGTAAGCAGGAAAATGTCTCACAGCATCATAATAAGTTTTCTCTTTTCCCTCTTCTGTTTCTCACCCCCCTGCAAACCGCATATTCCCAAACTGCTTGTTTAAGTTAGTTCAGAACTAGTACATGGGTAATCCGAGAATTGAGTAAAACTGAATGAATAGTACCATGCAGAGGTCTGCCAATACTAAAAGCCACAGTAAGTGATGTAGCAGAAAGCACAGCAAGTCAAGAGCACTTGGGAAGTACATTAATTTGGATATATTAAGCCACAGCTGTCCATCTGCATAGCCTGTCATCATTTCATGGAGTGGTTTCTGGATGCACTACACAAAGCCTGGCAAAACAATTACAAGGGAATTTTCCAGTTAAAACAACACAACTCTACATTCTCCACCCTGCACCTCCCCCCCACCATGTTCTCTCATGGCTGAGGATATCTGCCAAAAAGAATACTTACTACGGCTAGCAGCTTGTCTTTATAGCAAATCTTTAACAGCTTTGCCATCCTACTCAGATTTACTTGAGTCAATAAACAGAAACCTCAGTAAACAGAAATCAGCTCTTGCTTGAACAAGCAGGACACCTGGCTGCAGGGCTTTCAAATTGTTTGTACACATTCTTTTCACAGCTGTTGCTTGGAAAACCAGCACAAATTATGAATTACAGGAGGCTGAGCATAATGTTATAACCATATTCTTGGACAGCACGAGCATGTGTGCAGGCACGTATGCATGCCCACCCCACCACAGCTAAACCATCTGCTAACAAAGAGGGTAAGAGAGGCAGAAGGGACATTAGCACCTCCTACCTCAATAACTAAATTGAGACAAATGTTTATAATGAGTTTTATTCAAATGGAGAATGGAAGAACTTAGTTGCATGGAAATGCCAGATAAGATGTCTGTGTAGGACAAATACTGCCTACGTTCATGGCTTTTTTTCAAACAGCACCTTCAAATGACAAAGACATCATGCTGGACAGGTAAATTTGGGATCTCTCTATTTAAGGGAGAATAACGACATTCTTCTGCAACAGTCTGAGAAGGCCTGAGCAGAGCCACTGAGCTCGGTTCAGCCCTGGGCTACAAGAATTCCCCCATGCAGGAGCCCAGCAGGCAGCTCCCACTACCCTGAGCCAGGGCTGTAAGATGGCCCAGGGCATCGAGCATCCTGCCCTGGCTCATCAGGCTCCCTCAAGTGCCACCAGCACAGGGATCCTAAGGCCACGTGTTCCTCACCGATGAGCACTTACACAACAGCCTTACCAGAGGGACCATTCTCACTGCAGTGAGAAGCTGTTGCAGAAACACCGAGAGTGCTAAACTTCTCCACATATAGTAACAGATACTTAATGCTTTGCTCCTTAAATGTGCCCAGCCAGCCAACCAAATGCATATTGTACAAACACTTCTTTAAGAGCGTAAGACCTCAATGAATCATTGCTCCCACTGGAAAGAGTGCTGTCAGACTTCAGAGAGCACTGGCAGAAGGAAAAAAGGTTCTTCTAGACTAAATAGACCAGTATGGAATTTTTTTCCACAAGTTAGACCGAATTCTTTATTAAATAAGCTTCTAAAAATTCTTAATCAAGCAGATATAAAAACATGGACCTGACCTATAAAAGAAAAGTTACTTGCACATCTACCAGGGTTATCAGTTTCTCACCCACTCTGAATTTCATATCCAGTCATGGGGGATTCAAGCCAGCTCCCACATAACCCAAAGGGAAGACTTCAGGTCAAAAGAGGAAACACATACCTATTACTCATCCAGTCCCCTTAGGGCTCCCACTTCCAGTCAAACCGATAGGCTGCAGTCTCCTTCGTATGCCACAGAACAAGAGCATGATCTCACAGAGCCTTCCTTCAGACAGGAGGCAGCATGTCTACCCACATATGCTAAAGCTTGAGGGAAAAGAAAACATGAAACCCTCTCCCCCCCTTCACCCCACAAAAGAGCCTCAGCAAGTACCATTCAGTTGGTGTATAAGGGGACTCAATTTGTGTTCTGCAGCTTTTTAAAAAAATGTAATAGTAGCAGCACACAATAGGTAACTGGAGATGCAAGTTGCACTATCCCATGGCTGATCTTTCACTCCTGATGTCAGTTTTCATTCCCAGATGAGGGTGAGCTCAGAAGAGCATAACAAGTCAGAAGTAGCCCTTCAATTGCCTGACAGCCTAAGAACAGGGACTAACAAAAGTGTCCTTCATCCAGGCTCCAAATTTGTACAGACTCCTTATGCAGAAGAATTAAACTAAGTGGAACTGACATAAGACCAGTCCACATTAATTTAAAGAACAAAAGTCACACCCCTTATCATTGCTTATTATAGCAAATCAGGCCAGACCATGACACCTGCCATATTGCAAACTCATTTTGACCACATGAATTCCAGGAAAAAAAAACCCACAGTATTCTTCCACTCTACCACTTAGACACGACACGATAGCCCTCCCTTTGCTATCAGGCTTCTCCAGGGGAGGTAGGGAATGGTGGTAGGTGATTTAGCTGCTCCAAACTGCTACCGGCCAAGTCGCCTCTCTTTCCAAAAACATGGGGAGGGGGGGAGAAGTTTCACAGGGTTAATTTCAGCCCCTGCAAAAGTACTTCTTCAAGTCTGCATTTCAGTTTCCAGTCCACAACCGATGACATTACCTCACAGCCACTCCAGGGTAGTTCACATTCAAGGTAGTGATGCAGTTGGGTAAGAGTGAGAACAGGTATAACAGCTCAAAAGTGAAGAGAAAGCACTAAGTGTGCAATACTTCATCGAGCCATATGAAGTTACAGTCAAAAACCCACATCATCCCTGGTCTGAGACTGCCAACTCACTGCTTCAGAATGTTATCAATACCGAGCTCAGATCACAGCAGAAATCGCTGCTCTGTCAGTATCTTAGGCCATCAGACATTCTCTGCAACATGACAAATTCTAATTACTCCTAACAGGCCTAGGTTTGGGGTTGGGATTTGTTTGGGTTTTTTTTCTAGAGCATACAGCAATAGTTTCTTCCAAGCAACTAGGACAGACTACTATTTCCTGCTTTGGTTCCATTCCTTCACACCTACAGCCACACTTTGCTACAGGGGAATAAGTTTGTGAGACAAAGTATCATAACTAGATACTGTCAAATTCTAATTAATGTACCATTTTTCTGAACCATCACAATGCAACAGCTTATAAGCTGATTGACATAGATAAGGGCTACAGCCTGTCTCCTCTTCAGTGCTTGCCTGTGTTACTAAAGACACCTAGGAAAATCACCGCTAAAATAGCTGCTTCCACATTGTATCTAAATTTAAAGTATCATGGTGAAGCCTAACAAGCAAATCACTACTTCACAGTCACCTCAGGCCACAGATGGGTTCTTGGTGCACATACAGCTGAGGCCCACATGCCAGGCTCTAAAGAATGGTCCCTCCTCAAACAGCAATTTGAGGTTGGACTCTTGCATGAGACAGGTTTGCCAGTGCCTTCCACCCACTGCCCTTAACTGCTTGCAGACACAGCAAGCAGCACTGAACTGGCTGTGCAGCTGGCTTCATCTCCTTTCCCCTCTGCAAATAATGGAGCTTCAAAAGTAAGCAATAACTTGCTATCAGGATTGACAGCTGTAGATAATAAGGCTGATTATATTTAAGTGGAAAATAGTATAAACAAGAAACTGCAAGATTGCTTACATACTTATTTAGAGCCAAAAGATGGGCTGAACTGTAAATCAATTTTCAGGATCTTGCCAAGGAAGAGCTTCTCCCAATACCTCCAAGAAAAGCAGCCATTAAAACCATCCAGCCTGCAGCAGTATTTCAACTCTTGCAGATTAGCCTGACACATTAGCCAGGAGATGCCTGGCATATTATAGCAGCTATAAAGCTATTTAAAAATTACTACATAGTAAGGAAACATATTAATTTTATCCTAAGAAAGCAAACCTTCACCATTGGCTGAGGACTTCGAAACAAGTAATTCAAGGGCCAAAATCCATCATCCGCGTGAATTCAGATGCCCCAATGTTCAACCACTCCTCTGACGCACAGAACTTTGGATTTAAACGCCTGCCAGCGCCCCACCCAGACCGCACCGTCGTATCTTGAACCTCATATCAGAATTTCATGACACAGCCTGTGCAGTTACCTACCTTGCCACAAATAGCTAGTCCTCAGTCAGACCCAGGGAGGCGGGAAAGGCATCGCTCCCTTTCGACACTAGGTGCCTCCTCAGAAGCAAGTTCTCTTCATCTGCATCCCAGCTCCCTCCTCTAGTACACATTGGATTTACTGCTTAAAACAGCTCATGCCAACACCACTACCTTTCTTGCCAAAGGGCTTAACATGCATCTGAAAACAATTATAATTGCCTAGCAAATAATACAACATGAGTGCCTTGTATTTTTCAAGGCAAGCCAAGAGAAAAGGAGGAAAAGCTGTTCATTTGCACGCATTAAGGACACAGTACATTCATGCAAAACTGCATGCATTTCTGCTAATGCAGAATGCCTTGTGTTATCCTTTGTTATAACAACCTTATAAACTATAAGCATTTCTATTAGCTCTCAACAGGTTTTGTTTTTTTTAAAAACCATAGCAAAGAATATTTCTTCTGTACTCCAGCAGGCAAGAAAATTCATGCTAGTCTAAGGCACAGCAAATCTGCTGGCATCCTACTCTGCAGCATCTGCAAGCTCACCTGATATGAAGCAGACTAGAGTCAAACCCAACACTGTTAGCAAAGGCAGCAAGGCATCATGCTCTTTTTCCACTAGAGCTTATTTTTCAGCATTAAAATTCAGATTGCATCTTACTGTGCAAAGCCCATAATTCCAGTATATCATACTTAACATAACCTTCCATATGCTTGTACAGCATTAAAAAACTTCTTGTTCATAAAGGGCTTTTTTTATATAAAAATGGTCTACACTCAGCAAACTGTTTCTTTCAATTAATATCAGCAATTTAATTAAAATCAGACATTATCTCAGAGTTGTGGGGGCTGACTATTCCAAGATCACCCTAGAACATGCCTCCTACCATACTCCGCACTCTCATTTCTCAGACATACAGAAAACCATACACAAAAATCAGAACTAGTCATAGGAAAAATATCTATGTTTACAGCTTGCTTCTTTGGAAGTTTGCCAATATGCACAGCATGGAAATTATAAACAGACTGGATTCCTGACTGAAACCTAGAATGAAAAACTTCTTATGCTAAATGGTAGATCATGCTCCCTCTGCTGTTACACTCTGAAATACATAATAATACTCTGGGTTCATAATTCCTGCACTGGGAAGAACTACATTTAAAAAAATTAATCTCAAGAAATTATGGAATAAGCAAGAAGCAAAATTCTTGTATGTTAGCATCATAGCAATGCCAGTTTACTAGTGTAGAATAACATTTTGCCTGTAAAATATGAGTGGCGGTTACTGGTTGCTATATATATTTACAACATACCTGTGGGATTATTCCTTCGGTCCTTAATGCCAGAAAGCTGAAGTATTCCCCTGGCAAAGATGGCTGTGGTGGCCTTTCAGCTCAGCTTCACCCTCACAGAGCACCTATAAAATTAAGGGGCAATAGGTTTTGTTACAAAAATGTCTTCTGGGACAGCCTACCTTCAGTACTTACTACTGGGGAGCTAGGGTGATTACTGATTAGGAATAGCAAATACCGCAGAGCCAGACAGCTCCAACCACGTTCTTTATTTACACACCCTCTTTCCTCCTTGCTTCCAGGTTATAAGGACATTCTTTGCTGCTTGAAATAAAATTATTCCCGTCTGGTCAAAGCGTGTTTTGTGTTACTGTGACATAGCAAGTTATTGTCCCCCAGCTGAGCCGTGACAATGACAACACTCCAGGTAATGCCTTTAGCTTTCGTGCCAGCCTGCCCTCCACCGCATCTGCACAACCCTTTCCCACCAAAGCTTCGATTACTGCACCGTACCAGCCAGGCGTGACCGTCTGTGCTCTCCTGGCTTACCCACAGCTCAGCTGCACATCCGCGTGCTTTGCCAAAAATAAGGACAAGCGTTTTTGGGAAAACAAATCTCAGGTTAAAACAGAAGGAGATGGGAGTAGAACAAGAGGCTTTTGAAGCCCTTTATGAAGGTTAAGACATCGTTTGCTCTGCATTGAGCCCACAGCAGGCTGGAAGCGCACACACACAGGCGGTTAGCGCAGCTGACACCCAGCAATCCTTCTAAGTGGTGATATCTGTCATCTCGAAACTCAAAGGGCAAGGAAAAGGGGAAGCAGCACTTCACGGTTGAGTTTTTTTTGTAATGATGGTACTTCCAACATGTTTACAAAAACCCAATGATTATTTGAAGTGTCATTTTCAGCTTCCCCCCCCC
>JADKXX010005058.1:0-15984 GCA_017310255.1 Butorides virescens | reverse complement strand
CCCCCCCCCCCCCCCCCGTTAAAGCCCATAACGGGGCGCTGAGCTGCGGGCGCTGCTCCGAGGCAGCTGCCCGGCACCCGCGGACACCCCCCGGCGGACAAGGCGCCCTCCGGGGCCGCTCGAGCGTTCAACCGCGGCCCGCCAAAGCCGGATCCCCCTTTTCCAGTCAGCCCCGACCCGGCTGCCCAAGGGCGCACCCGGCCCGACCCCCAGCCCAGCCCCGGCCCCGCCGCTCTCCCCGCACCCCCCGGGAGCCCCGCGGGAGGGTGCCCGCTGCCGCGCCGCGCTGCCAGGAGGGGCTCCCACGCGTCCCAGGGGGCTACGAGCCCTGAGGGGACCGCGGCACCGGGCGCGCCTCGCCCGCGGGGAGCTGCCGCTGCCGGCCCGCGGCCCCTCAGCGCGGGGTGGAGCAGCCTCACCTGCGGCCGCGCCGCCACCCCCTGCCAGCCGGGCGGCAGCGCCCCGTCCTGCCCCCGCCCCGCCCGAGCCCCCCGCCCGGCTCACCCGGCCGCGCGCAGCCCCGCTCGCCGCGCTTCTAGAACCGCCCCGGCCCTTCCAGCCGCGCCGCCGCCCGCCCGGCCGGCCCGCCCCGGCCCCGCTCCTATTGAGCCGCCGCCACGTTTGAAGCCCCCCCCCCCCCCCCCCCCCCCCCCCCCGAAATCCCCCGGGAGGCCCCCCTTTCCCCCCCCCCCGCTCCCCCCCTTCCCGCTCGGGATCACCTCAGGCTCCTGAGGCGCGACCGTCGTGCCCGGCCTGGCCTGGAAGCAGGGTGTTTTCCGATTAAAAGCGGATTCCGCAGAGAAATTAAACAGCACTTGTAAATCCCGCTTGCTTTCTAAAAACTGCCAGCCCAGCTCTGAAAGCCTTCCCTGCGGGCTCGCTGTTCCTGCGGCTCCGGCACCGCCCGTGCTGCCGCTGAGCAGCGTGAGTTGGGGTCTCTCCCTCACCCACCATCTTCTCGGAAGCCTTAGGCAGCTGGCAGGCTGATAAGGAGAAGGAAAATTACATTTAAACGGGAAATGAGAAGATGATCTCCGTACAGGAACGTGACCGGCACGTGCGAGCAGGGTGTGACAGGCCAAGGCAGGCATGGCCGGTCTCCATGTTGGCACGGGCGGCCCGGGCCCCGCCAAGGAGCGGCCCAAGGCCCCGCTGTGGTCCATGGGGTCACCGCACACTTTGAGCAAGGACAGACTCAACAACTGAGGCATGGGCAGAGCTGAAAGCAAGCCAGAGAAGATCATTTCTCCAGCTCACTGGGAACATCTAATTTCCTTTCTTTCCCCTACACAAACCAGTATTAACACCAATTCAGAGTGACCACAATCATTACCGATCATCCTAATGATCACCTTAGCCAAAAATAACGTCTTTTCAATATTAGACAGGGTCAGAAACTGAATCAGAACATACAAGACACCAAGAACAAGCTGCCTCTTGCTTTCCAGATTCACTCCACCATCACAAGTCCATTCGCTGAACAGAGATCTAGAGAAATGCGACTGAAAAAGGAAGGGTTTGGCACATGACTCACCATATCAGAATCCATAAAGTAGAAAATAGGGAAATAAATATCTAACGTAAGGGTGTAATTCCAATGAAGCTTTTAGCAACTGCTAATATCATAAACCGTAATAAAAGGGTCCGGCTCTCCTGTCACCAGATCATCCCAACAGAGCTCCATATCTTGTACATGCATACACTTTGTACATTAATATTTATTTGGGTGAAATTAATTTTCATCATATATTTAGAAAAGATTGCATTACTGTCAATGACAAGCAATCTGTAAGTCTGTGATGGCACTAAAGGTATTAGTAGAGACTGAAAAACAGCGTTAGTCTTCAGAGACAATTATGTGATTCAGAGCCAGTTCTTCCTCAGTTCTGATGCTTCTTTTTTAACCTATTCTTATGATCGACTTTTTGCTCTTACAAAGAATTTTTTTTTCTGTATTTTAGTGGAAAGGACTAAAAGTGTGTTTGTAGAGGGAACGCGAGAACACATGAACCTGTCTTCGCTCATGTGAATAACCAGCCCTGCAGTCCTGTTGACTGTATATACAGAGCATATGGTGTAGTATTAGCCCAAAGAGCCTTGACTATTTAATTTGACTATTTAATATTTCTAAATACTGTATTAATTGTTATCCTTATAAAGTGCCAATTTTGCTTTAGCTATATTGGCTTTGAAATCTTTTTACATGAAGCTGTTGGGCTTGCAGAGTGGCCCTGCCTGGCACCAGGAGCATGTCTGAGATTAAAAACAGCTCTGCCCCTGGAAGAAGGGTAAGAGATTTCTGGTAGAAGAGAAAGAGGAAGGAGACACTGCTCACTAAGCCACGGTCCAAGGAGAGGAGGGGGCAATGGCTGGAGATGTGTTTTTCTCATCCGATTCTACCAGTCCAGGTTGATGTCCCTTCAGCACAACCCCAGCTAGCGCCTAAAGAGCCGTGACATGGAGATCTGGTTGAAAACCAGGACAATCAAGCATCCTCTGGGTGACTCAAGCCCTTGCCTTCCTCAAAAGCGGAGTCAAAACCCCTTTGCAGAGAGCTTGGCTGCAGAGGCACACACAAGTATTTTTGGATGTCCCCTTGTCTTTCATATTACAAGCCTTTTGTCCGAGACCTCAGCAGAGGAAATATTAAAACTATCTAAAAGTACTTACATAGCACAGTATAGTATTTCCCATAAAACGATGCATTGAGTCAGAAGGGAGGAGGCGGGGATATGTCTGGATAACAGAACTCTATGACCTCAGTGTAGCTCAGGTTTCTCCCTAAAACCGTAGCTAAAAAATACATGTGTAAAAAGACCTCGTACATGAATAAATCTAAATTTAGCTGCGTGTCTGTTGCTCTTCTCTTGTTTTTTATGAATGAAAAAATGATCATACCAGATCCTGGAAGAGCAAGAATGCAAGCCAAAAACCAAGGCATGCCAACATCCCTTCTGTGCTGTTCAAAGATTCAGCCAGAAGTCTGACCAGTGTCTTTACATCTGCCGTAGCCAGAAGATCATGCGACTCTACGGAAATGGTATCTGCTGAAGTACCACCTAATTATTAGTCTTCCTTTAGTGTGTGCTCAGATGGACCTTACAAGCTGAAAATTTAGTGCACCAAATGAAATAGAAACTCCACTGGTGATGATGAACAGAAGCAGGAGGACTTCTGACCTGAGGGGGTGGGTGGGTACAGGACTCGGATGAGTCTCCCGTGCTGGCTGTACCTGTGGGCTCAGCGCTGGTGTTACTCAGTCACTGCCTGGTACTCAGCCAACAGCAAAATGACCGAGCATTCGCTGATAGCAAAATTCCTGAGCATTTGTCAGGAAGCCATCCTGAATCAGAACCCCTGAGAAACACAGTCCATCACCAGGAAAAGGTGTGACTAAGATGCAAGATTGGCCAAACACAGGAAGAAGGATATTCGGCCGGACATACACACCTCGCTATGAACAGACTTGGGTACAATTTCCTCTTCAAATGATGTGCTGTGCACAGCAGCAACAGAAAGCTGTGCCAGGTTGGTGCACATCCACAGAGCAGCTCCACAGCCCACTGCTCCACGCTCCTCCGCTCAGCATCTGCTCTTTGGATTGCAATCAAATCTGCCCAGCAGCCAGTTCAGGCCAAGCTCAGGTGTTTCTGTACAGGGCTGCCCTGCAGAGGCTAAACAAACCCAGTTGTGAAACACTGAGGTGTCAACTATATCCAGTTTGGTCCTCTGACAAAGCTCAGAGACCTTGGCTGAAAACAAACTCCTGCTCTGAACGTTCCCTGAGCAATCAGACCTGTGCCAAGGTCCTCCTGGACTGGGCAAAAAGCCCTTTGCACTTACACCCGTTTGGGAGCTGTGTCCTGCAAGGTCCCGAGCCGCTCTGACGCTGGTGTGCAGCCGAGCTGAGCGGAGTGGGGAAGCTGCAGGCAGCAGTCAGTGTTATTCAAGGCTGCACCCCTTGAGGACACCAAAGTGCAACCAAGAGAAATGAAAGGATGGGATTTATTTGTTAAATTCCGCTGCAGATAAGCTAGGCAGAGAGTTAACGTGAGATAAACACGGAGCGTGCAGATGGAAACGGTCCGTCATACAGAGCGGTAGCTCCAGCTGTCTCTGTGCCAGGTTTGGCGAAACTAAAGCTGGATTCGTCGGGAGCGTCGGGAAGACGAGCCTGGGGAGGAATCCGCCGGCTCGTGTTCCTATTTAACGTAATTATGGTACAGCCGAGGCTGGTCTGGCAGAGCTCTGAACTGTGCCTAGCTGCACGTTCACAAGGTCATTTAAACGTCTGCAAACACAGAAATAACTAGCAATTGCCTGGCTAGCTTGTTTAAAACTGTCCCAGTGCACCCATACAGAATTAGAGGTGTCTGACTACAGGGAAGGGAAAAGACACATATTGTCCCCTTCTGATCTTACTTAAAACGACACCGTCCATGTTTTAATTAGATTTGCCAAATTGTCCAGGGGTGCCCAGAAGAACCAGGGGACATAGGGATGCAAATTGCAGCCTTTGTTAAGCATTGGAGGGGCTTGCAGGGAGCAAGGCAGCTTTTCTAAATGATGTTCTGATATTCTGCCCCAAATCTGTCTGTGGGCAGTTAAGGTGGGTAGCTCTGAAAGCACTGAGCAATTGCAGCCCCAATCGTTTACGTGCATAAGAGGCACTGCCCAGGCTGAAACATTTTTAAAATCATATCCATTTTTTATGCTTTTTAATCAAAGTTTGGCCCCCTCCTCAGCAACTGAGTAAGCTCTTCTGTAAACTTGGCTAGCAGGAGCGATGAATCACCCTGCATTCCCTGTTCGAACTATGGGGAAAGTCCTGGGAGCCCAAGGGAAGGTGCCGATCACTGCAACAAGGTTCAGCAGCAGCCCCAGCCCTGGCAGAAAGACGCATTCCCATCTCCCCGTGTCACTGCACCCTGGGGTGCAAGCGATGTGGAATGGACCTGGGCGGCTGGCAAGCACGCAGCTGCTGAGCGTTGCCGGTCTGACCCCTGCGTTCACCACACAGCAGTAATTTTCACTGTTAACAACTGAAGGAAACAAAAGCTTTGAAGTAAGGCAGCCGGACCACCCCGGCTGAAGCTCAGAAAGCAACCTGCAAGAGATTTAGCCTCCCAACACCTTTAACGCAGAGGTTTGTGGAGGAGAAGCACGTTTTGATACAGAATAGAGAAAGTCCAAGAGGGAGCGTGCAGGAGGACTGGGGTCATCCCGCGCTGCGCCGTGCAGACCTTCCTCCCTGCACGCCCTGGATTTTAACACAGATTTTGTGCAAGACTGAGCGGCCAATGTAAAGCAGGCTCGATGAGTCATTCTTTCGCAGACTCCAGCATAAATCAAATCCAGAAATAGGAAAGGCCAGCTGGTCACATTATTCCTTTTAGGTTTAGGGAAAGATGTAGTTAAGAAATGTGGGTAAAAGACATTACAAGACCATGAAAAAAAAAAAAAAAACAAAAATCTCAACCTGTATTTTATTTAGGATACTAATTAGTGGATGAAAAGCCAGACCTTAAAAAAAACACATATTGAACCAGGCTGAAGTCAGATCAGTATGAAATCTTTCTCTCCAGAGGGGATAATTTGCAGTCACTGTGCTTTAGGTGGCCATCATCCTCTGGGCATAGCTCCTTCTACGTGTGTGGGTTTTCTACAGGGAACTAAGATATATTTATCCAGAAGAGATTCCATAAATGAGGAAAGGGTCACCACATCTCTTTTATTTTGTACAAGAGGGAGCAGCCCAGCCAAACGCTGCTGGCAGGCTCTGGGGTTTCACTGCTGACTAGCTCCAGCACCATCAGCTCCACATCCTTACTCATTCTGTATCAGCCCGTGCTGGCTCGTCACGTCCCTTCTTCGCACACAACGTGTTTTACAGACACCTTAGAAGGGGAACCCAGCTGCTGGAAAATGCTCATGCAGAGGACTCGTTAGCTTTGTGCTGAGCTTTTGAAATCTCAGAATTAAAATCCAAGGGAGGATGAGAGCATCCTTCCTAAATTTCATTGATCGCAGGTGTAAGTTCCGCTCTGACAGAGCAATGTTCACCCACGACCTGCCTGCCAGCAATAAGCAAGCAAAGGAAACGCATCTTTCCTCCGTCTGCAGAGCACTTAGTCCTTCAGCTTCTGACCAATCTCACACATGACACCCCAGTTGTGTTCTGGATCATTCGTGGCTTGTGCACGGCCTCCCAGGTCGGAAGGTGCTGGGGTCCCAGAGGTCTCCCCTCTTCTGTCTGATCAGGAGCTGCGCCAGCAAAGGGTCTTTTCTGAATTCCCATTTCAGCGGTGAAGCAGGGCAACGCTGGCATCGTGAGTCCTGGTCCTTCCTCTGAGCAGCAACATCTGCACAGCAAAATGCAGCAGTGGAATTGTTAACTTCTGGAGTTCCAGAAATCCCTTCTGGCACATCGCTCGATTTTAAAAATATTTGGCTGACTTGAACAGTAGACCTTTATTCCTTCCCAGGCAGAAGAAGAAGTACAGTGTGTGCGCTGTATACTCAGCGTAAGTAAACAGCGAATGCCTGAGCATGGACGTTCATGTAGAGGTATTAAACAAGGCAGTGAATTCCTTTCACTTCGGCTGCTGGAAGGGAAAAGCACATCTTCCACATAGACCCACGCTCCAATTCCATATGTGAATTCACACCATGCACTTGCTCGGGTTATTTTGGAGCAAATACTTTTCCTTGCTCTGCCTGTGATAGGACACACTCGGCGGTTCGTTTCTGGCCTGATCCAGGGGAAGTGCAGGAGTTGGAGCCTTCTCCCGTCATGACTGGTTCTCCGGTAAATGGCGTGCGGTGGAAGTGCTGATCAGCTCCTCATTTTCTAAGCACATCTGAATAGAGCAAAGAGCTTTAATCGGAATGGGGTGTGTTCTTCCCTTGTCTTATAAAATCCTTAACAAAAAGAGAAAGAAAGAAGTAGGCAGGCAAAGGATTTAAAATGCAACTGCAAAAGATGTAATCCCAGACCTGCAAAGAGTATATGCATTTAACAATTCCTGACATTTGAGCGGATTCAAGGGTTCTTCTTAGGCGTTTTCATAACTCCTGATATAATTGCGATGATTTCACTGCGTGTTTGTTATTTCCTAGCCTGCTCTTTGTTATGTATGTCTTTACTTCAGCTCTATTTAGCAGTTACTGAGCTGAGGCATTCTAGTTAATGAAGATTTAAAGCTCCATGATTAATGCAGAAAAATAACATGTTTGGAAAATGTGTATTCATACAACCAAGAGGCTAAGTGGCAATATCTGCTGTAAACATAAAAACGATACCTTGGCTTTTTTACTTTCTCTAGAGCTGTATGGAAATTCAAAAGAAAATGAATTTTTATTTTCTCATTTCTGATTCAAGAAACACATTAAAATACCATAAAATAAATCTTCATTCACCTTCCCAGTCTGCTGAATCTGGCTTATATTGCATGTATGGGTGTGGCAGTGGAAACTTATCATGAGAAGAATAATTTTGGCCCTACAGACAAATCTTCAGCTAGTATAAATTGTAAAACACTCTGATTTCAGGAGAATGACTCTTCTTTAATTAGCGAACTTTCGAGCCCCGAGAGATGAAGCTATTTTTAATTAGCAGTGGATCAGCCCCTGGTATTGTGGCCTAACATGCTGTCGCTGTAATGATTTTGAGGAGCCAAAAATGAAATGAATCACCCTGGGCAAAGCTGGTATTTGTGTTAGGCTTTTGTTAGGGGTGCAGCTTGTGGCACAGCTTTGCCGCCGCAGTTGACACGCCAGGGCACACGCTGCCGGCTGGCAGCCCGCGGTGAAGGGCAGCCCAGGCAATACGGCCACGGCTGCCCAGCTCCCGACCTTGCACGCTGGCATCTGCCCTTTCCACGGCCACGGCTGCCCAGCTCCCAGCCTTGCACGCCGGCATCTGCCCTTTCCACAGCGCCATTAAGGATCATCTCTCTGCAGGACATTAAAGGATGCTCTTGGGCTATTGGAAGACTCCCTCAGAGCCATTTGGTTGGGCAAAGCGACTTTTCCTGCCTCGCTGCGACAGTGTTACCTGTTTATTTTATGGCAATCATCTCACGGCCACGCCGTGGATTCTAACACAAGCTCGGCTGTCGTGGTTTAACCCCAGCTGGCAACTCAGCACCACGCAGCCGCTCGCTCACGCCCCCCTCCCTCGGTGGGATGGGGGAGAGAATCAGGAAGGAAAAAAAAAAGGTTAGAGCTGTGGGCTGAGATAAAGACAGTTTAATAAGAGAAAATAATAATAGTAGTAATAATGAGAATGGTAAGAGAAGATACAGAATATACAAAACAAATGATGCACAACGCAATTGCTCACCACCTGCCGACCCATGCCCAGCTCATCCCGAGCAGCGATCACTCTCCGAGCCGTGATCCTAATTCCCTGAACGGTGGGGAAGAGAGTTGGGGGTGTTCAGCCTGGAGAAGAGAAGGCTGCGGGGAGACCTGATTATGGCCTTCCAGTACCTAAAGGGGGCCCATAGGAAAGATGGGGAAAATCTTTTTAGTAGGGCCAGCTGTGACAGGGCAAGGGGTGATGGTTTTAAACTAAAACAGGGTAGGTTTAGGCTAGATATAAGGAAAAAATTCTTTACAATGAGGGTGGTAAAACACTGGAACAGGTTGCCCAGAGAGGTGGTGGAGGCCCCATCCCTGGGAACATTCCAGGCCAGGTTGGACGGGGCTGTGAGCAACCTGATGTGGTTCAAGGTGTCCCTGCTCCTGCAGGGGGGTTGGGCTGGGTGACCTCTAGTGGTCCCTTCCAGCCCAAACCATTCTATGATTCTATGAAGGTTTGCCCTCCGATCCAGTGAACCGCCCCGGACGAGCCACCGGGCATCCCCATGGGCACTCGCCCTGGGCGAGCAGCGCTGCCCGCGCAGGCCGTGCCCGCCGGAGGGGCCGCAGGGGGCCGGGGCAAGGCCCCTCCGCGCCCCGGGGCCGCTGCGGGCTGGGCCGGCCGCGCCGGGGGGGGTGAGGCTGGAGGGCCCGGCCCGGCCCGGCCCGGCGGCTGCGATTCCCGGAGCGGCCGGGAGGGAGCAGGCCGAGCTCGGCCACGGCCGGGCACGGGCACGGTGGGGCTCGGCTGCACCGGCGGGCGTCGGAGGAGAGCAGAGGCTGGGGCTGGAGGGCTCCCCCATAGGGCTGAGGGGGTGTGTGAATAGCGTCAGGTTTAATTTGCAGCAGAAGAGATTGAGCTTGAAATTGTTATTTTATTATCAGGGAGCTCCTGCAAGCAGCTCTGCAGGCAGGAGGAGCAATCTGCCCGCCAGCTTGGTGAGGAGTTTGGGCTGGTGTCCTCAGGGGAGAGCCAGATCAGCCAGATCCGGGATCAACCAGATCCCTGATCAGCCAGATCCGGGATCAGCCAGATCCCTGATCAACCAGATCCCGGATCAGCCAGATCCGGGATCAACCAGATCTGGAATCAGACAGATCCCTGATCAGCCAGATCTCTCACCCCCTGGGGCAGGGTGAGGGACTGGATGCCTTGTCCAGCTCTACACATCCATGCATCCATCTCCAACCTAAAAACTTCCACGGCTGCAAATGAACATTGAAATAGCGAACACTTTTCTTGCTGTAAGGGGCTCAGAACAAACCCATTCCCCACCCCAGCAGTTGTGCTGGCTCGGTATGGCCATGGCAAGGACAGCTGCTGTCCCCGCAGGGAAGGGTCTCAGCTAGCCAAGGAAGTGGAACCGGATAATGTACCGGTACTGGTTACCTCCCATCAAACTTTATAAACTCACATTCTGTCAAAGTGGTGTGGCTACATATGTAAGCAATGTGTTTCACTATGCATCACACAATTTTTAACATGATACCAACTTCTACCGTACATAGTCTGGGTACTAACGAAGTAACTGGCACAAAATTCAGAAAGTAGGTTTAATGGCTCCAACAGTTCTGTTATAACCCAACTGGAAAACGATGGCTATTTCTGTATAGAGGATGTGTGCCATGCTTCTTTTAAAGTAAAAGAATGGAAGCATGTTCTGCAAAACCGGGGATTCTGACCTTGCCCTTAAAGACATTAAACATACCCATGTACAGACTCAGTGAAATACAGAATTAGGGGGATCAATAGGCACGCTGGGGTGGGTAATGCCACAGTTGCTCTCCTGATCTTGACAGAATTATTTTGGATTAATCTGATTCAGCTGAAGGGGAAATCTGCTCCCGCCAGGAGCAGGAGCCGGCGCTGGCTGTGAAGGGAAGATGGTTTGCGACGGTCCCTGTGAATCACTGGCGCAAGCGGAGCAGTGTCCGGACGGCACCGGCCGCTGCCAGGGCTCCTGCTAAATGCAGCCTTTGTCACCACCTCGCCAGGGCTGCCGGGAAACCAACGCACGGGAAAGAATGAGCTCCCCTTTGGCACTCGCCCCCCGCCGGGGACCTACGGAAACTGTGTGGCCTGAAAAGGGCCTGTTTCTAAATTAATTTTAATTAGCACAATCACTTTCTGGGTGGGAATTCAGGTGAGGGGGAAGCCAGCGTTAGCTGCTCTGCATCTGACCTCGCAGCGGCCAGCCAGGAGTTGCATCACAGGCTCTGCTGGCTGCAAAGGCGATTGAGACAGAGCAGGGCTATTTCTTGGCATGGCCTCAGAGATACTTTCTCAAGGAAGGCGAAGTGAATTGACACCAAAGTTCATCATATTACTGCCTGGACTTTTCCCTGCATCCCCACCCCTCTTTCGACCGTGAGATGGGCCCCAGCTCCTCTCCCGGCGGCCAGGCGCCGCTGGTCCTGGCTCTGTACGGCTGTGCAGTGTGGACTGTGCACGCCCCGACGGAGCCATCGCCGGCAAAGGGCTCAGAGCCACTGCGGCAGCACCCCGCGCCCTCCTGGCCTTGGTTTTGGGGTGGCTGCAGGAGGAGGGTGCAAAGGAAGCAGAGAGGAATCATGCAGGGGGAGGAAGGATGGAGTCACCTGCAGACCCCGTGTGTGCATCCTGGAGCACGGCTTGAGCTGGGGGGACCCACCAGCACCGCCCGGGGCCAGACCTTCCCTCCCCATGGCTGCCCAGAGCGTGGCCGCCCTCGTCCCCTTGCTCGACACAAGTAGAGCCCAAGGCGCACACACTCCATATGTAACCTCCACCCCTTCCTTGGGAGAGGGCAGAGGAGCTGGGGCTGAAATCCTTCTTGAAAGAGAGAAAGTAAAAAAGAAATTTAACGCAACTCCTGAAAGCTAACACAGGCACCTAATGCAAAGGGCAATGAATATGTTAAAAATACAGCAGGGATTTAGCCAGTCGTGAGCAGGCACTGCTGTCAGCTGGGTCCGCTTCCCACTGCAGTGCAGTACCTTTAGTGCACCTTCCCTACAAGATTTGTTAAAAGCATTTGCAAAACTCCCATGGAAAGTGGCCAGCAGCTGTGGTGCTACCCAATGCAGGCAGGGAGGGCCTGACAGCCCATCCATAACCCCCTCCCTCCTGCACGGCCCCGGCCGATCAGGCTGACTCAGCCGGCCGAGGTCTTGCTCAGCGCTGCCGTCACGGGCCTCCGGCGCAAAGCCGAGGGAGTCGTGGCGTGATCGCCCCACCCTGCCATGTGAAAAGCGCTCCTCCATGCTAGCTCAAGCTCTTTATTCCTCCCCCTCTGTTGATACGGTGTTTGGCTGTGCGTTTCGGTGATGCATCACAGATGTGGATGTCGTAAGCCAGCGGAAGACCGAATTCCCACCAGCTTTGAAGAAACAGTAATTTTTGAGTGTCCACCACGGGGGCTGCTGGGACCTCACTTCTCACTGGGTGTTTTTGGTGCCTTGGGGCAGCTGGGGCAGCGGCCGAACTGGAGCATCACTGCCTTGCACCCACCTGCCTTGTGTTCATGCAGTGGAAATGCCCCGAGGAAGAAAGGATGGGAGCTGGCTCCTTGCCGTCACCTCACTGCAAAGCTGCAGAAGTCCATCGTTTGGTTCCAATCACATCAGACCGGCTATGTGTTAGCACAGGGTGGATCCCAGTAGATGCTGGTGGAAAACGACTCCCGGGACAGAGGAAATTGGGGCTGGAGCTGGGTGTGATGCTGAGCTCCCTTCTGCCAGCATCTGTGGGAACCAGCCCCAGGTATTTAAAGTACCGACATCGGCACTGGGGAGCTCGGCAGAGTCTGCAGGACACGTGCGGGGCAGCTTGACCTTCCTACTCCGCCGTGGCCTGGCCTTTTTATAGCTGCAGATGTGCTCACTGACCACAGCAGCATTCAGCTCTTCTTTGAATCCTACTCATTCCTAAATAAAAGCAAGCTAGTGATAAGACGGAAAGATGAAAAGCCATTACATCTAACATCTGGGTGCAGGCTGCAGAAGGTCTCATGCATTTGTATGTGAACATAAGATATTTCTGTGGGCTGAAGGTGAATGGAGTCTTTCATTTCATGATGAAGCATTTTACTTACAGAAAGTCACACAAAGAGAGAAAGGAGGGAATGCAGAGCCCCATTTATTAACGCAACTGCATGAAAAATCACGTACAGTATAAGATTTTATTATGAGACAGTCATGAGAGGGACGATTTATAGTTAAAGGTCAAAAGAAATGGAAGACTAACCCGCAGAGCAGCTCTTGGCCTTTCGTGTCTCGTTATTTCGCTATGTCATTGTTGAAGGACAGAACTCTGGGCATCCTCCACAACAGGCAGCCTTCCACCCTCTGATGGGCTGTATTTCTGGTTTGAGCTCCCATTCCCATGGCAACAAAACTCAACAACATTATTGGTATTTTCCATACGATCATGCAATTTCCCCTCTGCCCGGGGACGGAGAGCCCCGTGACCGCCAAGGGGATCCAAGCGCGTGGGCAGGCAAGTACTGCTGGAAGGGTTGGAGCAAACAGAGCAACAAGTTAGAGGCTCAGCTTGAGAGAAATCCAACATAATGATGGTAACGTCCAGACACCAAGCTGAGGCAGAAAGGCAGAGCCCACGCAGCTTCTCTCATCGATACTGCAGCCCCAAGTCACCCCAGACTGCTAAGGCAGCTGAGAACTGCCAGACATCAGTGCAGCTCAGAGGAGGAAGATCAATGGAGCTAAAGGGCGTAAACCAGCTATGAGTGATGGTGGTCAGCTCTGTTGTTACAGCTCCATTGCCAGTCAGTTCATTAACAGCATCAAAAGTTCTCCAAACACCTACCTGGGGGTAGTTACGTGGTTTAAGCCGCTCCCTCCACCGTGGGAATCTTTGCGGTGGGTTATTACGTGGCACACCCCCAGCATGGGACTGTGACCCACAGGATGAAGGCGTCCCCACAGCGGTTATAAGAAAACTCTGATTTACACACACAGGTCTGTAAATGCCACTTTTGCTCCTTAAATAAAGGCAGATTTGTTTCAAACCAAAAGCACAAAGGGGAAAAGTCTGATTTCAAACCTGAGTTACAACCCAGCGACGCCGTGAGATGACACCCAGCACGCCAAAAAGTGGCGTTGGTGAAGAAAGCTCATTTAACTTCATGGTTCTGCCCCAGAAAAGGACCAGCCACACCGGCCAGGGCCTGTCCCAGCAGGCACAGCAGGAGGGTTCCTTCACTTGCCTCCTATAAATCTCTCCCGCTTGTGCCCCAGCATGGTGCTGTGCATCCCAGCGGGACTCACCCGGAGCCGGTGATTTATTTGCCCCCCCACCTGCTCTCAACAGAAGTGACTGGCTGTTCCTCACTTTGCAGCTCTGCAGTTTCTCGGTACGTGTCCCCACTGAGCTGGATCTTACTTCTTTCCGACGTTTCCCTCTAAGGAGTTTGCAGCCTTTTAGCTTTGCGCCCGCAGCTCTGACGCACCGGCTGCCAGCCCTTAGCAGAAGCCAGGGCAGCACCTACTGCCTTGCCTTTTGATCAGGGCACTCAAGGCTGGAGGATTTTTCTGGTGCCTCCCTTACATTGGAGAAAAGCTGTTCCCTGGGTGACCTACACATGATACCAACACCTACAGGCACACAACCCCCCTCCCGAGCGCCTGTGCTTCCGAGGATTCAGTCCAGAAACTACCCCAGAGCAGCTGCGGTTGTACAGCACTAATCTAGTCCAACGAGAAGGCAGCCAGTGGCCAAAATTAAGCTGCTGGTCGAACACCTCTCTCTATCCGAAGGGATTTTTGTTTCCTGGGGGTTTCATACTGGATGAGTCATTTTTCCTTTTAACCTCACTATTCCGAGTGCATGGATGTACATCTGTCATCCCGGCCACAGCTGGGGTAATGCAGAGGTCAAAGGGATAAATACCAGAGAGGCTTTAGGAACACTCTCCCTTACAAAAAAAATCCCCTCTTTGTAGCCAGGAAATAAAAATCACACCAAATCCATCAAGCTGCTTGCTTGCGTAATTAAGACATTATTGTAAAAAATACCCTGTGTTGACTTTCTTTTCCCTTTTTTCACCTCCTTTCTAAACGCCTGTGGAATAGGATTGCCTGTTTTCCACGGTCTTCTGACACGGTGCCAAACAGCAGAGAGCAGCTGAGGCCGTATTTTGTCAAAAAACCCAAAAGCCAACATACTTGGCAATAAATATGCATGAGATGTTATGGTCATTTTGATACAATGAGTGGATTTCATTCCGGGCCAGTCTGTTTTCATTGGTCTTAAAAGGATTCGTGGCAATGCTCTGGCAGGGTAATTAGTTTCATTCACAATCAAGTTAGCAATTTGCTAACACCATTATTACGGTAAATTATCAGGAGAGCTTGCAGTTCCCGCTCACATCTGCTGGCCGCCTCCGAGACCAGAAATATGGACCCAGCGTTCCGAATCCTGCGTGGTGTTGAGTCTGGAGGGAGAGTCGAGTGCGTTTCTGCCTCTGTAAATCCTCCTGACTTGATTAAAGAGAAGTTTGGAAAATGAGCAGGCCCAAGGAGAGCCGCTGGGAATGGCCAGGGTGCGGAGCTGAGGCGGGGAAGCCCTCGCCCTGCTCCTGCAGAGGAGGAGGATGAGGATGAGGAAGCCCTGCGTCCCACAGGGACAGGGAGGAGGAGGTGGCAGGGCAGAGGGCTGTGATCTGCCTGGCTTCTGCACCACCACCATGTGCTGGGCACAACACGGAGCAGCCCGGCTACGCGGAGCCGACTGTAGAAGGGGATGTTGCAGTGGGGCCGGTAACCAAACGCCGTTCGGACAAGAGACGCCAACCCTGGAGGGGAGCAGTGGGGAGGGAGGGCACGTTCCCCACTCTCCTGCGGCAAATGGCTGGGGCCAGCTGCACCCCTGCCTTCCCCAGCCCACCCCGTCCCCACCAGTGCACCCAGTGGGCTCCTTTCCAACACCCGCTTGTTTTCCACGCAAATGGACATCCTCGCGGATCGTGGTGCCCGGCCAGGCCTGCCCCCTCTGCCACGTCCGAGTCTCTGGGTAAAACGGCTACACTGGAGAATCCAGACTCCGGTGCTGCCTTTGCCAGCAAAAATCCACGTTTAAAAACCGCTGCTCATTTCCCCAAATAAATAATTAGCAATGAGTCAATCAGCGCGCGGGGCCAGAAGCTTAGCTGAGACAAATTGGCAAAGCTTCATTTGCAGAGGTGCTCTCCAGACTTTAAAGCAAACAGAGCCTGAGCGAGCTGCTCGCGGTAGTCGGGTGAGTGACTGGCTCCAACGGCACTCGCCAGCCGCCGGCAAGGGCAGCAGGGGAGCTGCGCCCCGTACTGCTCCCCGTACTGCTCCCCACGCTGCTCCCCACGCTGCTCCCCATTCTGCTCCCCACACTGCTCCCCACACTGCAACCCGTACTGTGACCCGTACTGCTCCCCACGCTGCTCCCACGCTGCTCCCCATGCTGCTCCCCACGCTGCTCCCACGCTGCTCCCCATGCTGCTCCCCACGCTGCTCCCCATGCTGCTCCCCACGCTGCTCCCTGTACTGCTCCCCACTCTGCTCCCACGCTGCTCCCCACTCTGCTCCCACACTGCTCCCCACACTGCTCCCCACTCTGCTCTCCACTCTGCTCCCCACTCTGCTCCC
>JADKXX010005057.1:0-81780 GCA_017310255.1 Butorides virescens | reverse complement strand
CTGCTCCCCACTCTGCTCCCCGCGCTGCTCCCCGGGGTTCGGCAGCCGTGGCCGGCACTGCTGGCTCCAGCCTCTCCGAGTTGTCCTCCCAAGCCAGGACTCACAGCTGCAACCACCGTGAAGGTGGTGACAGGAATTTGGGGGTTCTGGCTAAAAACGCCTCCGTGTATTTCACCCCGGGGCACGGCGACGCGAACAGCTGGCAGGGAAGGGGAGGGCAGCAGCTGAAAATAAACCGTGCGGAGCCAGGATGAGCACAGCCCAATAACAATGAAGTGATGTAAACCCGGAGCGTATCTTCAGCAATTAATTAACGTGATTCCATATAAACAACCCCGATGGCAACCCTAGCTTGCCTTCTGCTGTAAAAGCAGACACTGGCTCACAAAACGCTGCAGTCCAAGATTTGTAATGGCTTTTTTGGCTACCATCACATAGGAAAAAGGGAAAAAAAATTGTAGGTTGGGCTCAAGGAATAAATAAAGAGCAAATCCTTATGAACCTCGGAGCCTATTTAAAAAAAAAAAAAAAAACACAGTTTATTTTAAAACTTCTCTGAAGCATAGCGCCTTTTGGACTTTCTAACCGAGCTAATAATCCAGAATACTGCGGTTTATTCTGAGTGGGGCAGACTCCAAAAGAAAGAAGCTATTTCAGAGGGGGTTTTATGTCCAGAGCAACAGCAACAGTCTACGATGCTGCTCCCTCTCTGTGGATCTCCAAGTGTTTTCAGCAGAAGCCGGAGACGTTTCCCTGGTTCGCAGCAGGACCGGAGGAGCGCGGGGTTTGTGCGGCTCCCGCAGCAGCAGAGCCAGGACCGGAGCAGATGCTCTCGGGACGCAGCCTGCGGTACCTGGGGCTGCCCTGACTGCCCACCCAGGCCACACAGATACTCAACAGCGAGCTCGGGGCTGTTCCCCTCTGCCATTTTAATAACGCGAGGAGAACGGTTTACTTCTCTTGTTCTGAACTGGGGAAGTCTGAAGGGAGGTTGGGTTTCTTTACCTGTGGAATTGGCCAATGCTCATCAGAGGGGAAGCTGACCTTCCTGAGGTGTCCCTCATCCAAAGATCTGACCTCTGGTTCCTAAGAAGCTTGTTTAGGGATTAGCTGGGTTATAAACTGATTGCAGAGAGAGCATCCTGAAAAATCACACGTTCATGAGAGATTATCTGTGCCACTAATTGCAAATGTATTTTGGATTTCAGCACCTTTACATTCTCCTTCACTAAGCAGGAAGAGCTGATACATCCAAGCAGAAGATCCGTTCACTTTAATGAAACACTTATTTGAATTAATTAGAAACCCAGATTCTGTAGAGCATTACTGCTGCCCTGAATGCAATTACAACAGCATAGTCAGTAGTCAAACTCAAATTGATCAAGATTGGCTGACTTCAACTCACGATACTCAAGGCACACTAAGAGTTGTGGGAACATCTTTTCTTAACAGGATCAGCTTATTTTTCTGGTCATGTTGCTATTAATACTAGCATTAACACCAAGGGTGTAGATCAGCATCCGTGCACTTGTGAGCACCTGGACCTAGAGCATAAAAGCAAGAAGCCTAAAGCTAAAAAAAAAAAAAATCCTTAATTTTTTTTCCTTGGCAATCACAGCAAGTGGAATATATGATTTCTTCCACGTTTAGAAAACAACAGGTTTCCTCAGGGTTATCCTGAAGTGAACTCAATTTAGGGCCCCAGCCCAGCCACAGCAAGTTAAAAGACGTCTTTCCACTAACTTCGGTGGGAACCAAAGATTTGCAAAGGAAATGTTGGCACATCCTTAACAACACAGGAATTTTGTACCGAGTCCTTCAGGGAGTAAATCCTTCATTAAATGTAGAAGAAATATAGGACTGTGTGTTAGTTATCGTCCGTGAAGAGAAGCAGGTGCTCCTAACGTGACTTCCAGACACCGAAGGAAATGAAGACCCAGCGCAGCCCGTAAGCTCTGGCAAGCAGACTTCACGTGGAAAACATCCATCACGGCGTGCTTGATTCGCCACGTGCTTTCGAAATACCCAACTGGGAGAGCAGCGAGTGCCAGGGGAGAGGAGCTGTGGGCCCCTCCAGGCGTGACACCCCCGGGCTGGCTTCTCCTGCCCACCGCTCCCACACCGCGGCTCCTCCAGGAACGATGCGGGCAGACCCGATTGCAGCCGTTCAGGGCTTAAAGGGGGCCTATAGGAAAGATGGGGAAAATGTTTTTAGCAAGGCCTGCTGTGACAGGACAAGGGGTAATGGTTTAAAACTAAAACAGGGTAGATTTAGACTGGATATAAGGAAGAAATTCTTTACACTGAGGGTGGTGAAACACTGGAACAGGTTGCCCAGAGAGGTGGTGGAGGCCCCATCCCTGGAAACATTCCAGGCCAGGTTGGACGGGGCTGTGAGCAACCTGATCTGGTTAAAGGTGTCCCTGCTCCCTGCAGGGGGTTGGGCCGGATGGCCTCTAAAGGTCCCTTCCAACCCAAACCATTCTGTGATTCTATGATTCTACGATTCTAAGATGGGGCCAGGGGTCCAGCTGAGCCCGGGAGATGATGCTGTGGGAGCAGGGCTGGCCTCCTCAATAGTATCTGCTCAGTGGTGGTCTTATGGGGGAATTTACTTACAGGCAATGGAAAACAAATGGGGAGGTTTTATATGTCACATAATGCTGGGCTAGGGAAAGCAAAACAAAGGCTAGAACTTCATTATGTTTAGAAACATCCCTCTTTCATTAGAAACCAAATACATTTTGTCTTCAGTGACTGTAAAGCAAATGCCTGGGAAATATCACAAGCAATCCATTCCTTCTTCTGGCCTGCTCCGCAAAGCCACATTGACAGGAAGGCTCACGTGGGTTGGATCGGAGCCAATACACAAAATGTTTAGGGGCCCCTTAGTGCATTCAGCAAAAGTAAATCCCATTTAGGCTCCAGCCTTGCTCAGAAACTTCCCTCTCAGGCACCTCCAATGGGCCAGAAAGGCCTTTTCTACACCCAGAAATCATTTCTGAGCACCTATGCATGACGTATCACCTGGAACTCGTGTCTGCCTGCATCCACCCACCCAAAGTCTCCTGTTGCTTCCAGTGAGCGGGTCGGCCGAGGAGGGACCACGCGTCCGACAAGGAAAACCCAAGTTTTATACAAAGCACTGTGGAAGTGTCCCCACGCATGACAGGGCACAGCAGCCACTCACTCAAGTCCCCAAGGCTACGCTGACTTGCAGCCCCTGAGGATTTGACCCTATATATTTTATAGATCTCTAGGAAAATTTTTTTTGAGAGTGTTAAGGATCTGTACCTAGGAGCTGCAAAATTTCCAGGCTGGAAGGGTTTAGGAAATCATCAGGCCGAGGGTTCAAGGCACACAGCTTTGTACTTTTGTTCTCCCACAGTGACGGGTGCCAGCAGCCGAAGGTTAAGGCACCTGCGTTTCCTACTGACGCGCAGGCCAGGGACGCGGAGGAAGTGCCTGGGAAGGGCGATGGAAGAGAACCAGTTTTCTTTATAATCCAACAAGCCTCAAATGAATGTTCAAAGGAAATTACTTTAGTTTCTTGCATAGAAAACTGAAGGTGAATGTGATTTGACTGCCTACAAGAGGAAAAAACAGGAGACAGAAATTCCTGAGAACGCTTTATAGCCGAGTTACACAACCCTGGGGTGCGAGCTGGGAGAAGCAGAGACCTCCGAACCGTGTCCAAAGCAGCGAGATGCTGGGATGCAGGAGGGGCTGGATCCGCTCCGGCCATGGAGGAGGCTCTGCCGAGCAGCTGCAGGACTGGAGCCGCTGCAGCCCAAAAAGTCTCGGCCACCGAAAAGCCACCGGGGACAGCTGTGCCCCTGACCAGCCCCGACCTGGCCAGCCCCTCTCGCAAACCAACACCCCTACAAAATTAAGATATTTCTTTACCACTTACAACAACCATTTCAGCTTTGTTAAACCCTCCTTTTCTGCATCGCAACTAAGTTAAGAGTTTTCTCAGGACAAGAACATAAAAATATATGAGGCAAACTGTTAGCTGGCATAAAGCAGCAGAGATGAATACGCTTGGGCAGAGCTACACAGACTGACACCAGCCAGAGATCCAGCCTGGCTGATTAGCCACCCACGAGGAGGATTATATAAAAAAAGCTTTTAAAAACACGAACAATAAATTTGCCACCTGGGTATAATTTGTGGATTTTGGTATTTGTTTAGGTCATCACATATTTTGTCTCACATGAAGCAGCCATAAAGTAGCATAATATTCTGTCTGACATAAAATAACTCCATAAATGGAGATAAATTAACAAGAGTTCAGCTCAAACCAGAATCAGGCTTTGCGGTTTGTTTGGGCTTCTGCATCCTGCCTGCTCCACCGCCTGGGTGCGATTCAGCAGCAGAAAGCCTTTCCCTGTCGTCCCGCCTCGAGCCGATGCTCAGATCTAATGGGGTGTGCAATTCTGTCTCTTTTTAGCTTTTTACAGTAGGCAACCCAACCTGATGAGCTAACAGGAACCTTACATCATTGCAGAGGAGAAAGCTCTGTCTGGGACTAAAAATACCATGTTTGATTGTCCAAAAGGAAAGAAAAAATTGTGCTTCCCTAAGCTTGTTGTAGCTATTCACTTGGACACCGGCCGTAACAGCCTCTTACTCATTAATTCTGTCTTCATAGTCACAGAAATAGAGAAAAGACCTAATACGCTGCCTCTCTCATTCAAGTGAAGAATATTTTCCTGACAGCACTGTCCAAAATTTTTTTGCCAAGTTCAGAGAAGAGACTTCCACTATTTCCTTTGTCAAATCCCTTACAGGATCAGAAACTCTTAGGGCTTTTTTTCCCTGGTCTCTATTGTTGTTCAGCTGGATTTCATCCCTGCGGGACGGCAGGGAAACGGCGCGTGCAGCGCGGGGGTCTGCAGGAACAGGCGGCTGGAGACTGCGTGCTGGATGGGGACACGCTGCCAACAAATCATTTCCAAATGAGTCATCAGCAGTTGGTGCTCAGTGACTGCGAGATGCAGAGAAACCGCTCTGCTGTTGAACTCAGCTACGTGCCGGCTCCATCCCGGCTTTAGTCTAGGAACCATCAAGGTTCCTGTGGCATTTCAAGAGTGCTACACATCTCTCCTTCTTCAGCTCGTCAGACCCCATCTGACTCAGAAAGGGGATCTAACGACCGAGCTGGCCCTGCTTTGAGCCAGAGCTTGGGTCCGATGACCTCCGGAGGTCCAGGTCCTCATGTGCCCTCTGAATCTTCAAGGTGTTTCATTAGTGCGTGTTAGCCAGCACTAATGAGTGTGTTTCTGAAAGGCGAGGGTGGGTAAAGCTAGTAGTACATATAAAAACCATGGCCTGGGCTCCCACAGCTACAGCTGCCCTATGCTCCCGGACTGAGTTAGCCAACAGAAAATAACCATGTAACTGAAAAACCTTTCTCTCATCAAGCCTTCGCGATGAGCACCCGTTGGGGACGAGTGGAGCAGGGCCAGGAGCAGCCCTTCCCAGGCAGGGTGCATCACCCAGCACCAGTCCCACAGCATTCCCTGTTCCTCACTCCGCTGCTTCGCCACCTTTGGGCCACCGACCAGCGGAGACATCCCAAAGCAATCTGCAAAACTGCTGTCAAAACCCACCCAAACCCATACACACACGTGTTTCTGCATACAAGTGAAACAGGGGGAAAAACACAACCCCCAAAGTAACCTCTTTATTTGCCTGTAAATTAAAACCATTGCGCCAGTGCTACACAAGAAATCCGATGAATTTTTATTTCCCCCAGAAGGTTACATTGACCTCTGGTGAAGAGGATTTGAGAAATACTCACTTGACACATACCTGAAAGGCGTGAAGAAGTTGGCCGTGCTGTCCCAGCGGATGCTCCCCATGGCCATGGCGTGGCCGGGCTGTGACTCCCGCTGGAGCCGGGCGAAGGGGCCACATGTGGGACACCCCGGGAAGGCGGGCGAGGCGCTGGAGCCGTTCTGGGCTGCCCTAGCACTAACTCAGCACTTACACTTCCTTCGCAAAATATGGTCTATTCTTCCATCCAGAATTATTTTTTCAGTCTCTTTTAGAAGAACAATAGCACACCTATTTAAGAACTTCTACAAAAGCACAACTTGGAAAAATACCTGGGGATCCATAAACTAAAAAGCTTCCTTGAGCACATGTTTAAACTATTCATGCTTCTCCCGAGACATTCCGAACAGGCACAATCGACTCTGCATCCATGAAAACAGAAAAGTAAATATCGACCTGAGCCAAGTATTTGTAATCCTTCTCCCCCGGCAGTGACACTGATTGCAGTAAAAGTACTGCTGAAATTAAGATATTGAAAGAAGCAGTGAACATTTTTTGGGGTGAACTAAAGAAAAACGATGCAACTTGGGCCTGACAAGTTTTTCCTGAAAACAGGCAAAGCAAGGCAATGCCCCGATGCTGTGTGGCTGAGAGCAGCCAGTGGCCATGCTCAGCAGAACCATCGATAGATCGATGTTACCGCTGCTGAGAAAAACTAACGAGCTTTAAAGCCCCATGAAGGTTTAAAGCCAACCGAAAAAATGTATTAAATCTTCAAAGGGGCACGCAGGAATTAAAAAGGCTGAACAAATCATCCTTCCCGCACATTTTATGAGCCCCCAGAATTGCTAAGATTTGTTTGATCTTGCGACACCTCACCTCGCATTCCTAAACATCCATAAAAATACCACATTCTTTGGCAACCAAGTGTTATTTGGTATGATATCTTTAAAAGATGCAATTGTTCCCTTTTGGTGGAATACCGTTAACTTCTCCTGCTAACAGTTGGTGCATCCAGATGGGACCTTGGGGCAAACTATGGGACAGAAGGGGACCTTCAGCCCCCCATGGGGTTTTCGGACACGTCTTTTACTTGAACCACATGGGGGTGAATCGGGAATGATTTCTAGCACGAGCTGCCTGTTTGCCTCGTAACTGGTTATTTAACCATTTGATGCCACGGTCTCACTCATTTCTTAGAAACTTTATTTATCCCTTCTGCGAGGACAAATTTGGAGATAACGTTTGCAAAAGGCCTTTTAACTGCCTTGGTTAGAGAAGCAGATGGGAGTTATTTTCTTAATAATAAAGTACAGATATAGATTTGTTTCCATAATGTAAAACTGTGCTTGAAGCAGACAAATGCTTCAAATGTTCGCAACATTTGCCTTCCGTGCTCCTTGAATTGTAAGTGGTTTTTGTTATTTTTTGTTGTGGTTTAACCCAGCAGGCAGGTGGACACCACCCAGCCACTCGCTCACTGCCCCCCTCCCTCAGTGGGATGGGGGAGAGAATCGGAAAAAATGGTAAAACCCATGGGTTGAGATAAAGAGAGTTTAATAAAACAGTAGAGGAAAAAAGTAGTAGTAGTAGTAGTAATAATAATAATAATAGTAATAGTAATAGAATATACAGAATATACAAAACAAGTGATGCTCAGTGCAGTTGCTCACCACCCACCAATTGATGCCCAGCCCGGCCCCAGCAGTGATTGCTCTCCCCCCAGTTTCTATACTGGGCATGATGCCATACGGTCTGGAATATCCCTTGGGTCAGATGGGGTCAGCTGTCCTGGCCGTGCCCCCTCCCAATTCCTTGTGCCCCCGGCAGAGCAGGGGAAGCTGAAAAGCCCTTGGCTGGTGTAAGCACTACTCAGCAACAACTCAAACATCATTGAGTTACCAACATTCACCCTAAATCCAAAGCACAGCACTATACCAACTGCTAGGAAGAAAATTAACTCTGTCCCAGCTGAAAACCAGGACATGTTTTCAGAACATAAGGCAGCTTTACCGCATAGTCAGGTCAAACCCTTTCCTAAGAAAGCCAGAAGGCGGCTGAAGAACATAAGGGGCTGCATGTGTTAAAAAAGAAATAGTGAGATCTGACTCTTTATTAGGTGGAATCGCTGATTATCCTAATGCCCACTAAACACCCGGGGTAATGGCCAAGCTGCTCACTGAAACGTTCCCACCATCACTGGTGGGAGCTTTCCTAAGGGCGTCACTGAATGTGGATCGAAGTTTTCAATGCTGTTAGACATGTTTTTGTACAATATCACCTAACAGCCTTGCAGGTTCTTAAATATCATTTATTTTATTTAAACTCTGAGGGAAAATTCTACTCCAGATCATGCAACGCAGCTCTCTCAACCTAAATGAGTTGCCCAGACGCAGCCAAAGGCAGAACTTTGGCCTGGCCGATGCAGTTTCTGAGTAACACATTTCTTTCTCTCCACTTCCTTGCGCTCCAGTAAATGTCAGATGTATTTCTCTGAGTAATGACAAATCCTTCAAAATACTTTAAACGTTTGTTTCAGGCTCAGCTTTTCCACGTCCGAGTAACTGCATGCTTGGAATGAGGGGGAAAAGGAAATTAAATTACCACTTGTGCAGAATTAGTTTCTTCAAGGAATATGCTCCAGAAGGTAACCTAAGCACAATGCTCTGAAGAGACTGGAGGAGCATCTTCAGTGGTAGGAGCCTGCAGCTTATTAGCCACGTAATTATGTGTCAAGGACCTAACGATACCAGAGGAAAAGGGTGGGCAAAGATGTGCTCGAACGTCTCTGAACAGGGATGTCGATGTGCTCTGACTGCAGCCATCACGTTCTTGGTCTCTGCCTAGACCATGCCCATCTTAACCACCATTTCAGTCCCCAGTAAGAATGGCCTATGACGAAACCTGTTAAAACTAATCTTGTTTGACCGAAACCTATTCATGCAACCAGCCCAGCCGGTACGGGAAGGGTGCTGAGGAACCGGAGGGGATAACCTCATCGCCCACACAGCTCCAGCTGAAAAGGGTGAGCATCTACACCCTAAGCTGACAAACCCGGGGGAAATCCGGGCAGCTCAGACCTGAGGGGGCAGGTAAGGAGCTGTAGGCGAGCGGCTGGAGGGGCTGACAGATGAAAGGCGCGGTGACGGATGGTGTTGTAGCAACCGTCACTGCAAAAGCAGAGAAGGAAACAAAAGAAACAGGATGCGGCTGTTTAAGGAGGTTGATACCTTACATTCCTGCAAGCATTTATAAATTCCTTCTTATGTGCTAGAATACAAATATTGGCAGCCACTTCTATTTTTTTGCCCACTTGGCAAAGTTACTGCCCGTATTTGGGGTATTTGCTCTTACGTTTGTGTAATCTGGGCGCACAAACGGGAATTTGGGGAATATTAAGAGAGAAGTGATATAAGAGACATAGTAATTCAAAAGACCAATCTTGAATTTTTACGGCAATCTTGAAAATTATATTTGCATGTTATTTGACTGCTTTTGGTCTCACTTGGTGCCCAGGAGATTCATTCCCAGAAATAGCAGGATTTGGACACCAAAGTGTCTTAATTCTGGCCTGCAGGCCCTGGTAGTGGGAGGAAGGCTTAGTCCATTTGTCTCTTTGCAATAACTAAAAAATCTGAGCTGAGCTGAAGCCCATGACACCAGTAGGGAGTTTCTTCACTTAGTGATACCATTACTGAGTTTCTTCACTTAATGCTCAGGGATGATGAATGCCTTCTTCTGTCTACCTTGAGCACCTCATAGCGTTTCGCCTCAAAGTTCAAGCAAAATATTTTTCAAAAGATTTTTGGAAATCCTCCTCCAGCAATCCAATGAACTCAGGAAATTGGGAGAGTTCAAATCGTTAAACCCACCTCTCGCATCCAGGATAAACACCACCAAATATGCACTGCATTTTCTGTTTAATTCTAGGGGATCGTAGTATCACAGAACGGCAAGGGTTGGAAGGGACCTCGAGAGATCATCTAGTCCAACCCTTCTGCTAAAGCAGGTTCTCCTAGAGCAGGTTGCACAGGACATCATCCAGGCGGGCTTTGAATATCTCCAGAGAAGGAGACTCCGCAACCCCCCTGGGCAGGCTGTGCCAGTGCTCCGTCACCCTCAAAGTAAAGAAGTTCTTCCACATATTCAGCTGAAACCTTTTATGCTTCAGTTTGTGCCTGTGGCTCCTTGTCCTGTCACTGGGCACCACTGAGAAGAGTCTGGCTCCATCCTCGTGACATCCATCCTTGAGATATTTGTACGTGGTGATGAGATCCCCTCTCAGTCTTCTCTTCTCCAGGCTAAAGAAACCCAGCTCTCTCAGCCTTTCCTCGTAGGGGAGATGCTCCAGTCCCCTCATCATCTTTGTTGCTCTCCTCTGGACTCTCTCTAGGAGTTCCTCATCTTTCTTAAACTGGGGAGCCCAGAACTGGACCCAGTGCTCCAGGTGGGGTCTCACCAGGGCAAAGATGTTTCCTTCACTTCCCCCAAGGCATTACAAAGTGGTGTTGTGATTCACTGCGCATTAGTGGATTTCACCTGTGGTGTGAAGGTGCTTGAGCCTCCAGAGAGAACTTCTGCAAAAGCCCTGTAAACGATGAAGACCAGCCTGAGTGGAGGGAGGAAGCATGGATGTTAAGTACCAAGCTGAACCGTGAGCCTTACGGCCTGTCCTCACACCTTAAGTGATTTCATCGGCGTTGCTGTGCCCTTGCCACATGGTTTACGCGTTGCAGAGCGCAGGCTTTCGCACTGGGTGAGGACCGTGCTTGCCAGATTTTCCCTGGGGCAGCATCTCGGGTACCCCCGGCACAGGGTGAACGCCTTAGCACGGGGCGAGACGGCAGCGGATGAATTGGGCTGAGTGAATTCTGGCAGAATGCACAGGGATAAGATATCACAAGGCTTATCCCCCCCATATTTTAGCATACTGTTTGTCCCTCTGTCCTTATCAGTGTCAGGCTGTGCGACATTCTGAAATGAACGGGGACGCTTCGGTGAAGCTCACCTACAGAAACCTTTGTGATTGCTGAGGCTTAATACCGGCATCTGTGGAACTCAGCTTTTCAAAACCAGTTAGTTTGCTGTACTTATCTCTGAACGATAAAAGGCAAACTTTCCCTGACCTGCATAAATTGGGAACATTCAGCTTAATTTTCTCCAGTTGTCTGCATTCTGGAGCTGTGCGACACCCAAAAAAGGAAGCATCGCTATCAACGGAGCCAAGAGTTAGGGTGATAAATGCTGAAATCCCAAAGAAAGGCTGGGGACCTCCTCTGCTGAATAGGTACAATCAATGGTTTCTAGTGTATGAGATAATGATGCTAAAAATGTACCAAGTTTGTTTGCAGAATATACCAACAGCTGACATCTGTCATGATTTCACAAGAAAAAAATACAAAAGCTCAGTGTTTAGCTGCTCGGTGAAGTGACTCACGTTAGACCAGAAGTTTTGGCTTTGTTCTTCCAGACACCATTTCTGACGGGGAATCAATCAGTTTAATCCTATAATGGGGAACAATTAGCCTTACAGAAAAAGCAGATCACTTGTAATCTCATCTTCTGCTGACAATATCATGCTAATATTTCTCCTTATTTTCTCAACTGCTGCTCATCGGTCACATTGCCGTGCCTGCAAAGAGGTTACGGCTCGTGTTGAGGAAGAGCTGGGGTTAATCCTGCCCTCGCTGACAGCACCAGGGCAGCAGCTGAAGCTGCCGGGAGGAGGTCATGCACCCCCAAAGCAAACAGAGCAGCTCCTTCCATCTGGTCAACATATTCCAGGCTTGCAACCTCACGGCTGAGATGAAAAGGAACCGAGCATCTCCTCCGGTGCGGCAGCTGGCGGCGGCCGGGCGGCGAGACGGCCCCGGTGGTGGTGGGGTCCCCACCAGCCTGCTTCGTGCTGTCTGGGCTCATCATCGGGTTAGTCTCAGTCTGGGGATTAGAGGCCAGGAGTAAGATTAGACCCAAGCTAACAGGCACTTGCTCATTTGCTTGCTCTGATGCCCGGGATGGAAAGCAGGACTCAGAATGGGGTGAACATGGAGCCAATTCATTTTTCAGCAAAAGTGATGGGAAGCAGGGAATATAAAAGACTGCATTTTGTTTGCAAACGCTATGATGGAACATTTTTTGACCTTTCCATGAGCCCCAACGAGCTGCCTTGTCCTTCTCCACAGCCTTCCTTGAAGCTGCCTGTTATCAAGAACAGGCTGCTGCTGTGCTCCGACACGAGCCGACCACGCTGTGTCATTGCTTCACGGTGTTCCCCCTCGGGAAATCCATCCGCCGGCTCTTATCTTGTGTTTAGTCTGCAATGTTTGCCACGTAGGGATTTATCCGTGCTGTTCAGTGCGTTGTAAAACCCCAGCCGTATGAAGTTCTGGTAAACGGCTGGTCTGATGAACAAGGATTAGAATAACGTGTAAAAATTGTCTCATTGATATTTGCCAGAACATAAGAATAAACTGCATTTGGGGTCAGGCCCTGTTGCTTTTTACCCTCTGAATATATTTTACAAAGACCAAGGATTTACCTCGGTCCTTACCGTGAATCTGCATCTGCTGCATGGTGTTTAAGAGAATCAAAGATAGAACCGACCTTGCACAGTCCAGCTTCTCGCGTAGTTTCTTCCCTAGCAATCCTACCAAGCCTTGGGAGGCAGCAATCTGCTCCACCTGAAGGCGATTACAGAACAAGAAATTCTACTGGACCAAGGAGATTTCTTTCATTATCCTAATGATTTCTATCACAGCTGGATTTTCCTCTGTGGGACGCTTAGATCCGCGAGATAAACTTTTTAGAAATGGCTTAGACAAACAAATGAATTCAATAGAATTCAGAGTGACAGCTCCCAACACTTGGGCATCCGCCAAGGAACTTTCAAAAGCCAAAATAATAACTCAGATCTGAGAGATCCTGCAAAGCTTATAAATTAAGTAATCCTTTGGAAACCTGCAGTGAACTCTGCCATAGGGTTGAGATTTGCCTGGACTTAATCCAAATAATGACTTTCAAAATTAACTGTTTTCACAGGATGTTGGGGTTTTTGGATATTTTGGAATTCTTTTTTAACTATTAAGTAAAGAAAGAAACTGAAACCCTTAAGAATCTGTTGTACATGAATCCCATTGAGTTAGGAGGGCACCAGAAAGGACTCATTCAGGCAATGGAAACGGAAATTAAGATGAAACTGTCATTCCTGATTAATGTAAGGAAGGAGAAGGGGTTATACTTTGAGAAACGCTGACTACTGGGAGGGCAAATCACACAAATGCCACAAAAGACTGCTTGGATTCTTTACTCCTACAAGAATTTTGAATTCTTGTGATCAGCATCAGTTCCAGGGACCCTTTCCAATCACAGGTACTAAGAGGAACAACCAGCCCTAGAACATGCAACGGAACATCCACAACGAAGGAGCTGCAAACACAAACCATGAGCCACTGAATCTGAAACCCAACCCACAAGGTAGCATCTAGTTTGGTGTTTAGTGACTTTCAAATGTTCGATGTCTGTATTAAGCTGTTCACAAATGGTCTAAACTATCTCAGATTCCCAACTTCATTTAAAAATTAAGTATGGATGCTTTTATGGATTAAAAAGTGCATCCTCTGAAAAATACATGTATGTTAGTTCAAACTATTTCCAACAGCAGCTGCACTGAAAGAGAGGGACTATAAAAATATTTTCCTTGCCTTAATGATAGAAGTTATAAAATTGACTGGAGTTTGGGTTTTTACATTTGCTACGTTAGACATCAGTGCAATAAAAGCTCTTTCAGAGAGGTCATTCACCTGGAACCTCTGGGTAAATAAGCTGCAAGAAGTATTTCTGAACTTGATGAATGTTACTTCAGAAGAGCTTTTCATCATATAGGAGTTCGCTCCGTCAATGAGCGATGTGGGGAGCTGCACTCTCTAGTGTATAACGGAAGGGTGTCTTTGGGCTGGTTAGTCATGAGTCCCCTCTGCCACTTGGCTGCCTTGCTCGGGGTCCCCTCTTGCTTGTTGCTGTGCCATGCCCAGCGCTGGCACATGGTCTGGATTCGGGTGACAGGAGAAGGACCAGGAGAGGGGAACAGGCATCGCGTGGACTCCACTGAGAACCGACTATTGATTAAGGTCATCTCTGCATTACGCAGGAATATGAGGAGAGGCGTCTTTGTAATATACCTGTATGACAGACCTCTCTTCACCCAAAGGCATGCAATGCGACAGAATTTGAGTTAATACTTTCCTCAAGAGCTTTCTGTATGAAGTAGGGACATGCCAAATGGACCCTTGTTAAAACTCTCGGCAGTTTAATCATTTGTACTAGTACCAAATAATCACTTTCCCACACTTCAGATGCCCTTTTAATCTATGTCTTCGGCCAGAAAATGCCTGACAACTTCATCTTCTTCAGATACCATTCCATCAATGTACTGGATTAGCGTTTCCAAATGTGCCCTTTCTGGAAGGTAAATTAGGCATGACCGATGGATGAGTAAAAATTGCAATTCCCAGTGCATTCCCAGTTACAGGTCGCATATCCTTGTTGAACAGTTAATCGTGCAGTGAAACATATTCCAGCTAGAAATGGAGAGGTAGCCAGCATGGCTACCAGACAGTAGAGGTGCCAGCGGTCATGCTGGGGACTTCACTTTTGGGTGGTTCTACAACAAGATGCTGCTCATTTAGGGGAGCCGAAAGGGCAACGTGAACGTCATGAAGCCACTTCAAAACCCAAAGCTGTGCCTGCCAGGAATAAAGCAGGAGGTGCATGATGATACATGGCACAACTTATCAAGGTGAGGTGCATGCAACCAGGAGAGATGCCCCTGCTCTAGCAAGCAGAGTTGTACGGGCAGAGATTTTTAGGGTCTCACATAAAAAAAAACCCACATCCATATATAGAGCAGCTGAATTCTACCTTAAATTCTGAAAAACAAAGCAGCTTTATCTTAGCAAGCCTTTTGCAGAACTCTCTGACAAACGTGGTCATTTATTGAACTTCCAAGGTTTATCGGGTATTTTATTCACAGTCTAAAAATAAAATCTTTCATGAAGGGCCTGGAGCAGTGCAAAGAAGACAGCAATTTATCACCGACTGATAATCAAATTGTGTCTATCAAGCAGTTAATTAATTACTAACTTCTATCCTAATAAGAAAGAAAACACTGAAAAAAATGTTCATAACAGCCCATACATCAACTTATCATCCTTAAACTGATGTGAAAACATCAGAGGATCTCATTTCTACCTCCACTAGTCCCAGCCTGCTGCTTTGGAGGACTCATGGCTAACTTCAGACTCCCGAAACCCCTCTAAGGAGAAACAGCCATAGTCCAGAAGAAGGCAATTTGCAGAGCAAGAAAATCTCCTGGCCTGGAGAAGAACTATCAAGCCATAATGATGCTTGAAATAACTCTCATGTGGGCAGATATTCAAAAACAGCATTGGGGGGGGTCAGGCCTCCCAGATAAGCACGGGACCTCTGCTAGACACTGGGAGGATGGCAAATGGAAAACCTGAATGCTCATCCAAAATGGGACACAGAGCTGGATATCCGTAGTTTACGCAGTCAGTCTGTGATAACAAAGGAAGGAAACCCAGAGCGTCACCAGCGGTGAAGGAGAGACGGAATGGAATATTCAAAAAAGAAACAAAGAGGTGATAAGACTTTGGGGTGGAAAAATACTGGGAACAAACACCGAGGGAAATATTGGGGGGAGGAAGATAAAGCGAACGGAGTGATGAGATTGAATTCATGAACATGTTTGACCTCTCTTTTGAATAATGTGTGGTCTTTGTTAGAGCTCGGTCTAGGGTTTCGGCCCTCGGCAGAAGAATGAGCACGTTGGAGATAATGTGTTGTAGCTGGGTGTTAAGGCTTGCTCCCACAGCAAGGTTCATATCATCTTCTGTTGGTTCTCCTGATTTCTGTTCCTGAAGCAGAACTCCAATTTGGTTTTGGAAATGACTTAAAATATCATTTAAAAATTCTCAAATTATCAAAGACAAAAACAGAAAGTGATGATCCCACTTTGCTTGATCGAAGTGAGAGTACGACTGGGTTCTCTGCAAGCTGCAGAATTGTATTGGCTTTGCTCAGAGAAAGCACATGTGAAAAGGTGTGCGAGCAACCGAAGGAAAATGAGGCACCTGTGAAGCGTGGAGTTCTTCATCTAATGTTCTTATTCCCCAAATCCTGGGAAAAAACATCTATTGCTGATAGAACGGTGCCAGATCAATTCCTGATGCAGTTCTGAAATCTGAGGGCTGCTCTGTATGTGGACACTTTCCATCAGGAGCAATTCAAGTGCAGGTACTTTCATTCAGAGTAAAACTGCCTCTGCTTCAGCTCAGTTTAATGAATTTTGGAATATAGTCACATTTGGAATAAGCACACCCACAAGTTTATACCAATTTGGCTAATTCTAATTGTATTTGACTTGGCTTAAGTTTTTGACAAGCCGTAAGTTACGTGAGGGGTAACCTAGGCTGAGCATTCAAAAGGCCTTGAAGAGAAAGTGCCTTGGAGCCAGCAGCTTTTGAAATGAATACTTTAATAGCGGGGATTTCTGTGTTTTGATCATCCATTTCCTATGCCAGCAAATTACTTTGAAAACCCCAGTGATTCGCTGTGCAGCAGAGCCTGCCACTCACAGCCTGAGAGCATTTCGAAATGTAAATTGGGGGTAACGAAGCCCTGATGAACGCCGGTGGAAAACGTTTGACTCCACAGAGCTGCAGTCCCCCATTTTTTTCACTGCTGTTTTCCTTTTCTTTGTTTCTATTGTTGCTATTTTCCAGCAAACGTCGTTTCTTTTGCAGAAAAGATTTTTTTCTTTCCCCTCCTCAAAGGAAGGGGATGCCAGTGCCAACACACCTCATTTGTGCACGTCTTTAGCTCAGTCCTTCGGGGCAGCGCTCCTCGTCACCGAACGGAAACTAGCCCTCCAGCTCCCTGCGAGACAAATTTCGGTGTTTGGCTGGGTGGATTTTCTAACGCAAGCAAGGAAACCTCAGGCCAGCCTACTCCCAGACTTCTGCAGGCTGGGTGATATCATGCAGGAATGAGGAGGTATGATTCATCACCCGTTGCACAGACAAAAGTCAGCTTTTATAGCCCCTTTCGGCGGCGGAGGCAGCGCGCGCGGAACAAAGCGCATGGGTGAAAGCTCTGCCGGTACCAGCTGCAGCTGAGCTGCTCCTCTGTAGGCACCTCTCCAGCAAAGCAAACAAAGGGTGTTGTGTTTTGGGTTCGTAACACGGTACGCGCGCTGTATTGGCGTTGCTAAATCTCAAGGCTGCAGCTTAGCTCGGGAGCGTGTTTAAAAGTTTCAGCTCCCCACCCCTGTCCTGGACTAAAGCCTCCCGGATAACAGGGGCATGGCGCTGAGACAAACCTTCCCCGTGTCACGAGCACGCAAAAAAAAAAAAAATAAAAAAAGACTTCACAGCAAACAGCACATAAATCAAAGTCACAGAAGCGGAGCAACAAGAAGGTAGCTTGATGAAACTGGACTTTTCAAACAATGAATCCTTTGTTAGGTCTTTTTCTGAAGTGGGATATACTGGCCCAGCCCTTTCCAGGAAGAGAGGGAGCTTTCCCAAGCCCTGGCATTTTGAGTTTGGCACTTGGCTTTTGGGGGAGACGCCGGAGCAGCTGAGCTGCCCACCCATCCCACCTCCCAGCTACCGCCGCACCCCTACAACCCATCACATTAAACACCCTCGACAGCCTGGACACCTTCTGGGTGCTCTTGCCGGTCACCAATTCACTTGGACCACCGGGAAGCAGGGATGCTCGGTACCGCACCCCCGGAGGACCCCCTAAAAAGCCACAGCGATGCTGGGGTGCGTTGGGTGTGCGATCGCTGAGCTGCTTGAAACCCAACCTGACAATTTGCTCCGCGTTTTGTCTCTTTTCTCCTCCAACCTCCCGCTCGTGGGGAAGAAAACACTCGCGATTCCATCTTTATCTCCCCCCCCACCCCTTCCCACGATGGCCCGGGCGGGTCGATCCCGCCTCCCCGCCACGCCCCGCATCGCGGGGCGTGGCGGGGAGGCGGGACCGACCCGTCCCGGGGTTTAGGAGACGCGCGAAGTGGTTTGGGCTACGATCGCGAGTGGGAGCCGGAGCTGCAGCCGCCCCGTGGGCAGGGAAGCGCCCGCCCGCCGCGATGTCCCACTCGGTGGTCCTGCGTGGTCCTTCGCCGTGGGGTTTTCGTTTGGTGGGGGGGAAAGATTTCAGCGCCCCGTTGACCATCTCCAGGGTGAGCCGGAACGGGAGGGGAGCGGAGCGGGGACCGGTTGCAGGTGATGGGAGGCGGCGGGGAGCGGGGCCGCTCCGGCGGGGATGGAGCTACCGGTACCCGGGGGCGGCGGGCAGTAGCTTTTGGGGTGTTTTTAAGGTCGTTATCATTCCATATACACCCAAATAAGTGTTCCCCTCCGAACCTACCTCCTCCCTGTGTTAATAAGGAGTGGGTAGCGTTCTCCATGCTTTTTATTTAAAAAAAAAAAAAAAAAAATCTGGGATGCTAATTCATAAAGATCCGCTTTCAAAGTTTTTAGTGCTCAGCCCTACGGAGAGCTTGGAATCGTGCCCTGGATTGAGTTCACAGGCTGTTGGTTTTGGTTTTTTCTTCTTTTTTTTCTTTTTTTTTTTCTTAGTAAGGCACGAGTAGAAGTCAGCAAGAAGTTCCCTCCACGCTGGCTGCTGCGTTATGGGGTCCCTGTGGGCTGGTAGTAATTACCGTGTCAGCGCACTCACGCTTGTATTTAACCTCAAAAGATATATTCTGGAAACTTCTTTGCTAAGCTATCTTTGTGGCTAGCTTGAAGTAGGCTTTGTGTGTAGATATATGTGAAAACAAACTATCCCCAGCACAGGAATTGTAGAATCATTTGGTTGGAAAAGTCTTTTAAGATCATCGAGTCCAACCGTACCTATCCACTACTAAACCACATCTCTAAGCACCTTGTCTATCCATCTGCAGTTTGAACGGGAACACTTACTGGTCTGTATGTGGGTGTATATGGGATGATATGTATTTAAAAACACCCCAAAGGCTGCTGCCCTCTGGCCCTGGGTACCAGCGGCTCCATCCTGGCCGAGGGGGAATGGTGGGCTGTGTGATGAATGAGGTGCTGCGCCCCAGCTGGGCACGTTCTGGTGGGTGTTGGTGTTCCCATTGCCATCGAGCTGCCCTGGGAAAGGGCTGGATACCTGAAGTGTCCCTGCCTCCCCGGGGGGGGTTGAGGCTGCGTAGCGTTGCCGAGCGCTCTGGGGCAGCCGCTGCTGGGGCACTTCAGCAAACACCGAGAGGATTGAGAGGCTTTGAAGGGACCTATAGCTTTAAAATATCGTCGTAACGCGTACAAGCTGTTTGTCGTCTTTACAGTCATCTGCCAAAGCTGTGATGGAAAAGGGAAAACGCGTACCCTGAGTTTTAAAGGAATAGTTATGGAAGAGAGCAGGTTTTAAAGAGACTCGGTTTGTATTTGAGTTCAAATGCACTTATTGCGCAGCTTTATGTCTCTGGTTTTGCTTTAGACTGTGCCTTACCCAGTGTTCCTAGGCTTTTTTGGAGGAGTATCAGGAGGAGAGGGATGGAGAGGAAGGAAGACGTGGACTGGGAAAAGCCAGGGCTGTGGAGGGAGCAGCAGCCGGCGGGGCTGGCCGTGCTGCCGGGGACGGGCAGGCGTCCGCACACGGATGGGGGGTCTGGGCTGCAAGGGGAGGTGCTCGGCTTTTGGGGCTCAGCCTACAGCTCCTGGGCATGGGGAAGTCCTCTTTCTCCCCCAGCAACGCGGGATGTATCACAACAAAACATAAAATCGCCTCTCGGCGACAGCAAAAATGTTCCTGTTGCAAAGATGAACGTCTCAATTCAGCGGAGGGAGCCTGTTTTCCTGTTACTTTGAAAAAAGTTGGGTTTAACATTAAACAAGAAAAAACAAAGTCTGCTTTTGCCTAGGCAGGTGGCTTGCCAAATTCATTGTTTGATTCAGCAAACCTGGGAGGTGTGAGGGTAATTCTCATCAGGCTGGTCTTGCTTTGGATCATGAGGAGCTGTAATGCAAGTAGCAGTCGTAGGGTGTTATTTTCATGTTACTGAGTGTGGCAGCCTTTTAATTTGGATCCTCTTTTAATTCTGCTCCCGCTAAAGAGAGGGGTGATGCTCCGATGTACGCAACCGGCTGCTCCCAGAGGGTGATAAACAACTCACTGGGAATGTAAATGTGGGTGTAGGGTGCTCCGCTTGGGTTCTGGTCTCTTAATGCAAGCGGACACCTCACTGGCTTTGTAAATAATACCCAAAAATGTTAAAATTGGGGAAGAGTTAGCTTCTGCTACAGCTCCTGGCCATGGAGGGTGCAAGAAGGGGCTGCTGGAGGGTTCCCCGGGGGAGCCAGGGCTTTGCTTGGTGGTGGTTCTGTGCAAGCTTCTTTGCAGAGAACTGAGTGTGGCTGATGTGGTGCTATATGTGCTACTATATTCATTTTTATTCTGTATTTTTCTAAGTTAGAATCTGTTCTTTCCGGCTTGAAGCCTGGGCAAGGGGGCTGGTGGCTCCCCGTCCCTTATGGGGACAGGGAGCCCCCTCGCCCAGGCTTCGTCGCTGCAGGAGGGAGGGAGCCTCTTGCTGTAGCTGAATTGTTGAGGCTTTTGGCTGACTTCTGCTTCCTTCAAAGTGCTTCTTATTTATTTTATTTGTTTTATATTAAAACGCCGTTAAATTACAAATGTATTTTGAAAAGCTAAAATTCTACAGGGAGGTGGGACCAGACTCTGGGGCTCCCACATCCAGCTGTGAGCCCAAGATGCTGGCGTGCTCCGGGTGTGATGGGCTTGCCTGAGGGGTGTGGGTTTGCTGCACCCCGCTTCTGTGCCTGAGGGGGGGCTGAGGACTAACATGACACAAGGTGTTTGGGCAGCAAGCATCCTATCTGGGCTAGATATATTGGGAATTCATAGGGTGCTGTTTAGGATTCACAGCATCTAAAAGTCACCCACGTTCCGTTCTGGGTGCCAGAGGTTGGCTGCCTACTTATAAAACACCAATTCATCTGTGTAGAGGTTGAAAAAAAAACAAACCCCATTATTCATCATTAATAGGTTGGTTTTCTCTATTCTTTGCTAAGCTGCTACAAAAAGCAATTTCTCCCCAGACCTCTCATTAGCTCTAACAGTGCAGAGATGTGTCGCTGCCCCAGGAACCCCAGCGAGCGATGCTTTGCTGTCTGTTGGGGGGACCCTCAAAGGGTGCAGCTTCTCCAAAGCCTGTTTTGAGCATTGTTGCTCTGGATTAAGTGAAGGAAGAGTTCCTTAATATTGCATTTGTGGGACCTGAAGGCAAAGTGTCATTGCCAGAGGGAAAATAACGAAGCAGTCGGTGTGATTAGGCAGTGGAAGGGGCTGCCCAGGGAAGTGGTGGAGTCCCCATCTCTGGAGGGATTTAAAAGCCGGGCAGATGAGGTGCTTGGGGACAGGGTTTAGTGGTGAGATGGCAGGGTTAGGGGAATGATTGGGCTTGATGATCTTAAAAGGCTTTTCCAACATAAACAATTCTATGATTGGAACTACCAGACCAGGCTGAGCTGAACTGGAGGCACCACAGTGCGGCTGAACACCGGACAGGGAGAGGTGTCTGGTGTGGGGCAGGAAGGAAAGCAGAAGGTAGTGCCCAAAAGTGGCTTGTGACAGTATTGTCAAGGGATAAACTTGAAGAAAAAAGGGAAAAAAAAAAAAATATTTGGCAGCATGGAAAATAATGCTCACACAGTCCTGCTGTGGAATGGGCCTTGACTTGCTCACCAGGACTTGCTGTAGCCTTTAGCCCTTGGTGAGGTGCAGCTGGTGGTGTTGAGCCCATCCCTTGCAGCTGTTTCAAATATACCCATGAAATCAAGGAATGATCTGTTTTTCTTGAAAGGAGGTCACTTCCCTCTGTAGTTTGATCAGTCTTAAATGACAAGGGGTAAAGATCTGATTGCCCAAGTGACTGGGAACAGCTGATGCTGAGCGCTGCCCTAGAGAGTCCAGGGCTTGGGTTGGAGTGTCAAATTCTTCGGTATTAAAGATAAGGAAACATAAATGCAAATCCAGAAGGGTGTGCTCAGGGCATCTTTCTCATGTGGTCACATAAAAAGCTAGGTGTGCTAGCCACGCTGTTTGGTTTATTTTTTTTCCCAGTTTCTTCTTGTATTTTCTGGGGGACCTGGATAAAAAGAGCTGGAGTTGGCTGGGCTGGTTTTGGAGGCCCATAGCCCTGCAGGGTGCCCCCATGGCTACGTGCAGGGGCAATGCTGGTGCGTTGTCAGCATGGTGCTGGGAAGGGAATTGTAGTCCAAAGCTGAGCTCTGGGGAAGAAATCCAGCTTGTTTTATACCCCCAGTTACAGTAAGCTAACGCCGGGTGTAGTACATCATGTAATCAGTGGTTCCTCCTCCTAGGGATATTTATAGGGATAGGGGAATGACCCAAAACATCTGCTTAGAGTTGGCCTTAATGACTTGATAGAAAGTGGTTTTAAGACTTAAGTTCCTGGTAGCTGACGGCTGCTTTTCCTTGGTTGAGCCGGCTCACAGCTGGACGCCGTTTGCCCTTGGTGGGAAAGGGCGCTGACTGCAGGGACAACGTTGCCTTTCACCAGCAAAGGTTCCCAGTTCGGGAACAGAAATGGAATAACTTACTCAGCTGCTCTCAGCGTTGTGCTTGTAACCACATCAGTGAGCACTGCGGCTCTGTGTGGGATCGCAGCTGATCTACCCCTTGCCTTGGGATTAAAAGATAATCGGTCGTTAGTGTAACTAGAGGCGCTGAACGCGTTTAATCACTCAAACTCGCTTGTCCAGCTCCTAGAGCAGTCGATGTCGTCATCTACCCAACTCCGCCAGAGTTAATCCAAGCACTTGCTGCTTTGAGAATCATAGATAAATTACTTGGCTAAACGGATAACTGGCAAATGGACTCATTCTGGCATTTTAAAAAAAAAAAGTGTTTAATACAGTTTTTCCTTTATCTGCTGGCTTCAACATCAGTTTACCCGCTAGTCTTTAGCAGAGCAGCAAAAATGCTTTTTTTTTTTTTCAGGTTTGGCTTGGAACTGTAACACAAGAAGGGTGAGAAATAATTGGTCTGCAATCCATTATCCAGGTATTGTTTGAGTTAAGGTTGACTTTTAAACTTAAGTAGCTTTTGTATTTGAGCAAATACGAGTCCTGTTAAAGGTTAGGATACTCGAGAAGGAATTCTGCTGAGGGAGGAATTCCAGTGAAAGTTGTCTTGCTGACTCTGTTGGGGCAGCCAGAAAATGCCCGAATGTGTTGCTGTGATCCCACTTGACTGCAGAGTACCCAGACGGAATAATAATTCATGGGGTGGCCTGCGAGGCTCGTTCTTGTGTGCCATGGGTTGGGGATGGTGGGGCACGAAGGGCTCCACAACCTGCAGCTGGGTGGTGCTGGGTTTGGTTGTCCCAGGAACTCCATGTACGGTGGCAGAGAAGGCAGGAACCAGAGATGCCAGCAAAGGGAACTGGGCTTTTTCTTTGCTTTCCATAAGTGTTTTTTTCTTGGGTTTATGTGTAACTTGTGGTTTTGATTGTTCAGTAAATAGAAATTATGCACTTTCTGTTTAGAGCTCCTAAATGGGCTGGAGTAGTTGCTCTGTGTTGATGAATCCTAAAACCAGGACCCCGGCTGATTTCTGCTGACCTTTGGTGGTTTTATTGCCTCTATAGAGCTAAGTGATGCTGCTGTTTCTTGGTTGCATATTGATGGATGTTATAACATAATAGTTCAAGTGGGGTGATTTTTTTATTTTATTTTTCTTTTAAGTGGAAGGAAATAGTTTTGCTATTTTTGTTCTCATCGTTCTTCCAATGATTGCTGCTCGTAAGGTCTGGAGTGAGAGATCTGGGCGGCTACGCTTGAAGCTGTAGTGGTACTTAGCAGTTAATCTGAGCTACAGGTAAGAACTAACAAAAGTGTGTTACAAATATGTTTGCTGAAGTTATTCTATCACTGAGGCTTTATTTAATAACTGAAAGAGGTGAATAAATGCTTGTGCTGGTTCAGGAGACAGTAATGGTAGAATATGCTGGAAGGAAAGCCTAATGCTAATTACAGTAATCAAGCACGCTGATAATCCAGAGTGGGAAAGCAGGCGGAAAGAATGATTCATGTAGGTCCATTCATGCAAGGTCTGACCTTGGGGCGAGCTTAGCAAAATAAACCCAGCACACCCTTGAAAACATTTCGGGCCTCTGCCAGGCTGAACAAAGCAGAACGGGCTCAGTATAACTGGGGAATTGAGAGTCGGGGCTGGGGGGGGGGGGGATGTGGTTTGGGGGATTTTTTTGTTTCTTTTAAATGATGGTGATGTGAGTTTTCTTACTTGAAGATTGAAACATTGCCTGTCGGGACAGGTATTCAGAGTTACTTTGGAAAAGTGCGTGGTTGTATCCCACTGGATGCAGGGATATAGAGAATGCAGTTAGATCGCAGACTCGCTGAAATGGCCCTGGGAGTGTAGGAAGCAGACAAAGGAAATATGTGGAATTATCCTTTTTTTTTTTTTCCCTTAAACTTCTTGTTGCTGTATAGCACAATAGATGGTGATAATCCTGGTCCTGCTGGGGGTAGATCAGTCCTTAAATTTTAATACAAATATGCCATTATATGGGTTGTGTGGAATTAGTGCAGACTATTGCCTTTTATTTTGTAGCTTGGGGATAAAATGCATCTCACAAGTCTGCAGGAGTCACATAGCAAATCCTGGAAGGCACAAGTCCTTTTGAATACAGTGTTTCTGAATTTGTTGTGTAACTGAATTTCACGTTTGCTTTTTTTTTTTGAGCTCTTAAAATGCATTGACTCATGGTTGTTAGATACCCAAACACTTAGGGGAAAATGTTTTTATTTTTTTAAGTCATCTGTGACCACAGGTGCTAGAGTGTGAAAGAAAACAGTAGATCTCTCAAGATCTGGTAGTGCTGATAAAATAGCTAAAGTAAACACGTTCACAGAAAATACTCTGCTTGATTTGCTGGCAGTGCAGCGCTGCTGGCTGTGTACCCAAGCAAACCACATCTAGCGAGAGCTTGTTAATGTCGTGGATTTGTACGCAGCCAGTAAGGCCAAGCTTGCCCCAAGCCCTGCAAGATAAGGTTATGTTTGGGTTCTACTTCAGGACTCGCACAAAAACTTCAAGCAAACCCAGGATTCATTGGGTTACTTGGAGCAATTGCAAAAATGTCGAGCTGCGGTGTGGCATTTGAGTAGCTTTTACAGCCAGCAGAGACCTAAAATAAACCCTGCTTTCTCACCAGAGAGAACAGAGCTCTCTTTAAAAAAAAAAAAAAAAAAAAAAATTTGCTGTGCAAGAGTATTTCAACCGATGGATTTTCCAGATGTCATAAAGATGCCTCAAAGCCCATGCCACACTCAATCTTTCTTGTCAAGCAGAGCAACTCAAATTCGCACCCATTAAACCTTAAGTAGTTTTACGTGTTGCGTGGACTGATAGCAGATTACGTGCAAATGACGTTTTACAGTACAAGCTTCAGAAAGCAAAATATACCAGATTTAAAAAGATTATTTAAAGTACTTATACTTAATTATCAGATATGGGCAATGCACAGCTAGAAGAGAAATGGCCGTGAACAGTTAAATCCGGGACCATTCAGAAATGGGCACTGGGAGGTTTAAAGGGCACGGACTCTGAACGCTGTCATTCGCCATAAGCCACAAAACCTTTCCTAGAAGTCTTTAGCATGTGTAAAGCTTCTGGTACAAAAGACCAAACCTGGCAAAATACCCGGTGTTCATAACTAAACTGGGAGAAAGCAGCCACATTGCAAAGGCACAAATCCCTGCGGTCCGTGTGAGATTTATCTCTTGCACAAGAACGAAGCTTCAGGTCTCCTCGCCAGCTGAATTCAGAGTTTTTTGTGTTGGAGAACTTTCTACTGTTTGGGGATATCTCTGTGGCCGCTTTCTTTTTGATGGGAAAGAAAACATGAACCCAGCTTCCTGGCTGAGAAGGTGGGTGATTTGAAAAGGAGCGCTCCAAGAAGCACCTGGGGTTTCTCCAAATCAAGGGGTTAGGAAGCCCTGCTGCTGGCTGGGAGGTGTCTGGCTTCACAGGAGAGCTAAGCACTAAAGCTCTAAAGGAGGTGAACCAAATTATGGTCATAAACGCTTTCTCTGATGCTGCTGGATGCAGTTTGCAGAGCAGCATGCAATGGTGCCGTGTCTTGGGGGCCGCAGTGATGTGCCAAGCACGCCTACGTCCAGGCTTAGCTGGTGTCCCCCAGTGCAGGCTGTCCCACCCTGGCCTTGCTCCCTGACGTGGCAGAGTCAGTATAAAGCAGATTTAAGTTAAGAATGGGTCATTCTGTGTAGTATAGCCATCTATCTGCAACTTGTCCTTGGAGGAAGGGGTAAGAGGGCTCCTGGTGACCATGAATGCAGCAGGCTGCGCTCGCTGCTGCTGCTCCCAGTCCGAGTGCTGCTGGGGTGCTGGGTGCCCTTGGGCTCAGCAAGGGAAGCTTTTGGCAAAATAAGCCAGGTACAAGTGTCTGAACAACCTGTGCCTCTCTCACTCAGCTCTTGGAGGTTTGCACTTGGGTTACGTGATTGGTTGCTCTGAAATTCATACCTGATTTCATTGATTTGATGATTATTTTTTTTTTTTTCCCCCAGCTTTTTCTTTGTACAGAGACCTCAGCCTTCAAGCTGGATTAAGGTCTGCACTAAGAATCTGATTCTAAATTTGGGTTTGGATGATCATTACTTGGATTGAAAAAGATTTTTCAAGTGCCTTGCCTTTTATGAGGCTTGTACTCTGGTTCTTTCCCTTGTATGTTCTTAAGCTGCTGCTTGTTTTCTTTGGTAGTTCAATGAATTCACGGCGCATAAACAGCGCCCCTCATTTACCGCGCTGTGCAGCGCGCCCGGTGATGGCTTGGTGCGTTGGACCGCTATACAGGCAATGGGGTAAAAAAGCAAATGGAGCGGTGAGGAGTGTACATCAGTTCAAGGCACGATGCTTTGAAAAGCTGAAGAGAATCCCTGGAAAGAATGCTTGAAGGATTTGGGGAATTCCTCTTCATTAGTTAGTCATGTAACTCTTGGTTCTTCCTGTTTTAAACGATATTGCTACCGTAAGATCATCTGTTGCCTCGTAGCACGCTTCCTGATAAGAGAACAGGCTCGCTTTGTTTAAAAGCTGAGAATTTTGTCACACTAGCTTGAAAGCCTCTTGAAGGCTTTAATCAGGCCCTTTTGATCGCGCTGGCAGAACAGAAAGTTTCCCCAGATTTGCCTGTCACAAACTGCCCTTGATTTAAGAGAAGGGTGATGTGGTCTGTGTAGGCTTGTATGGGATTGCATGTTTTAACTCATTAAATTTTGGGAAGGTGGCTTCACTAATTGATGGGGTGCTTTGTGTTTTGTTACAGTAGCATGTTGGGGTTTTTTTCCTAATAAAGTGAAGGAGATCTGGGAGAGAGAAAGCTGCCTTATGTAAGCGTGATTGGCCTGGATAGGTACCTCTTGTCAATTTGAGTAGAAACTACTGGCAGAATAAATGCTGAGTTCTTCTTTCCAATGGCTGTGCCAAGACCAGTGCTGGGCACTGGGGGGGCCGCCCCTTGAATGCTGGGGTCAGGGTTGGGCCCCTCCCTACCAGAAGGACCTGGAGGGGCTGGAGCGTGTCCAGAGAAGGGCAGCGGAGCTGGGGAGGGCTCTGGAGCCCCAGGCTGCTGGGGAGCGGCTGGGGGAGCTGGGGGGGTTCAGCCTGGAGCAGAGGAGGCTGAGGGGAGCCCTCATCGCTCCCTACGACTGCCTGGCAGGAGGGGGGGGTCGGGCTCTGCTTCCAGGGAACGGGCGATGGGATGAGGCGAAACGGCCTCAAGTTGTGCCAGGGCAGGTTTAGGTTGGACATTAGGAAAAACTTTTTCACAGAAAGGGCTGTCAAGCACTGGAAGGGGCTGCCCAGGGAAGGGGTCGAGTCCCCATCCCTGGGGGAATTTAAAAGCCAGGCAGACGAGGTGCTTAGGGACAGGGTTTAGTGGCCGGATGGCAGGGTTAGGGGAACGGTTGGGCTTGATGAGCTTAAAGCTCTTTTCCAACCTAAAGGATTCTGAGACATGGGGGACTTTGTCCCCCAAGACTTGCACTGCTCTCACGGCCCTGACACGCTTCCGTGCTTGATCTCCAGGGGGGAAAGTACTCTTGAAACACACAGAGCGTTATAAACTCCTCAGATAATCTTGCTTACTAAGTTAGCTTGCACAGCTTCTGACATCAACCAGCTTAGTGCAACAGTTGCCTTAACGTGCTTTATTTTATTGGCCTGATGTCAAATGCTACCACTTAGTAAATCCTAACGAGGCTCCAGTGGCCAGATAAGATAGCCGCTCATGGCTTTAGGGTTTTTTGCAATCTGTTCCATAGCATCAGATTATCCACTTGGCTGCTTGAGGCTGGTCCCTTTGGAGGAGGGGAGAGAGGTGGGTTGTGACCTTGGGAAAGGTGGAGGAGAAAATAATTTTTAAAACTTATTTTAAAAAAAAATCAGTTTATAATTGTGCAGATATTACAGTTCACTGGCTGATGACTTGGCAAAAGGAGATACTAACTTGTGGGGTGTCGGTCCAGTGCTATAGCCCGTGGGTGACGTTTCCCCTCGTTATCCTTGGCGCGGGGGTGATGCTCGCGGTGCTGCGACCAAACTCGTGGTGATGGAGGAGGCAGAGGACAGTGAGAAAAGGGCTGTTTACTTTAAACTTTTCTTTAAAATTCTCCTTTTCCTGCTAGAATAATATAAAAGGACTGAGACCGGCACTGATATTGGACCTCTGGTATTTTTTGAAGCACAGTGCTGCATGGAGGATGTACGAAGACGTTGCAGATGAGACTTGTCCTGAGGGGATTAGGGAGAATAATATGCTTTTTAGAAAAGGGAAAGAAAAATACATTCTGGCTTCCTACCGGAGTGAATCCCTGCAGGAGGCACGGTCTGCAGGAACGCTGCGCGGGGAGAGGCTGCTCTCGAGAGCCTGGAGCTGCTTAGGGGGGGCACGGGCTCTGCGAACCGCCACGTGCCCTGCTGTTACAGCATTGTTATCTGTGCACGGGCTTTGTTTCTTTTAATATTTTAATGTTATCTCTGTTTATTAATATTCTTATGCGTCTGCATTTTTTTTTGAGAGAGAGAAACGAGGCAGCAGCTGCTTTTTTTTTTGGTGGAGGGGTTAAATGCAGAACATTGTTCTCTCTTGGCTTTATTTAAGTTTGGGAGAGCACTAAACGTGACACGCGTCTGCGCTGCGTTCCCGGAGCAGATGCCGTGCCGTACGTGTGCCTCGGGCAGAGTACACGCGAATGCGCTTCTATGGGCATAAAAGGAGCTGTGAAAACACGAGTGGCACTGACCCCCCCCCCCCCCCAGCACGCTGACTGCTCCTGCACGCATTTCGTGCTGGGTTCCTTCTTGCTGAAGATGCAGCAGTGATCAGGTGAAGGGTAGCGGGTATTCCATGTACAGCGCTGTGGGGGCTCTGCTTAATCATCTCCTGAAGAGCTCACCACCAGCTGACCCCATCCCTCCCCTGGGTCTGGATGATGGGCCCAGTGCACTGGACCCGTTCCTCAGGGTTGCTTTGATTCGGTCTCAGAAAACGGTCCAGCTCTGCCGGATTGCATCCCAGGCTCTGCTTAAAAACCTGCTGAGCACCAGGGCTGGCACGAGGGAAGAGGCTGGATGGTGCAGGGGCATGGGAAGGTGCAGAGGGAAGGTCCTCGTCCCTCTCATAGGCAAGCTGTGGGGTTGACCAAGCTGTCTTGTGCAACTTCACCCCATGTCTCCATCAGTTGGCTTTGGATTTATGTCGGTGGGAAAATACCTTTAAGTGTGGGGCAGCAATAACTAGCGGCGCAAGTTAACTGGTGGCCTGGAGTTCACATCAGTGAGCTGCTGTATGAAGCTGTGGCTTTGGGAACTCGGAGCTTCCAAATGAGGCTGGATTCTTGTCTAGTTGAAAAAAAAAAAAAGAAAAACCTTTAGGGAAACTTTAATAAAAATATTTACGTTTCTTTAAGCCTGCAGTGTTTGCTGTGGGTTTGGCTCTCGGTGCCCTCCACGTGGCTGCTCTGAACATGCGTTGAGGTTGCTGTCGCCCTACGGCTCCTTTGGAAGCCGTGTGGCCTTGCTGGGAGTGAGATCCCATGAGCTGCTGACAGTGTAAGTGCTCAGACAGCCCCATCCACCCGGTAAATCCCCGCCAGCACCTTGCTCTAGCCCTGAAATTCCGGCACCCGTGCGAGCCCTGCAGCCCTGGGGGTTAGGAGGGTGTGAGGGGCTGGGCTGGCTCCTTGCTAGCGTGTAATTGCCCCACTCGAGCTCTTTGCTGGAGGAAAAGCAGACAAACAGCCTGAATCCTGGCAGGTTCCCAGCGTGGGCAAGATGAGGCAGGGCACGCGCAGGGCACAGCAGGAGCCGTGGGATGGAGCCCACGTTTGGCCCCAGCGCGTGGCTGGGGCTCTGCGTTAGGGTGCTGGGCACTGCCCGTCAAAAGGCAGCGTGTGGTGGGGAGACACAACTGGTCCTGGGCAGACCAGGAGACCGCTTACACCACCCCGAGTTACGTATCTATTGATCTTGTCTTAGTCTGTGTTCGTTCCACCTTGATTTTAAAGCAGTTTGTTCTTAGCACCGATGGAGAACTTAAACAAAAGCCAACCCCAAAACTTATCACTGGTTTTCTTGAGCCTATCCTATTCTCAAACCTCAATTCCTTTGGAGGACTGAGCCCGTCAGTGGCTTGGTGCGGGTTTCCTTTCCAGTGTTTTTAACTTCATCAGGTATCCAGTTACTCTCGAATTGATGCGTGCTTCGTTCACATCGCACACGCCGCGGGTCCTGCTCAGGGCAAAGCCAAGGCCCCTCTGGAGGGAGGCAGGACTGTGTGCCTCTGGCAAAAACTCCATCCCCAAACCTCTCTGCGCTGCCGGGCTTTAATGTCACTGCCCTCAGAGAGACCTTACCCACAGGCAATACCTGCAGCTGTGGTGACATCACTTGGCCACAGCCCTGGAGAACAGACGTGTTGTGAAACAGATGTGAAACAAGGTTTATCACTTCATACAAAAAAACCTCAAGTGTTGTTTTGTTCTACTTGTTTATAATGGTAGGTGCCCAGCAGCTCGTTGGGCAGTAGCTGGCCTTTGCAAGGAGAGAGGCTGGTTAAGGAGCGTTGTGGGCTCAGCCGATTGCTGGGTGTGGGTGCTGGCTGCTTGTAGCTCGATGGGTGCCTGAACAAAACACCCAGATCCCTCCTGCTCCTTCCCCGTCTGTGTGGTCATTTCCCTGTGACAACAGAGGGTCATCTTGCTTGGATGTTTCACTCCAAGTGTAGACTCTCCTACAAAAATTGCTACCCTTAAAATCGTATCCTTGTCCTTACGGAGATCCTGGTTTTGCAGTAGGCTGTCTGCATGGATCCGCACGGAGCAAAGCAGGTAGGACCCTTGCATGAGGGTTCAAATGCAGCCCTGACCCATAGCCAGGCTCGTAGGGCTTTCCGTGGCATGTTTGGTGTCAATGGCTTTGCAAAACTGTGAGTTAGGAGAACTTGGTTTGAAGTATTTTAAACATAGTTCACTAAAATACAAACTTTGGACCTGGCAGGCGTTACAATACTGATTCCCAAGCTGCTGTGACACCAGTGCTGTATCTCAAACTAATGAGTTCTTGGAGTGTAGCTCCGTTTCAAGCCCTCAGTCATCTCCACGGCTAACATAAAATGCTAATATGAAGACATTGCCAAAATAATTTGAAATAAACCAGAATCTAAAAATAGGAAACAGCTAAGAGCCCATTTATGAACAGCTTATTCTCCAAGGAAGCTACAATCTGGTTAAGATCAGTACAGGGGAAAAAAAAAAATCCATCAGACATCTAGACAGTATTGAATAGACAAGAACAAAATACAGCTGTCCTGGGTCAAACCGAAGGTCTGTTAGTCCAGAAGTCTGCTGGCAGCCAGGGCTGCAGGGTGGACATAGAGGGAGGCGGGTAACAGGCGAGCGTGTGGAGATGCTCCCTTGGAGGTGCTGGTTGAGCTTCTGGTGGGTCTAGCAGCTTCTGTGGCTGTAGAAGTAGCCTAATGCTCTTTGAATGCCGTGCCTTCTTACACGGGTCCAGGAAAAAAAACAGGGCAAATGCATGCCAGGGGAAAAATAAACCTATGTGGGTTGAAAGGTCCCGTATTGGAGCTTTGCAGCTCATATGTGCTGTGTTCAGAAATACCTCCTGTTGTTTGCTCTGAGCTGAGTCACAGGGGAGCCTGCGAGCAGGGAAGGAGTTGGCCCAGCAGGTTTTTTTAGAGCAAAATAGCCTGGCTGAAACTATTGAAGAGCAAATGGCAGATGCTGATTTACTCTGACAACGCAACAAAAGGCTTAATTCAGGCTGCCAGTTCTACTTAAATGCCAAAAGTGGTTTGGAGCTCCTCCGGCACCTTGAGGTTCATGTTCCAGTGGGATTGGTGGCTGTAGGCACGCAGGGAGCGGTGCAGCGAGTCCGTGTTACGCTGGGTGCCATCTGCCTCTTGCTGGCTTGGTCCTGTGAGCAGCCCCAGCACGTCCCACAAAGGGCTTTGGCGTTAAGGCCAAACCCTCCTCAAATTCCCTATGCAAACAGAACTGGAAAAAAAAAAAAATCAGGATGACAAGAGGGAGGCGTGTGTGCCTCCCTTCCTAAAAGACGATCTGTTGAATGATGGCCTGCGGTGGTCAGGGGGCTCATGGGCACCATGGAGCGGGTGGCCAGCACTTGGTCTCAAACTCTCTGAAAAATGGTACCTGTTTTTTTAGCAACCGGTTGACCCCGTGCACCATGGTAAGCTACGTCCAAGGGGAGATGGATGAGGATGGAGTGGTCCTGTTGCCTGGACCTTCCGAGCAGGGTGTGATGGAGCAGAGCCCCATTGCCGGAGACAGGGGGTTGTACCTGTGTAAATCAAGACTAAAGAGAATCAAAGCACCTTCGCGCTCTACGTGCAGCAAGATATGAATAACCGAAAGTCAGACTCGCTGTACTTCCTCGCTTGATAAACCATGTGGTTGGTTAGCAGAGCGTTAGCAGATGCTCTGAATGACTGAAGAGGAAATTAGAGGGCAAGCACATGGCTATTAAGAGTTTAAGCAGGCACATTTACCTGTCCTGCCTATGCCTTGCTTCATTTTATATTATAGCAAAAAATTAAAACCACATTTGAACTGATGTAAATGAAATGGTAATTTCTCAAGAAACTCTTTTATGGGCTGCAGGATTGGTCTTATGGCTGACCACAAACAGTACCTGGACCTGTCATTAGTTCCTCAGGAAAGAAGTTACGAGTTTTATAAGCTTCTGGCATTCCTACAAAACCAGAAGGAAAGGGCTGTGGAGACTTAACGAGCTGCGTGATATTCCGTGCAGGGCTAGAAAGAGACAAGTCATTTGAATGACGGTCAGGAAAAACTGATGTCAAATGTAAGCTCTCCACAGGCAGCAATTGGGATGACTGCACTCCTCTTCTAATTACGTAGTTAGCCAAAAAGGAGGCTTGCATGTGCTCTTTAGGGATTGACTCTCACAGCATGATTTAAGGCCTGCAAGCCAAAGGAGTCTAAAGCATCTCTCTGGAAAGGGGGTATTGCGTTATTTCAAGCAAGAGACAAATCTGAGGAGAGGACCTGGCCACACACTGGCTGGGGTTGACAGAAATCTCTTCTTGTTGTAGAGGATGGCACTCAGAGAACTGGGGCTGACCCGAGAGCCTGGGCTCTGACATCCAACCTCTGGTAGATGCTGTTGGTGTAGGCAAAACACGTCTTCTCCGGAAATAACTGTTCCTTTTATCTGCTGCTTATTCCAAGAAACTGGAGGGTTTTTAAACCGAGCATTCTTCTTAGTAACCCTTTTATTTTTCCCTGCCTAGATTAACCCTGGCAGTAAAGCAGCCATGGCAAACCTGTGCCCAGGAGATATTATTCTTGCAATTAACGGAGAGAGCACGGAGAACATGACACACCTAGAAGCACAAAACAAGATCAAAGCCTGCATGGACCAGCTACTGCTCTCTGTGAACAGGTAGGTCCTCTTCTGTTTGATGTTCTCTTGTGCCAGCTTTGCTTGGCTCTTCTGCAGAAGGCTTGCGGCCGGCCGCAGAGCAGATGTGCCCTTAGGCTCAGTTCTTGGTGCATCCCCATGGTCTGTGTAATTGTTCTGCGTTTTTAAAAACAGTAAACCAAAATTATTTTTAAAAGAACACTGGTACAAATAAAAAAAAAAAGGGGGGTCAGTTAATTTATAATGTGTGGGTTATCACTCGTACCTTGCAAGGCTTGTCCAGGCTGTGAGCTGGGTCGGATCCTTCAACCCAATGGAGGTTTTATTGACTCAAGAATAGTAGAACTGGGATCAAAATCTCCTTTGGGCAAAGCCTCCCACTTCATTAACATCCACCCATAATTTTCCTAAACATCTGTTCAATAAATGGACATTTGAAGGTCCTGCCAAATTAACTTTTTTAGAATATTTCAAAGCAAAATGAAGGCTTGGGTGTGTTTTGCTTTCCATTGGAATTCATTCTGTAGCTAAAGGTTCCTAATACAAATCACAGATTATCCAGGCAAAACAAGTGCTCCTTACAAGGCTCACAAATGGCTAATGCTGTCTGTAATAGATTTAAATAAGCATATACAATTTTCAACTTCAGATTAAAAAGGCATTTCCTGCTATGAAGAGCTATCACTTACTGTTTATACTTCTCTTGGAGAACGTGTGGTTTCTGAATGTAAGCCTGGGCAACAGGGAAGGAGCGCTGCCCTAAGTGGAGCAAAACCACGTTGGTTCCTCGTGGTTCATCAGACAGTGCTGTTGGAGCCACCCGGCCAAAGTAGATTCCCCTGAGCTCTGCCCGTGCCGTAGAGATGATGTGGCCTCGGCATTAGGAAAGAAAGAAAAAAAAGAAAACAAGAAAAACCCCTTCATGCAGGTAGAATTTCCCATAGCCAAGGAGGGAGGTCATTTTCCTTTCCATTAGGAGCAGTTTTAGGGAGACTGGATGGTCTTCTACCCCAAATGGGGGCTGTACCCCGGGCAGGACAAGGGTTCTGTTCCTGGCTGTCCACAGGCTGGTGGAGCTCTCCTTGGAAGAGGTGGAAATCCTCGTGTAGTGATGGAAGGTTTTGGTGAGCTACCAGCTGCTGAGGTGGTTTGGCAGCAGAACAACTTTGTCAGGAGTGAGAGTAAAGTTTTGCTGAAAACAACTTTCACCTGCAGCGCGGCAGCATTTTATTCTCGTGCATGTGAATTTGTGGGCTGAATTCCTACTTTTACACCTCATTTTAGCCGCCGGTATCAACTGGTGTCTGTTTGTTGGCTGAGATTGGACCCTCAAGTACTACTGCTACGTGGGAGGCGCGCGGTACGTGCCCAGCGCTCTGCTGGTGTCCACCTGGTCCTTGTGGTTAGGAAGTGGTGCTTGAATCCTGCTGGCTGTGACCGTACCGGTGGTGGTAGCTGCCACATCAGTGGACGTGGTGTCAGCAGTATCCCCATGAAAGTGAGTGTCCTCTCCTAAGAGGTGACTTCTCGCACGGACACAGGGCAGGGGTTCTCTCACACCAGTACAGCTCCGCTCCACCGTGAGGGGAGCAGACAGAGGTTTTGCAGCAGTGCGGGTGTCTTGGGGGGTGTTAAGGATGATCTAGCTTGCCTGAGATGCAGAAATGTTCATTAACAACCTCACGGTGGTCTGGAAGCTGCTGCGTGGAAGACTTCTAGCAGCAGGAGGGTCTGTGGCTTCAGGTTGGGTTTGCCCAACCACACTTCCCAAGGTGGATGTTTTTAGCCGTGAGACCTTGCAGCGTGCCCAGAGGAGTGGTGGGTTCTCCACAGCAGACGTTGCTGGTGGTGGCTGGCAGCCTTGCAGCAGTGCTGGGTTCATGGGTGAGGTGGCCTGGGCTTTGCTAGGCAGGAAGGGTAGGCAAGAGGATTGCAATGGTTTTGTCAGGCCTTAAAGTCTTCATAAATGCTGATTTTAAAGGCTCTCGTACCTTATAGTCAGACAAAAATAAACGCTCAGGCTTCTGCAAGACAGGAACAGGCAGGAGCTGGGGATGGCGAGGAACTTTGGGGAGGGTATCGCACTGTGGGATCAGTTAGGTGGCTCCTCCAAGAGCAAATGCACCTCGGCCATGCCCAGAGAAGTCTGTGGGGTGGCCTCTCTCCTGATAGGAAAAAACAAATAGTTTATTTTTTTTTCCTACAGTAAGGAAAGCAGCTCCAGTGATGCTTTATTGTCTATTTTTAGTTTGGCCCAAAGCAAGTGCTCGGTGACATGGCTCTTGGATCTCTCTCCTGTTTCCCGAGTGACCTGTTGGACCCAGGTGACTCTGCCCAGCCCTTAGTCATCGCTGGAAGCGTGTCCAGCGCTACCTGCTCGGTGTGAGTGGATCCCTGCTCCAGGACTTGCCTCCTGGAGAGCGGGGTGACCTGATGCTAGTGAGGGAACTCTGTTCTGGGGCAGCAACAGGGGGATTTTGTTGGTTTGTGTGCACGTCCAGCAACTGCCATCTGCAATAGCTGCAGATCCCCTCCCTGGGCTCTGTGATGAGGCTGAGCTCCAGGAAAGCCCAGCATGCAGAGGCAAGGATCAGTATCTTCTCCCTCAGGCAGAAGGATGCTCTCCAGGCAGCGTCCTCTCTGCATGCTGCCTTCAACAAAATATAGTTTGCAAATCAACACAGAGAGATTTATTTTTTTTTTTAAGTAAGTGTGTTTGTCTGAAATACATTTGAAATAACGAGCTCATTTGTTGTACGTCTTCAGTGAAGGCGTATGAAATTTGATGTTAATTCTGTTCTACCAAAGGGCCAGCTGTGACAGGACAAGGGGAATGGCTTTAAACTAAAACAGGGTAGGTTTAGACTGGTTATAAGGAAGAAATTCCTTACAATGAGGGTAGTGAAACACTGGAACAGGTTGCCCAGAAAGGTGGTGGAGGCCCCATCCATGGAAACGTTCAAGACCAGGTTGGACAGGGCTGTGAGCAACCTGATCTAGTTAGCAGTGTCCCTGCTGACTGCAGGGGGGTTGGACTAGATGACCTGTGGGGGTCCTTTCCAACCCAAAGCATTCTATGATTCTAAAGGAGGCTCCCTCCAGCCAGGCGTGTGTGCCAAGGGAGGGCAGGGAGCTGGGCAGCGAGCCTGGCAGTGAAGGGCTTCCAGTCCTCTGGTGCCCTTTGGGCTTCTTCCATCCCGTGCCCTTTCTCCATGAGCCCTTGACATTATGGGTTACCAAGACACAGAACAAGATTGAGTTTGTTTTCAAGCCATGGTCCATGAATGCCCTTTGACTAGAAAGTTCAGCAGGGGAGTCGTAATGAGGGGAGGAGGCGAAGGGGGAGCTGCCGTGCAGTCTGGCGGGATGTCCCGAGACTGACGCGACCTGTCGGAGGTGTTGGTGGTGCAGAGAGCCCATTGAATTTGACAGGAGGAGGTGCTGATTATCCTGTTAATCAGATTTGCTTCATTAAGGCATTTGGATACCCTGGTGGGGAAACAAGTGAAGAGCCAGGAGGACTGACTGTGGGTGGAATAAAACGTGAGCACGTAAAACTTTCCCATGCGGTGCAGGCAACGTCTCTCTCTGCGCTTGGGAGGGAACAACTGAAGTTAGCAGGATTTCTGTTGTGATCCAAACTTTGGCCGTAGTCAGGCGTGACCGTGTGGCTGGACTGCAAATAGATGGGCACATCTATCGTTAGCCCAGTCTGTCATTAGGGACGTCACCCTGGGTTTGATGGTTTTTCTCCTGTCTGGCTGCACGGCAGAATCTGTTCGCGCAGTCCATCTGGAAAGAGAAAAACTGAGTTTCTGACCAGATGTGAACATGTCATTTCCCAACACCATGGTGGAAAGCAGCACCCAGAGCGCTCCTCCCCATGGCTCTGGAGCCGAGGGCCGTGCCAGATGTTGGGAAGCACATCTGCTGCGGCTTCGCTCGCTGGGAGCTGGCTTTGCTCCAGCGGGGGGTGTGTGTGTGTGTCAGTGGCACCAGGACCCCTGGAGAAGTGAAGTTTTGAGGCAGCAGGGAAGACCCATGGAGCAACCAGCACGGCTGTGTCGGCAGAAAGGAATTGCACTGTTCCCTGTTGTATCTGGCACAGTTGCGTGACAGCTCCTGGGAAATAGGAGGAATCTTTTTTTTTTTTTTTTTTTTTTTTTTTTTCCTCTCCGTGGGATGCTCCAGTTTCTCTGAACTGGTTATGAACCCTGCAGGAGACAGGGGTGGGGGTGCAGTGCTGAGGAGGTCCCTCTGAAGATGTGGGCTGTTGGTTTTCCAAAGAAAAGCAGGGCTTGGGGCAGGCTCTGCATCTGATTTTTCACGTAATTTTGGGGAAGCTGAGGGAGGCAGTGTCTGGAGGGCATCAGCAGCAAAACACATGGTGTGGTGAGAGGCCAGGAGAGCCTGGGCTTGCTGTCTTCAAACAGTACTTGTGCATTAAAATCAATATTATTTCTTGAAAGCAACCCTTTCTTATCCTGGAAGGCAGTGCACACAACAAGTCTACGGTCCAGAGATAATCAGCTTGGCAATGCAGCTTGCCCTGCTCTTGCTTACATATCGCTGTGTATTTTCTCTTTTAAAGAAAGCCTTCCCAGCTCCTTTGAATGTTAATATCTCATGGTTATGCTGCAGCCCTGGTTATTAGGGAAGACTCGTTACTTCAAATCGGGTCATGCCTCAAATAAAAGCAGCCATAAAATTGGGTTGGAGCCGTGCTTTGCTGAAACCACGGCTTGAGAACAGAGGGCTGAGCACCCAAAGGACCTCGGGCGCTGGACAGGAGACCTTGTGGCATCACTGATGCCATTCCTGGTGACGCACATCGCTGGAAAGTCCTTGGCAGCACTGTCCAGACCTGCCCATCTGTGCCAGAGGGGGAAGGCGAGCCTGAGAGCTTGCTCTGAAGCTTTTGTTATCTGCCAGCTGGGAGCATGAAGGCTTGTGCTGCATCCTTCCTGAAGGAGCTGGCCCCAAGCCCACACTGGGAAAACTGCTGGCAAGGAGATGTCGCAGCTTTTAAAGTGTGCTGGGGGCTGTGGCTCCCCTGAGTCCCCTGCAGCTCAGAGTCAGTGTTGGTACCTGGGAGGCTGCTCCTGCTCTCAGGCTGTCCTAAGCTATATTTCTTTTTTAAAATCTCTACTCCATCTTTTATCCAGGACTTTAAGTGCTCTTAGGGTGGTTCTCCCTCTTTCTTCGCGCCCCCATCTTGGCTGGCCCCCCCCATTCCCACCAAAGTCTGTGGGTGTTTTGTCCTCGGCTCCGTTGGGTCATGTTTGGCCCTGAGATGTGCAGGGCTGTTTCTGGGCAGCGGTAACGTGGAAAGCACAGCAGCACAGTAGCCTTTCTGTTCTGAAACAGAGCAGAGGAAAATCCTCATCAGCTCATGAAAGGAGTCGATTTATGTAACCGATGCTCGTGCGGGTGCTGATGTAGCGTGTGAGGAATTACCTAGGCTTCCCTGTAGCAAGGGGTGGGTGTTCAGGTCGTGGTTAATGGCTCTGAAATGTGAGGCCAGGAGTTTGAGCGGGCTTAGTAAGGCTGGAGCAGCCCCTGGCACCTGGGCTGTGGCAGGGAGGCAGCGATGGTGCTGATGAAGATTTAGCCAGGACAGTTCAGGATGCCCTGGTGATAAATCAGCCTGTTCCAGCGTCGTCTTCCCAGGCATTGCATCCTAAGCCAAGGTAGCGCAGGGTCGGCTTTGCCTGCCTTGCTGCCATCTGCAGGGGCGGTAAGGGCAGGTATGTGGCAGCTGGTTGGAGAAAAATCCTGGGGGTTAAGCAGCCTCGTGAGTTATTACTCATGGAAACATGGTATGGAGACCTTGGTATTTAGCCACGAAATGTATGCGTTTGACTGGAGGCCAAGGATTTTTGAGTTTTAAATAACGTAAATGTGTGGATAAGGATGATGGCGTGGTAAAACTTGTTCTTTTTCTTTTTCCTCGCTGTGAAGTTGTCTCTAAATTACACAAGTGAAAAAAATTCCTTATTGGGCAAGAAGTGTGCTTTCTAGCTCCGCTGCCCTGGGAGTAACGTGTTCGTATTCCTGTGATGTGCCGGGAGGAATTCATGTGCACTGTGAGACTTTTAAAAATAAATAAATATTTTGATGCTATTCTTCCCAGTCCAACCCAACTACAGCCCTTTCTTTTGGTGTATATAACACTGGTGTATATAACACTGCAGGACTGGCAGCATCTGCCTGGCCCCAGGCACAGCCAAGGACCAAGCCAAGGTTGTTGCGTTGTGGTTGTTTCCTGACTGCGGTGTCAAAACATAAATCCTCAAAGATTCAGGTTTGGTTCCTGCTGCTTACAATAAATCCTGGAAGCAATTTCTTCCCCCTCTGTCTGGTGTGCGTGCTGCAGGACCGGCACAGCCTGTGGAGGGAAGGTATTCCAGAGGTGGCAACTCTTCTTTTTTAAATAGCAGCTGTGGAAACCCCTCCCCAGCTCAGGGGACCTGGGGGGCTGTTTTGCTCCATGTAACCCTGGCCGAGCAAGGACTAGGGGCTGAGAAGAAGCAAGCCAGCGTGCGTGGGCTGGGAAAACCCAAATTCCTTTGCAGATGGCAGTGGCAGGCAGCATTGCGCTTGCAATGGGGATCAGATTTGTTTTTGTTTGCTTGAGACTGAGTGACCAAGGAAAGCGGCAGCTCAAGCGCCGAACTGAGCGAGGCTTGCAGCCACGATGGAGAACCGAACCCCGCTGCCCTGGGGACGCGTAGTGGGCAGAGAACCGACAGGGACTGAGCCACCATTACAGTCCTGCTGAGTCTGCTTGGAGAGTCTGAGTATGAAGATGTTCTGTTTATTCCTGCTCACTGTACAGAGATGGAGTTTCTCTGGAAGTTTCTAAAAGGGAAAGCCCAGTAATAAGTCTGCTGGCTGCATAGCCCCAAAAGTCCCTGGAACCTCGTGTAATTGCTGTTCTTCCGAGTCCCATTCCCCCCCCTGCCTGCCCCAGTTCATGGAGATTTTGTTGGGGTCTGTTTGCTGCGAGCTGGAAGATGGGAAGGATGACAATGTATGATGTTCTCAAGTTTCCAGTAAAAGTACAACTGAAAAAGTGAATCACAGCTTCCCCTCTGGAGCTCCTCGAGGACTAATGGAGGGGAAAACCGGCACCTTTCCAGAGCCTCGATACACAGCAATGGTTTCAGCCGAGAGGAATGGAGGTGAAGAAATTCTGCAGCTTCTCCTTCGCATGTGCTGGATGAGCCAGGTCCATCGGGGTGCTCAGCTGAGCTCAGCTCCTGTGCCTGTTCACCAGCCTGTGCAAAGCCTTGCCCACCTCGCACAGCAAGCAAAAGCCCTGTGTCTGGTGGCAGGGACAGGTCCGTCACCTTACGGCTGTCACGGAGAGGTGTCACAGTCCTGGGGACTCGTTGGCTGTAGCTGCTTCCAGACTCAGTCCAGCATGAGAGGTGAATAGCAAGACATGCAGGAACCTGGAGACGGACAGACAGACTCGCACGACCGTACAGATTGGGGTGGAATACAGTGATAGGGTTGTTCTGCGCAGCCGCACGATAGCGGACGGCGGTGTCCCGGGTCTGGTCTGGCACTTCCCCAAGTGCTAAATGTTAGTTTATAAGGGGATGGAGAAATTAGAAATTCAATAAGACCCAGGAATTCTTGCAACTTGAAAGCAGCTCTACAAATGTAGAGAGCAAGACTTGCAGATCATTACCAGGTGAAAAAACATTTTGCTAAAATATGTGAGCATATGCAAGTAATCTTTTGAGAATGACGTTGAGTCTTTTAGAAAACAAATCATGGGATAAAAAGGTGTCTGCAACTATTTTTTCAGTTACGTCTTGTTAATGGGTCCGTTTCCCACGAAGCCCCGCGTCGAAGGCCTGGTACTAACCTAGGTCAAGTTATTTTTCTTAGGATTGTCCTAGCAGCCATTAAAATAGAGCAGAGCGTTGTTAGTGCAGGGTAATGATTTCCATATAGCTGACTTTAATCCCCTACAACACATCTGAAAACACTTTTCCTGTCCTTGAGCCGTAAATTAGACGACTCGGAACATTTCAGTGCGACGTCTGATCTCTCACCCGTTACGTTAGAAAAGCGTGATTCGTTTTTGCTGTTGCCTAAACACAAAGCTCTGACCGTTGGTGGTGTGAACCTGCTGCCGGGGTGGCTTGGGGTGGCCGTGCTGACCCCCAGGTCCCCGCTGCTCAGCTCCCCTGTGCTGGGGGGGACCCCCTCTGCTGCTGGTCCTGCTGGGGACGTGGGCACGGGGGTGTTCCTGCATCCAGGATTTTGGGACAAGCTCGGCGCATCAGCTGTTCTGCAGTAGCTGCCCATGGCATCTCGCTCTTGGGCATTCGCCTCTTAATTTTTTCGGATTATCTCATATTCTGCTGTTCCCATGGAAAAGGAGGGGGGCAATCTCCTTGTGTAAGCATAAATGTTCATCAAACACGCAACTTGCATTTCTCTTTGGTGAGGCTGCTGTTTCTCCCAGTCTCCTTTGCTTTGCCTTTAAAAGTGCCAAAGAGAATCGAAATTGCGCCGTATCAGCTTAATTTCAGAGTATTCAAGCAGAAGCTGTGGCTGAGGTGAGCCTGGCTTTGCTCAGGCCATCGCTGGAAGCTCTATGGGGCTGCCTTGCTTATACCAAGAACTTGTGGGCATTCTAAAGAACTGATGGTGAAGCCTTGACTTTAATCATTAAAAGCACTAACTACAAGTGGGCTTCTATGTGTAAGCCTAAGTCTGGCTGTGTTTTTCATTAAGTGTGAAGATGGCTGTAATGATTTTTGCAAAGCACAGGTTTGGCTGCTTTGAGGTGCAGCTGGTGTGATCTTTGTTCATTTAGGGGAACGATGGGGAACTGGGACGCTCCAAGCAGAAAGTGCTGGCGGTACTGGTGACTGAACCCCGTAGCTTAATGCAGAGTGAATTTGCTGCTAGCGCTCTTATCTTCTGCAATCAGAATTGCTTTCTGAATCTCAGTTCTTGTTTACTGGCAAATTGAAGCCTTCAGGGATCCTTTAAGCTGTGTTCGGCATGCGGGCTCCGGAGCTGAGGGAAGGGGAATTTTGTAACTGCCCCTGCTCAGCCGCAGCGCGCGCATGCGTCGGGCTGATTCCATGCAGGGGGAAAATCATAATGGTGATCTCTGCCAACGTAATTCGGCATTTTCATTGTTCTGGGCCTCAAGATGAAATTCTTAATGTGGAAGCAATATACACAGTGTTGGATCATGGCAAAAAGCGAGTCAGGCTTGGTAGGAAGGCTGCCGCCATTCCTGGGAAGGACAGTTTCCTTTGTCCCACCAAAAACAGTTGGAAAGACCAGCTTCAAGTGAATTGTCCCAGCCTAAAATCAAATAACTACAGTAAAGGTAATTTATCAGAACAAGACACCTAGCTACGAGAAAGAGTACGTTATTCCCAGTTGAAAAAGCTGTGGCAGTAGTACTGAGGTAGTGGTTTGGAACAAAAAAAGCTTAAATCCTCAGGGGATGGATCCAAAGTGCGTTAAAGCCAGGGGGAGTCTTTGCTTTTGATAGGTTTTGGATCCGACACTGAATTTGGAATGGCAGGCTTGTATGCTGACTGGCTTAGATGTAAAATACCAAAGGTAAAAAAAAAATCACATCAAGAATTCCTGGGTTAAAACCGTGCTCCTTATTTTTCAAACTTGGACTCTGCAGATCATTAAACCAACACTGAACGTGGTATGTGGCAGGGGCCAGAGTCCGGCGAGGGATGCTTGGCCACAGGGAGACATCTGTGCTTATCGGAGCAAAACCTATTTTCATGAAGTGGTGCATACACAGGTTGTGATGATAAACAGAATAGTTTGCATTTGAAAATTTTATCTTGTGCTTCGTGCAGTTTCCATCTCCCAGCTCAATCTCTTAGCACCCAGAAAAGCCCGTGTATGTGCCTGCTGGACCTTGCCCACGCCTTGCAGCTCCCTTGTGTCCTTGGAGAGGACAGCCACGCTGGTCATCGCATCCCAGCCATGCCCCCAGCCACCTTGGGGTGGGGGGGGGAGGATCAGGCCCACGGAAAAAACTTTGGACAGTGGCAGCATCCTGCTCTGGCTTGGCAGGACTGAAGATGTACTTGTGAATGGAAACTGGATTTTTAGGACTTTTTCTATCCAGCACCTGTGTTGAAGGGTCAAGATGATTCATATGGGGTTGTGTAAGCCTTCTTGCTGAAAGGCGTTTCTATAATTCCTGCTGTGGTCTAGCATATAGGCCTGCCAGGGAATGTATATATATACACACGCATATGTATGTACACATAATCAAAATACATATTGGGATGGAGGGCCAGAATAAAGGGGCGAAGCCAGGAGTATGCCCAACAAGACCCACCACAAGCCTCTCTACTGATTTACCGAACCAAAATAAGTTTGTATCTTAAACTCCACACGAAGTTGGAGCCTGCAGTTCAAGAATGGTTTTGAGCTTCATGGTTTTAATAGCACAGAACTGGCATCTCCTATTTACCACTGGACTGTTTCTGAGGATAATTTTAGACAAACATATATGTATGTTCATTCTCTGGCAGGCCTATATACTATATAAGTATGGTTGTTGGTTTGGGTTTGGTTTTTTTTTTTAAAGAAGTCTGGTTTTTATTGTTTGGTAGGCTTTATGGGTTTTCTGGGGTTTTTAAAGCAATTTAAGCTGAGTTTACTTAATTTCCCATTGCAGAACTGAAGGGAAGACCTGGTCACCCCCTGTTCTGGAAGATGGCAAGGCCCAAGCATACCGGATCAACGTAGAGCCAGAGCCGCAGGTACGGCAGCAGCAGCCCTGCACGCCGGCTGGTCTTCCAGCTCGCTTTTCTGGGGAGAGGAGATCCATATCTGAAACCTGGAACGCCCTCTGCTCTGCCTGCGGTCCTCCCGCAGTTGAGCAGTTTCTATGTGTGGTTTGTTAGGTTTTTCCATGCAGGTCTTGCCGTGCTTTCCTTGGGCTGGTAAAGGAAAGGCTGGCTTAAACCCAGCTCCGTAACTGCCCTCCCACCCAAGTTAGGCTTTGTTGAGCTGGTTTGCCAGTGGCATGAGGAGGCTGGGCAGCGCTGTGGGGGGAGCACCCAGCACCGGACCCCCCTCGGGGCCTTGGTCAGCGTTATTTTGATGGAGCCATTGGGAGCCCTCCTAAGGGCGCTGCCTGATGCCTGCCCTTCCCGGAGCGCAGCACGCCCGGGGTCTGTTTGCACCTGCCTTGGCCGACGTGCCTCCGTCTCGGCTGCTTCCAAAATCCACCGCACCCTCCTAATCCCGTGGTGGTGATTCACTTCATGTGGTGGTGGATTTTTTTTTTTTTTAAATGGTCTCCCCCCACCCCTTTCCTGTCTCGCTCCTTTCTCTTCCTTCTCTCTGTCTTGCAGCTTGTCTCTTCCCTCTGTCTTCAGATCTTTTTCCATAGACCCTCCTGCCTACGTTCTGCTGGCAGCCTGCCCTGCCTTCCCACCCCGTGGTCTCCAGGAGCTGGGGTGAGGGCAGCGCCATCTCCAGCAGCTTGCTACCAGGACGTGGATGGACCCGAACAGATCTCCATCTTCTGTACCCATCTTTTGACTAATAGCTTGTTAGCGAGGTCAAAGATGACTCTAGTTCTCCCTTGGCTCCTCAAAGGGAAGAGGGGCGGTGTCTTGTTCCTGTCTTTCTGCCTCCGAGTTACCTGACTGTTGGGTTTTTGGATGTGCTGGCCCACGATGCCTGCTGCAGAGGTATCTGGGGAATGAGGAGGAGATCAGGAGGAGGCATGGGAGAGCTCCTGCTGTCTTGTTCCTCCTTGGATGGGTGCTGAGCTGATGCACATGCTGCAAGCTTTCCCAGGGCACACAAGGTGATGGATGTGTTGGGGTAACGGTTGGACTTGATGATCTTAAAGGTCTTTTCCAACCTAAACGATTCCATGATTCTATGATGGCAGGACTGAAGCTTGCTGAGACCTCTCGCTGCTGCAGGTTGACCAACCCCTCCCAGAGCAGGGATGCAGGCACCAGAGCTGCCTGAAAGCTTTGGAAAATGAAAGTACATCAGTTCAGACTGGCAAAAAAAAAAATCCTGTAATTGCCACAGCAATGCAGGAGCACTCTTGTGCTGATGCTGAGCGAGTGTTCAAATATTGCTCCTATGGCTTCCTTCTCTGCAAAGGTGGTTTGTTATGGACTGTTTCATGAGAGCTTTTTCTTCAGCACTCGCAAAGTGCCCACGTGCAGACGCTGCTGGCGGAGCTCTGCCTCTCGTTCTGAAGAGGTGGCTCTTTGGTGCCCTAAGAAGGGGCTCAAGGTTCCCCCACAGCCCTCCCTCGGCTCAGTCCGGAAGGAATAGAAGATCTGCAAAGGTGGAGAGTGCGGGATGATGCTACGAGGAGTGATGTTGGCCTCGTTTCCCTCTGAGGAGCAGGGAGGTGGCACTGGCAGCAGAGATGTCACCAAATGACGAGGGTGGGGGTGAGATTCTCCAAACCCTACGAAGAGGTGGACACACGTTGTCACACCCTGTTACTGTTGGCCATTGCAGCCCTGTGACAGACCAGTAGAATTTGCACATATTTTGCATTACCCGTCCTGGGGCAGCGGGGGGGAGAGCGGCTGCGGAACGGCAGCACCAGCAAAGCCACCCCGGTATCGCACACGAGCATCTCGTGGGTCTGCTTGTCTTCTCCTGCGCTGACTGACAGAGCAGGGTGATCTGTGCGCTTGGGCTTTGAGTTCTGGCCATGTTTGCTTCATTAATCAATTACAGCAATCTTTTTTTGACAGATATTTTTTCTTAATAGACTTTGATGTGCCCAAACCCCTATGAATAATATTAAATAAGGACCAAATGTGCAGCAGTTCCGCTGCCAGATACAACATTTCTGAGGTTTAATGCAGATTGGATTTGAATCTGACTATTAATATATGTTACATATGGATCCTTTTAAAAATTAGGCAGTTACATAGAATATAATGAGGGGGTAGAGATGGATTTTCCTGAATCCAGACCTACACTGAAAATGTCTAAATCTGTGGAGAGTTCTCCGTGGGTAAAGCAGATGTGTTTGCAGCAAGGCGCCGAGAGAGGTGTACGAACAAGAACAGGGAGGTACTGACAGCAGGTTCCTGCTCTTGCTCTCCTTTTCAATGGCTGTATCTCCACGTTGTCTTTGCTTAATGGCTTTTCTGGTCTCCCCAAGAGGAGGTGAAGGAGGTACCACACGTACGTTAGGGTGTTCTTGCTGTGGTTGCACCCTTGATGTGCTGGTTGTCTCTTCTCCCTCCCCAAACCGACTCTGCCTTCAGCATGGTTCATGTTAACTGCTCAGGACGGGTGCCAGTAGCTGTCCTAACGCCTACATTCTTGCCCGCATCCTCCAACTTGCATGATGCTAAGGGTGACCATCAGCACCCAAGAGTGCAGGCCCTTGCAGCAGGTACCCTGTCCCCCAGGAGCAGAGATCCTGGTGATGGCTGGAGTCCCCTATGGAGCGATGCCGTATGACCCAGGGCTGTCCTGTGCTGTATTCCTCCAGCCCCTGTAGCAAAAGCACTTTAATTAGATTGTGAGAAAGAAAAGACTCATTGTAAAGTAATAGCTTGGCTCAAAACGTGCAACCTTTAGGTGCACTTCCTCACATCTGGAAAAAGCAATCTGCTTTGAGACACGGGGAAAAAAAAAAAGTCTGCTGGAATTCTGCCCTCAAATCACAAAAATAGGTTTGGGGTTGTCCTTGAAAGGGGTTTTGAGAGTTTTACCCCAAGTGGCCTTTCCAGTAATGTGGAGCACATGTCCCTCCTTCCTCCAGGTTTTACTCTTATCAACTTTTCCATCGTACGGGGCACAGACGTCTTGAAAGTCTTCTGACTTGTGACTACAGTAATTCATGCTAGAGGCCCCGAAACGTGAGCATAAGCAGAATGCCTAAATCTGTGTGATTTCTAGGAAAGCATGTACCCTATAATTACATTTTAGTTTATTTAGGTGCAGTCTTTGTCTTGACGGCAGTAAGGCTTGCGGTTTATCTTCTGTGCAAGAGAACTTGGAAGGTACGGACCAGCTGATGAGCTCTCCTTTCCTCTCTTTCGAAATCTGTTGTGGTTTGTCAGTTGAGCTTTGTGGAAAACCCCTGCTCAGAGACCAAGAATGCAATCAATCCTCCTTATTAAAACTTTGATTAATGCAGTGACCGCAGGGAGTAACTGCCCTCGCAACTGCAGAAGCTGGGAGCGGAGCGAGCTGCTTGTCCGCAATTAGCAGGAACGGCACCGAACAGGACGCCAGGGAGCCACCTCCATGCAATAACACTTTGAAAGCAGCAGGCTTGGGTTATCAGTTGGTTACAATGCACAAGTCTGTCCTTAACAGCCGGGGTCTACAGAGGAGGATGCAAATTCAGCGACATTCAAACTTGCATCCTAATTAACGAAGGGCTGTGTCTTCATCGGAGCCGGCTGTGGGTGACGGTGGGACCCACGGGGATGCTGCGGGGCGGCTCGGTGCTCGCCAGCCAGCCGTGCTGTCGTGGGAAGTCACGATCCCCGTCACGCAGACATGACATCACTGCTGACGTGTTGGGATCTTCGTTTTTGCTTTGCCCCAGGCTGCCAGCCTGGTGCCGGCGTTGCCGTGGGCCCTGGCCCTGGCCGTCCCTCCCCAGCAGAGGGGGAGAGCGGCAGCGCCGATCCATCAGTTTCTGGAAGTCCCACTGTCTTCAGCTTCTTGTAGCACAAGCTCGCTAGTCAAAATAGCACCATGTGGTGCTAATAAAAGGAGAGGATGTTTGTTTTCTTGACCGTCCCCATACTGCCAGAACTGGCAGCTTTCTGGCCTGGGGGATCTGGGAACGTGGGCTTCAGGCTGTGGGGCAGAGCCCCGTCTGCGCTAATTGACAGGAGATGGAGTGTCTGGGTGTGAGAATAATTGCAGCAGGAATTAAATTGGCAGCGCGTAGCCAAAGCTGGAATAGGATGCAAGTCCTCCCAAACCTGGGATGCTTGGCTAAAATAAGCTACGTGGAGTGAAAGGCTGGGTTTCCTCCGGCTGTCCGGAGAGGGAGCGGCACTTCCCGCAGGCGGTTGGTCAGCCTCATCCCCACGGGAATGGCATCCCAGTGCCACCCAGCTGGCAGAGTGGCACCTGTGGGATGGGGACGGTGGGTCGATGCTACCATTCACCCCAGTCCCTTCTCGTGCTGTGCCCCGTGAGCGGGGGCTTTCCAAGCCCCGCCGGCCGATGGAGGGGTGTGCTCTGAGCAGTGGAGAAGAGCTGCTCTTTCCGTAGTGCGGGGGGGTTGCACAGAAGGGATGAGAAGGCTGTTTCTGTGCATCACTCCAAGATTATTTTTTTTTCTATAACGTGTTATTTTGTGCTTGACACCAAATTCTCAGTCCGTAGAGATTTGTGTTAGTTTGACTAAAACTAGGTGCAAGGCGTGCAGCTTGTCGTGTGACAATACCAACTGGGATGGGGTGAAGAGGAGGAACTGGGGCAAACTTGCATCTGCAAGAGCTCTTCAAGTAGCCTAAACCAGGCAGTGCAAGAAACCCAATACTACGTGTAAGCCAGGCCCATGGAAACGCAAATGTACCAGGATTTGCTTCGTTAGAAGTACTGTGGTCAGATGGGCTCAGGCCTGTATGGCTGCAGGACTGGCCTTAGGCTGGCTGGCAGGGCAGGGGTGACCCGGCTTTCGGGTGCCAGGCTGCAGACCTCCTGCCTCCCACTGCACGCGTCCTCCAGGCACCAGGGGCTCTGCAGCAGCGTTCCCCTGAGCTGATCGTACCTGCCAGGACCTCGGAAATAGCCACCTCGTGACGTTATTATTACAGAATCCCAGAATGGCAAGGGTTGGAAGGGACCTCGGGAGATCACCCAGTCCAACCCCCCCCTGCTCAAGCAGGTTCTCCTAGAGCATGTTACACAGGACATAATCCAGGCGGGCTTGAATATCTTCAGAGAAGGAGACTCCACAACCCCCCTGGGCAGCCTGTTCCAGGGCTAGTATTGGTCTACTATACTGCTGATCGTACTTGCTTCTAATTAAAAAAAAATAATTTTTAAAAAAAAAAAAAGCACCCATGGGCTTCAGGTGTGAGTCTGAACCTCTGGTGTCCCAGCTCTGGGCACTTGGGGACAGCAGTGGTGTCCTGCAGTAGAGCAGCGAGGCGGGGGTTGGTGCTAATTTGTCCCTTAGCACTGATTTTAACAGCTTTAAAAATGTCTTAAACGTTCTTGTATTTATTGTTTGGTCTCAGTAGGTTATCGTTACTTTTTTTTATTAAGGCTGTAGGACTCCTCATTTGATTTATTGGCACCAAGTATTGCTTTAAGGGCTTGTGCAGGAAATTTCCATATATGCCTTTGCAAAAGCACGGCATGGGCTGTACATATTTCTGCAAACTGGGGGTTAAAGCCTCCTTGCTGGAGAGGTGGAATTTCCTTTCCCAAGGTGACCGACCTTCCTTCCTCTCTCCCCTGGTCGGCAGGGTGGGATGGGCCAGGGCTGCTCCTGGGAAAGCTCTCGCCGGGACCCCCAGCTCCCCCATCGAACCAGCCTTTGCACGGGCATCAGCTGCTGCTCCCAGGGCAGAAGGAAGGGGAAAATGTCTGCCTCGTACTTTTGGGAAAACAAAGGATGAGATAATGCCCTGGCACGAGACCGGGTTCCCGTCGGACTGATTTAATAGCAGAAACACGCTGAATTCTGACGGCCGCTGTAGCGGCGTCAGCCTTGAACTGCGGGTACTCAGGCAGCGTTTCCCCCTCGAATACCAGGGCTTTGTACGCCACCAAAATCTGCTGATCTAATTTACCAGGTGAAGAGGTTACACACAGGTTGTGTGTGCTTGTGTTTATCTTCTTCCTGGGATATAACACTGAATCATTTGAAAGCAAAGGAATTTTCTCGGTACCACTGCGATGTGTTGGACTGCTGTAGCTATAACATTTTATGTGAAATCCTCTATATACCCCCTCTATAAATCAGTACCTTTATTAAGTGAGCTTCAATAATCCTGGTAAATGAAAGAGGGGAAAAAAAAACCTTAGGATAAAAGGAAAAAAAATGGGAATAGAAACTTCAAAACGGTGTTTTCTTCTGTCCAGGTGACTTGAATAGTTTGTTCTCATCAAAGGTAAATAAGAGCTATACTGAAACAGCAACAGTGTGGGTTGATTTGGGACAAAAAAAGAAAATGCCTTTGGATAAGGAGCTAACACAGATACAGACCATGTTATTTTACTTGATAACATCAGTTTCAGTGATGACTCTGTTGACACAGGTAAGAACGCTGCCTGCTTGTGTACTCAGAAATACCGCGTCTTTGTTTGGAGCAGTGTTTCTGTTCTTCTCCATCAGGAAAAATAACTTAATCCCATTTCATTTTCCCTTGTTGCTCACTTAAGATGAATGAATCACTCTTCGCAGTCACTTTTTTGGCCTGCTGGGGTGCGAGCATGCGGAGAGAGCCCTCCCCGAGTGGCTGGGTGCAGGGGGGCGATGCTGGGTGCAGGGGGGATGCTCCCCTCGCTGCGGTCCCCCAGGCTCCTTGGAGCCAGCCAAGTGGCACAGGGCAGACCCGCTGTGCTGCAGCTGGTGAAGGGGATGGGGCAAGGAGCAGCTCCCAAAACTCTCTTTGGACGGAGGGGTCAGGAAACGGCATCCAGGGTGTGCGGGGAGCCCGGGACAGCCGGGCTGCAGCAGCTTCCCATCCCCTGGACCAGTGTGCTCCTGCCGCAGAGGGCTGGGATGTCCCACGGGTGCTGCCAGGGCTTGTTTGTTAGCAGGAAAGCCAGAGACATGGTTTTGACTCAAGCTAAGTTTTGCTTTTACTCATTAATAAAGAAGATAAAGGTTGGGGCATTCCAAAATGAAAACCAGCAATATTATCCTATTCCTTTTGTGGTGTTTTCTTGTGTACCTTACCCTGGCTTTTACAGAAAGAGATGTCTGGATGAGCCATGCTGATAAATAGGCATCTTTTGGGTTTAAGCAAGTAATGTTTCTGTAGACTGAAGCTTAGCTTTTTGCCAGTGATGCTTTTTTTTCTCTCAATTAGCTGCAGGTAGCGGTTATGGGAAGAAAATCAGGGAGTGTGATATGATAACACCTGAAAACGCAACAATTCCCCCAACTGGGAGCAGAGGAGAGAGCCAGTAAGCTGAAAAGGATGAAATCAGGACATTGCCTGTTAGTGTCAACCTCGCTGGCTTTGTTCTTTAAGACAAGTGCCAGATGGTGAGAGAAGTGATTTAATGGCAGCGTTAAGCGGTGGCTGGGTCAGGTGGCACTGCCATGGGAACAGCAGCATCTTCCCTAAGCGGAGGGGGAGCGGGTATATAGGTGGAGAGCTGTCGTGGTGGTGGTTTTTCTCTGGAGTGGGCATTATTTTCCGCCGGCGGGGAGGCTGACCCTGCACGCACAGCAGCCCCGGCACGGAGGGGCAGGAGCATCGGCCCGGTGGTTGCACTCAGCAGCGCTCTCCTCTGCCGTAGCTGCCTGCTCCTGGGCTAGAGCAGTGACCCTGGGCGCTGGGAAGCAGAGAGAAAATCCTTCCTGGGGTTTAGACCGTCGCAGAGCTCGGCTGGGGCTCGGCAGCCTCTGGCAGGAGGGCACCTTACGGCGGTGGAAATGTCGGGGCTCTACCTCTGTCATCCAGGGTTATTGTATTGCAAAAATACCTTGAGCTTTCACTGATGTTTGTTTTCTGTTAATGGTCATTAGCTTTTCCCTGTATGGATGAAAGTTAAATACAGGATACATAGAAATTCTTTCATTCTTAGGCTCCTTCACCTCGTCAAATGTCTTCTAAAATTAGGGACAGGGTTTAGTGGTGGGATGGCAGTGCTAGGTTAAGGGTTGGGCTTGATGATCTTAAAGGGCTTTTCCAACCTAGACGATTCTATGATAACTTATCGTGAATATTGGTTCTGTTCACGTGTGCAGCTGCGACTGAGGCTGTCGTAGGACTGAGAGCTGGAGATCCTCACAGCCAGCCTGAGCCTTACACAAGTTTATTGTGCCAGGGCAATGCAGCAGTCGCTCTCCTGGCTCAATGTATTTCCACTGCCTGTGCAGAAGGGCTCTGTCCGCAGGGCTTTGCCTGAAGGCGTTTTGAAAACGCAGCCAGGATACCCTGTGCTCTCCGGTTCAGCAGAGCATGTGATCCCCAGCTATCTCACCTTTTTATGAAAGCATTAATAAACCCAATACAATTGTACAAAGCCCTCCTCTGTCTGCTTGTTAAACACCCCCTTGCACCCTTGATATTAAAAACATGCCCTCTACACCGGAGCAGGCAAGATAAATGGAAACAGATTTTAATCATTTTTGCCGGGCTTTTGGGTAACTTTTTTTCCATTGCTGGGGATTTTTAAGAGACTGCTGGGGACCCAGGTAGCTTAAGGGATAAAGTCATGGCATTGCAGCTCGAGTCCCTCTTGAGCTTTTTAAGTCGCACGAGGGCTGTGGCTTCTCCAGGGGGTGAAGCTGTTTGCTGAACTGCTAGGAGCCAGCAGCCATCAGATGCTTGCCGGTGGCCACCAGCGTGATGGTGCTGAGGTGGAAAGGTGTTTGCTCTTTAAGAAGGGTCTGTGTAGCTTACTTCTCTCTAATGGTGAGAGTTTGTCCCTGGGTTAGATATATGCTCTCCTCAAGCTATATATTACACGGTGCAGAGCATGTGCACGTGCAAATATAGAGCTAGAATATTTTCCTACCTTACCCTAAAACCACTTTTTTTAATAATACCTCATTTTACATCAGAGCTGCTTCTCATGAGAGCACGCCTTCAGAAAGTGGTGGATGTCTTCCTCCTGGAAGTTAAGAAATTCCCAACCATCATTGACGAATGGTTTAGAAACTTCCCCATCCATGCAAATACTCTTTGGCTGACTCTTGTCAAGGCTACTATAACACTGCCAGAAGTGACACATCCTTTAAAACTGGTAGGAACTCTTCAGCTTTTACCTCTCTGATGCTGTCACTCCTGATCCGGCGCTCCCGGCAGGGCGAGCCGCAGCCTGGCACCGGCAGCTCTGCGATGCCCAGGGTGAAGGCAGCGGGTGCTTCCGGTCAGGCCCCAGCTCCTGGAGTCATGTGTTTATGGAGTTACTCCTGAAGAACAAAGCCAGGCTGTGGTATGTGAAGGTTTCTGTATTTTGCCTGTGGAAATGGGGTTTTGTGGTTGGAAATGCACGCTGATGGGAGATGGTGGGGCTGACCTCAGCCAGTTCCCTGCCACAACAACAATTAAATAGAAAGCAATGGAGCCTTTTATATACCGTGTTTGCTTGCAGGGGTTTCGGCAGAAACTGCAGAATGTCGTACAGAAATAAGCGCTTTAAAATGAGCCTGGCTGCTGGGTCCAAGACCACAAAGCTGAGCAACCCTTAGCAATGCACCTCTGCCTGCCCGGACATGACCCACGGGTGCTTTTCAGCATGTCCGAGACCCGGTGCGATGGCGTGGGGCTCATTTTGAGCCCCCATCCCAAGATCTGAGCTGCTGTGCACGGGGAGCCGTGCCTTCCGAGGGTGCGGAGCAGCCCAGGGACGTGGGCGGGCTGGGGCTCGGCCAGGCTCCTGCTTGAGTCATCTTCCACGTCAACCTTGTCTGCGGCCTTTTAACTAAAAGACCATCTGATTTTAAGGGTTTGGTCTCTTCAAGAGATCTGAAAAACGAATTTGGTGTTTAGCTGATGACTGTGAAAGGAGCGTGTTAAGAAGGAGACGACGGATGAAGATTTTCTTCAGACTGTGGTACATGCTGAGAGAGGAACTTGGCAGAATATTTGAAATCTGCTTCATAAAATAATGCTCTGTTCATCCAGTTTCAGCAAACTACACCCGACCTTTCTTCTTATCGGTTAATCTTCTGAGCTGAGCTAAAAAGTGGGATCGTACTTAGGAGCGCTTTTTGAAGTTAGATTGAAGGCTGCTTAGTCTGTAAAACCAGCATCTCAAGAGGACATCTGAACCGTGCTCGCAGGGAAATGTCTTAAAATGCATGTAGCGCTTAAAACTCATCCTCTTCCCCCAGCTTTGGGGGCAGCCTTTGACGTAAGGGTTCACCACAGGGCTTCTTTTGAGGCAGGGAGCTGGAGAATCCATCCCGCTCCTGCAGACACCAGCCACGGTGTAAATCTGTTATTTGCATTCAAATTAAAGCAGTGCCATCCGCCCCATCGGGCTCCTCTGTGGGGTAACAATAATATCTCCATTCTGGGGGTTTTGAAATGGTTTATCAGAGACAAAGCACTGCCTTTGCTGTTAAAAAGCTGCGGGGAGGGGAGGAAGGGATTGCTGTATTGGGGTTGTCTTCCATGCAGAGGTTGCATTTCAGTTGTGAGGGCGTTGGGCTATGCTAGGATACGTCTTGGTGTCAGGATGTTCTAGCATATGTCTTCAGGCTTAATTGCTTGTCACATTTGCATGAAAGAGGACTTGCAGCAATGAAGACAGTAAAATTTCGTCCACAAAAAGCCCTCTGCCAGGAAAGGCCAGAATCAGGTCATCAAAGTCTGACTGTACCCCTTGGGTCAGAAGGAAAGGCAGCCACAGGCAGAGACTGTGCCTTTGCTTTAAAAAAACCCCTTTGTCCATATCCTGTTCCTTTCTCTTGCTGCCAGGTCTGAGCTGGTCCTGGGCACCCCGTGGTGCCAGGCACCCACTGGAGAAGCTGGGGAGCCCATCACCAGGCTGTCTGGGCAGCAGGCACAGTGGGGATGGGTCTCAAACTGCTGCTCAACCCTGCAGGAACCGTGATGGCTTTGCTCTAAGCCGACCTTCCTTCAGGTGCAGCTGTTGAGGCATATGGTCTGATCGTGTCCTAATAACCATAATAGAATCATAGAATCATAGAATGTTTTGGGTTGGAAGGGACCACTAGAGGTCATCGAGTCCAACCCCCCTGCAGTCAGCAGGGACACTGATAACTAGATCAGGCTGCTCAGAGCCCCATCCAACCTGGCCTTGAATGTTTCCAGGGATGGGGCCTCCACTACCTCTCTGGGCAACCTGTTCCAGTGGTTTACCACCCTCATTGTAAAGAATTTTTTCCTTATATCTAGCCTAAACCTACCCTGATTTAGTTTAAAACCATTACCCCTTGTCCTAACGCAGCTGGCCCTACTAAAAAGATTTTCCCCCTCTTTCCTATAGGCCCCCTTTAGGTATTGAAAGGCCGCAATCAGGTCTCCCTGCAGCCTTCTTTTCTCTAGACTGAACAACCCCAACTCTCTCAGCCTGTCCTCATAGGAGAGGTGCTCCAGCCCTCGGATCATTTTAGTAGCCCTCTTCTGGACCCGCTCCAACAGTTCCATGTCCTTCTTGTGCTGAGGGCTCCAGAGCTGGACGCAGTACTCCAGGTGAGGTCTCACCAGAGCTGAGTAGAGGGGCAGAATCACCTCCCTCGACCTGCTGGCCACGCTCCTCCTGATGCAGCCCAGAGTACGGTTGGCCTTCTGGGCTGCCAGGGCACATTGCCGGCTCATGTCCAGCTTTGTATCCATCAGCACCCCCAAGTCCCTCTCGGCAGGGCTGCTCTCAATCCTTTCTTCCCCCAGCCTGTATTGATACTGGGGGTTACCCCGTCCCAGGTGCAGGACCTTGCACTTGGCCTTGTTGAACCTCATGAGGTTTACACAGGCCCACCTCTCCAGCCTGTCCAGGTCCCTTTAAGGTCATCAAGCCCAACCATTCCCCTAACCCTGCCACCCCACCACTAAACCCTGGCCCTAAGCACCTCGTCTGCCCAGCTTTTAAATCCCTCCAGGGAAGGGGACTCAACCCCTTCCCTGGGCAGCCCCGTCCAGTGATTCACAACCCTTTTGGGGAAGAAATTTTTCCTAATGTCCAATCTAAACCTGCCCTGGCACAACTTGAGGCCATTTCCCCTCATCCCATTGCCCATTACCAGGGAGCAGAGCCCGACACCCCCCCGGCTCCCCCATCCTCTCAGGCAGTTGTAGGGAGCGATGAGGGCTCCCCTCAGCCTCCTCTGCTCCAGGCTGAACCCCCCCCAGCTGCTCCACATCAGCTCGGGGCTCCAGACCCCTCCCCAGCTCCGCTGCCCTTCTCTGGACACGCTCCAGCAGTGACATACAAGCGTTATCCCGGTTCTGCAGATGGGTACCCTTGCCCTCTTCTCTTCCATGGTAGGCAGCTGAGGGACCAATGCCAAGGACACATCTTTCAGCCATACGTTGCAGAGGCAGTTGGAGAAAGGCTGGCCAGCTCTCTGCAGAGCACAGCTGGGCTCAATTACCGAAGCTCAGAGCGAGGAAGAAAAGTCAAATGTCGGTGAGGAGCCGGAGCGCTTGGGCTTGTCCTGCCGCCACTGGAAGATGGACAAAAATAACCAAGAGTGCTCACAGGAGGTACCCCTTTGGGGTGACCCTGCGGCTGAGGGATGCTTTGACCTCCTGGTGCACAAACAGCAGCGTTTTGGCAGCAAACATCTGGCTGACACTGACTGATCATCTTCTGGCTTCAGGAAGAGAGTGGATCTGAAGTACATCAAACAGAAAACTGCTTTCAGCTGAGCCAAGCCGTTAATGACCCTCAGCCCTGCGTAAGCCTGATGCAGCACGTGGTTAGAAGGGAGAGCAGACCCAGCTCCCCGGGGCTTAGGAAACCAAACGTCCTGCGGGCGATCCCCGCTGCCGCTGGGTGCCTGCGCCGGGGGGAGCCGGAGCTGCTGCTGGTCCTTTCCCTGCAGATCTTCTCCCACTGCACAAGTGGCCTCCAGGCTGGATTTGGGGCTCGGAGGCGTCGTTTCAGAGGCGTCCTCAGCTCCGTGCTGGTGGGTCTGCTCCCAGGGAAGGTTTCTCAGATACGCCAAAGCTGCCGCTGCTCAGAGCCCTTCCAAATCAGGCCACGGGTGTAGGTGCTTGTGTGAAGGCTGTAGGAGCCAATGTTGACCTCTCAAATTAGCAATCTTCAGTTTTAATCTCTGTCTGATAGTCTGGAAAATGCTATTAATTATTTTGTTTGTGCTCCTGGCCTTTTAAGGGTCTAATTTAAAGCACTGAAGTGGGTGAACTTTAAATGCTCTGGATCAGCCCATGAGGTCTGATGTTTTCTAAAGCTGTGTCTAAAGCCTGTGGTTTCTGGACCTAAAGTCTTGTATTAAAAAAAGTAGGGAAGGACAAATAGGGCATTTTGAAAATATATTAAAAAAAACTCTCTTTTCTTAAGAATAAGAACTTGAGGCAGCCAAATGGTCAAACTTTAGGAAAGTAAGGTTAGATGTATTTTACCAAAGCGTATCAGAATGTGAATGAGAGTTCCCAAAACTCCTAAGAGATTGTGCCTGGTAAAGCATATTCTCAATGTGTGAAGGGCAGTAACTGCGTTGGCTCTGCAAAACGCAGCCCCGTTAGCATGGCTGAGGGTGGTCAGTGCCAGGGTGGCGAGCACGGGGGACTTCTGCTTGCCAAGAGACGGGCTTAGGTTTAAATCCATGACTTAAACTCTTCCCAGCCTTGGATCCCAATGTTATTCCTGTTAAGCAGACAGTTAAAACTGCGTGCTTGCTTTGATGTACTTTAAATATCTGAAGAGATTCATGCTTTTTGTTGACCCTATGAAAGGTCGTTTCAAAATATGATAAACTCTCTCCAAAAGGGATAGGGACCGAGGCTGATTTTTCAAACCTTTCAAAAATTCCTGGCTGGCCCCATGTTTTCCTACTTATGGGAACACTTATTTCGGCAGTGATTAGCCTGATAGAAGTTTTTAATTTTTGAGTCTTCTGTCCTATTACAAGTTTGACTAAAAATCCAGAGGGATGAAAGTGCCTCAGTTCAGCAACCCCAGTGACTCAGGCACAGCTGTACTGAGCAGAAAAGCCCATTTTCTCATCCATTACCTAGAATACGCGTTAGGTCTGCGTGGTGAAGCCACAGAGTGTATTTGTATTTCTGTTGAAATCTTCAACTTGCTTCTTTTAATGTTCTCCTCTACGTTTCCTGAAATTGGAACCAGCGTGTCCTGTGAAAAGCATTTGAGCTTCGTCGCTTTGCTGATGGTGCTCATTGCTCTGCTGGCTGTGGCCAGGCATCACCCTGTAGTTAAATAAAATGCCTTCAGCCGATACGGGGGAGAGGGATTTGCTAATAAGTGGGCGTGGAACATGAGGGACTTGCTAGAAATTGAGTAGGTGCCTGTAGAAGAAAGAAGGGAAAAAGCTCTCCCTGTTCCTGGCTCTTTGAGGAAATCCCAGGATTAAATCCAAGCAACTTGTCATTCAGCATCTTCCCCTCAAATATAAAAGGAAAAAGGTTCCTTTTGTGCTCTCTGTGCCGCATTGTGTGGCGGGGATGAGAGCCAGGTATCCAAAAACCAGTTAAACTTCTCTTTTCTCCTACCTTAATAAATGGTGGCAACCAAGAACGTGCTTGAGCCTCCGTACAGAGCGAGGAACCGCTCGGCGCAGCAAAGCTGATGGCATCTGGCTGTTCGTGTCCGAGGGTCGGTGGACAGAAACGCGGTAGCTCAGGTACAATAGCCAACCCAAAGTGCCAGACGGGCACTTTTTATCCCTACGGCAGCGCGGCGCTGCCTGCTGCCCGCACAGCTCCTACCACGGCTACGGGCGCGCGACTGCCCCGGCTTCCTGCGCCTCCTGCCGAGAGAAACGCTCCCAGACGCCGTGTCGCCTTTTCCTTCTGCTGGAAATAATTCCTTGGGATGTAAATACTGTATCAGTAAGGGCAGCCCTTACCTGTACGTGATAAGGCATGGGATGCGTTTGTGCAACGCTGATAAATGCATCTCGAGGAGGTGGTTCGATGAGGCCGTGCAAGGGATGGCCAAGGTGGGTGCTTGCTGCAGGTCATCTGGGTTTTCTTTTTTGCTTGCAGTGGCTCATTCTCCTCCAAATAATCCCTTTTGCTCTGCTCATTCCTTCCCCGGTGGGAAGGGACAGGCCGGGGGTCTCCAGCAAGGTGGTGACCAGGGAAGGTTGGTCTGGCTGGGCACTGGCCAAGGGCACATCGGTGCTGGAGCCGCACACAAAACCGCCCCAAAATCCCCCTTCTCCCTGGGGCTGGGACTTCAAACCGCTCCTTCCTAGCTCTGCCTCGTGTTTATCTGGTGTGGGGAGGCTGCGTGAATCGTGTTTGCCAGGAGTGGGGAGGCCTGGGCTCCAGGAGCTCCCAATGCTGCGTCTCAGGAGGTTGGTTATGCTTCATAATTGATGGTCCTAGGAGGCAAGCATGAGAAAACAGATTGCAAGTTTCTGGTTTGTAGGCTAAAGGAGTTGTTCTCGGTGAAACTTCGCAGGCCAGCTATTAGGAAGGGTTTGCAAACCCTCTTAATTTAAGAGAGGCCATAAAAAGCAGGAAAAAAAGCCAGCAGAGAGAAGCAAATTAGGTCCCAAAGGGGGAAAATTTTTTTCTGATCTTGAGTTTGAGAACTGGAAAGAAATCCATCTGGTTCTAGGTTTCTGAGAACAAATGCATGAGCGTTTTGCACAATGTGAAGCCTTGCAGAGCTCTCACGGGAAAACACTGAAACAGCCTTTGAGATGAGAAAAAGGAGACTGAGCTCAGTCCCAGGAACAGCTTTTTGTGCAACGGGAAAGTTATGTAGCAGAGAAACTGAGAGCAGCAAGGAAGGCAAAGACCGGTGTGCTCTCAGAGGCGTAAATACTTCTGTGCGTTTTCCACAAAGCCGTTGGCTTCCTTGACACGAAGCACGACTCTCCAAAGCCTGCAAAGAACTGGATGGAAAAGGCTGAGGGGCATCCATTGCTTCGTCTCCACGGTCTTGGTCTGGTAGGTGTTGGGGTAGCAGGAGCACTCCGGTGTCCGTCGGGTGGAGCCCGTTGATCCCTATGGATGCTGCTGGGTCACCTGTGGCTTTATAACATGGGGGAGCTGCCACCACCACGAGCATCCTCCTCCCGCAGGGACGGGCAGCCGGTGGTGAGCGGGGACACCGAGCAGCTCAGCAGTGCAGGGAGGGCTCCGAAACACCTCGTTTCCATCACTGGGCTTTCCTGCCTTTCAGAGAATGCCCAGGTGATAAGTTTTAGCTTTATAGAAATGTTTGCTCTTGATGTACAAATCGTTGAGCTCAACAAGAACGAATGGCCAACGCTTTACAAAATACCTTGGATTAACGCGGGTCTGTGAGATTATGGTCTCTAGGCCCTTGGATGGAGGAGGTTTTCATTCCAGAAATAGCTGCCAGCCCCATGCTCCCCGGCACAGGGTCCGGGTGTCCCTGGTATGGAGGAGCCCGTGAGGCCGCAGGAGGGAAGAGCAGAGGACCCTGCCCTCTTCTCTGCGGCAGAGGCTCCAGGGAGTGCCCATCTGGGCCCTGATGCACTGCTAATTAATGATAACGGCTTTTTAAAAGCATGACTCTGGCCTGTCAGGCAGCATGGGCCATTGCATTTTTTTCCGCGAAATGTTTACGATCCTTCTTTTCCTCCCTGTGTCACGGTTGAAAGTGTTTTCTTTATTTCCCTTGAAATCGTAATGTAAATCTGGGAACTGGAAACCCATAGCCTGGTTGTAATTTATATATTTTATTATTTTTTTTTTTTTAAAGAATATAAATTGGGGAACAGTCGAAATTACATTATTTCTGGCAGCGAAATTCCTTTCTTAATAGATAATTTGAAGCTGTTATGTTGGAAGTGGTTTCCCCCACGTGTGTGTGCGGTGTGGAAGGAGCGGTGCCAAGGGGGCTCAGGGCGGCCGCCGGGGCTTTCGAGGCGCTGGAAGCGCCGGGAGCCTGCCGGAGTCTGCAGTTTTTCAGCTGGTGGCAGAAAACAACCTCAAAGGCACAATCCTGCAGTTCTTAATTAAGCCCGGGTTTTATCAATGGGAGTTTTGCCTTGGGTAGAACTGAAGGATTGGGACTTTCAAGCTCTTTTTCTAGCAGGCTCTGGTTTTTATTTCTCTTAGCTGTTCATTTTTACAAGGCTTGGGAGCACCAACGTTTTCTGCTATGCGCCAGTGGTAGACATTTGTTTCCAATTAGTATTTATTGGATTATTTTAGTCAAAAATAAGCTTTGTATTAGAGCCCCGCAATATGCACTTTGTTATCTGTTCACAGGACGGCGTTTGCTTTTTCCTGCTTGGTTTTGCATCAGCTCCAGCCTACCAAAGAGCTGGTGCAAGGCAGCATTGCTGGGGATCTGCCCCGAAACAGATTAAACCAGATTAAACAGATTACAGCCTCTTGTACAAGCATCTCTTTCTTCCATCGGTACGGGCACGTTTCTGACTCGCATGGCTGGAAATAGCAGCAGCCGGCGCGTGTCCTTAGGCTGTGTCTGGCTTTCGGCTGCTTTTCCCAATAGCTGGAATCAGCCCCTCTCTGGGAAGGGGCTGCTGGTCACTCCCCAGGCGGAGCGTTAGCGGGTAAAGCCTGGCTCAGGTGGCTCGTGGCAAGATTAGCAGTGGGTACTGTTGGATTTATGGGTGTGCACGGGGCTGACTAACAAAGCTTTGGAAAAACACATAGGTAATGTTTTATGTAGGCAAAATAATACGGAAAACTTGCGTTTTAATGGCATCCGAGTTCCTGACTTGAGGTCATACGACGAAAAGATTTCCGTAGTTTGCCTTGGGAATTAAAAAGCCAAGGAAAATATGAATACCAAGCTAAACCCTTGACCAATGCGTTTCTGACACTGCTAATGACTGATCTTATTTTGGGAGAAAACCTCCCAAAACGAACAGGGATCTTTGTGGACGAGGGTGGTGGCAAATAAGTGAAAACAGCAGGATTGGCCCCTTGGCTTCAGGTCGTGCCCAACCTACGCGTGTAGCTGCAGAACTTGGGGTTTATTGTCTTTTGGTAACGTAAATAAGGAGCGATTGCCCCGAAGTCAGGCGAGCGATAAGTGCTCTTGGAGTGATGGAAGGCAAAATGAGAAGCAGACTCGCGGCCTTTCTTTTGCGGAAATAACAAATATGCTTTTACAGGAGAATAAATGCAGAATACTTGGCAGTGGCTCGCCGTGGAGAAACAGGCAAGTTCATTTTGTCAGAGACCCAGGAAAGCTGCACAGATTCAGCGAGATTTAACTGCAGGTCAAGCCTGAGTTTTCTTTTTCCTGCTGCATATCTCTTGTTTTCCACAGTACATATAAAATATTGTTCCCGCAAACGGCACGTCCCAACGCAGCCTCTCCACGTGTATTGTACTAAGAGCTATAAATCTCAGGTTTTTTTCCTGCTTTTTCTTCTCTTCCAGGACAATGGGCCTGCCCAGAGCAGGAGGTCGATGCCCCACGGGGCTGGTGGCAGCCCCATGGACAACAAGCAGATGCTGAATGTGCAGCACCACCACCCGACCCGGCTCTACCCTAACAGCGGCTCCGATTCGGCTCTGCCGGGCCAGCTGAGCGGGCTCCACATCTCTCCCACCCAGAGGTAGGAGGAGAGCATGGCTCGTGCGCTGGGTCCCACTGCTCTGCAGGCAAACCCTGGCTTCAGAGGTGGGCGTTGAGGCTGTGGTGGAGCTCCAGAGATGCTGGGTTCAGCTCCTGCTCTGTTAGTTGAGGGTAGGTGGGAGGGGAAAAAAAAAAAAAACAACCAAAAAAAACCCCAAAAAAGGGGTTTGGGAGATGCCACATTCTGAACAAAAGGGCCACGTGTATGGATGTAGCAACTGCAACACTGATTTAAGCTTGTGATGCTGAAGCAATGTTAAACCATTTATCTCGGAGACAGGTAAAGGTTTTCCAGGTCCACGTCAGATCCTTCTATGGCTGATGGGGGTAGGTAGATTAGCGGCATCAGATCTAGTCCCCAGGCTGGGATTAATGCCAGGGAGTGTCACGAATGTTCATATCCCGGTTTTTCAAAGCATATATTCCAGGCAGGATGGAAGGGGTTTGCCCTCCTAGGAGCGAGGATCATACTTCCACACACCCCGCAGCAAACACTTGGCCTGGGAGCTGGAGGTATCCGTGGAGAAAATTAACCCCAGTAAACTTGGGATGTTTATAAATGTAAGATCTGCTCAATGCAGCTGTCTGGGAGGCTGGGAAATAAATAATACTTGTAGGAAAGAAAAACCTTTTGTGTAGCCAAGTTTGGGTGGATAACTCGGACTTTGAGACAGTCCAGGTTGTAGACTGCAATGCTTTCGCATGGCTTATGCTGCTGCTGATTTATGCTCCTCCAGACTGGCAAAATGTTCTGCAAGAAAGTAATGTCTGTGTCAAATACAAAGAGCAAAGCGTTTCTTTTCAGCTCGGGAACTCTGTGCCTGCACGAATTCGTATCCCAGTGCCGCTGTGAGCCAGCTTATTCCCTGTGCTGCTCCAGGAAAGTTAATAAAGTTGGAAAGGAGAGAACCGCACAAAAAAACCCACAGAGAACAAAATCTGATGTTGTCTGCATGTGAGCCAAAAGCCAGGAGATTAGCTTGGGTGTTTGAGCCGAATTGGGTCAGAAGTGCCTTCTCTTTGAATTTGTGCTTGATCAGGCTGGACTGGTCAAACCCTGCTCTTTTTCATTGAAAAACGTGTGAACGGGCATACGAGAGGGCTGCAGCAGGGCAGAGCGGCACTCGGGGCACATGTGGAAGGTTTGGGCTGGCTGGGAGTCACAGGGAATGGGTCCTCGGGTGCCTCATGAGCCCTGGTCCCCGACAGCTTCTGCCCCTTCTTGAGAGGTCACAGCCATCGGAGCCACGGGAGAAGCTGATGGGATCACTCCCAGAAAATGGAGCTTTGGCTTTTCTTGGAAGGGGAATTTTATTTGGGTTGTTTTTCTTTGTTTGAAAGTGACTTTTCTTTCTTACTTTTTCTTTTTTAAGCGGGCACGAATGTAATGCTGGTGGAGAAAAGGAGTCGGGTGATGGCTAAAATGCGTTAAGCTGTCTGATGGGGTTCAGGGCTCTTGCTGGTTTTATTGGGTTTAGAATGACCTTGACGACCTTCTCCTTGAAAAGGAAAAGGAGCCCCTTCCCACGAAGCTGTGCTGTGGGGCCTCAGGGAAGCACAACAGCACCGAATTCATCCCTACTCAGCAGGGCACTTAAACACGTACCCGAAATAGTTTTGATTCCAAACTACTATTTTCATGATTTTGATGTGTCGAATGAACTGGAATAACGGTTTAAATCACTATTTGTTGCCTGTTGTGCCCCAGTCATGCTGCGTACAGGCAAGGAGCAGCTTCAGGTCTGGATGCTAAAAGTTGGCACGTGGTTTCGGGGGGCAGTTATGGGGCTGCCCCCCTATCCCGACCTCGGTGCTGCGCAGCCCTGGTGGAGTGGTTTTCTTATTTAAGCTGTGGGCTGTGTCTGGCGAATGGATTTTTTTTTTTTTTTTTTTTTTTTTTAATGTAGTCACCTACAGAAACACCAACTTCAAGAGTGGCACCTGTGGATGGTAAGGGGATCTGCTGCTGTGCCCTCTCCTCGTGCCGGATGCCCTAACGGCGGTACGAGGGGTGGGTGGATCTCCTGGCCCTAGGGAATTAATGAACCTCATTACTTCACTCTTTTTTTTTTTTTTTTTTTTTTTCTCCAATAAATTCCATGTGTGGCAGAGCAAGTTACAGTGCTTGTAAGCAGCTGCCCTCTTTCCTGAAGGCATCTGGTAACTGGGCCAGCCTTAGCTGTGTTGCTCAACCGGAGCTGAACAGGGAATGAGTTTAACTTCCCCGGTGCAGTGGTTGCTCCTGGGACAGGCATACCTCCAGGCAGAGACACGCATGGGAACAGAGAGGTGTTTAATTGAATCTGTGGGAATGTGGAGGTTTCAGTACCTCCCTGATGAGCTGACAATTGCTGTTTATGTTTGACCTGAGCCTTTCTTGCTTTTCTTTAAAACAGCCTCGACCCCTTGAAGTCTCTCCCACGGAACAGAAATGGGATTGACGTGGAGTCGGATGTCTACAAGATGCTTCAGGATTATGAAAAGCCCGTTTCGGAGCCTAAGCAGTCCGGATCCTTCCGATACTTGCAGGGCATGTTGGAGGCTGGTGAGAACGGTAAGGAGGTTGGCACCTATAGCGTGTCCCAACGAGCCCCCTAGACCTCCCCACTGCAGCGCGACACTGCTGATGGGCTTGAACCATCATTTGGTCCCTCTGCACCCCATTCCATGGCCCCACACCCACCAATTGCTGTTGTAGGCTTAATCTCCTTCTCCTTCCCTTGCTGAGGCCCAGAAGCTTGAAAAGCCTCTGAAGGACCCGTCCTCAAGAGCTGATGGGGTGGCTTTGCAAACTCTTCTGCTCTGTCATTTTGCCACACGTGGCTTCGGTGCTGAGGCAGCTCAGCTCAGCATGGGAGGGTCCAGGCACCCCCTGCGGGGGAAGACCCGGATGGGAGGTTTCAAATCAGGGTTTCAGATGCTCAGGCCAACATCTGGGGGCTTACCAGATTTTGTGGCTGACTTGAGCATCATGTGAAAGTTGGATTTGCAAACAGCTTCTGCCTGGCGGCTGTTTTCCTGAGATTCTTTATGAAATGTAATGGCCTAAAGCCGTTGTGTAAGGTCACCAGTGGAGAACCGTGGGCCTGTCTGAGTCGATGGCATTTGCATAAGGACGTGGGATGGTCCTCAGCAACGCCAGGATAGAGATCAGGAGCTCTTGGCTCACTTCTCAGGTCTGTCACAGCTTCCTGCCTGTGTCGTTAACGTGGGCAGGAGCCAAATCCGAGCATTAAATTATAAGATCCCCAAACTATACATTTCAGCTTCTTTTTATTTGCCTTTCAGCCTGAAGTCCATTGGGGCTTTTATGTTCAAACATTCAGGCTTTGCTTTCCAATCGTTAGGGCAAGGCTCTTCTTTCTGCTTCCTTCCAAGAGCCTCATACTCCGATCACGTGAAGCCAGGAACTTAGATTTTATGGGAAAATACCCACTACTGCAAATCTCATTGCAAAGCCGCAAGAGGTAGCGAGTCAGGCTGTTGCACTTCTGTTTCTGTGTATATAAAATGATGGAGAATTATATTCTTTGACTAGAGGGATATGGTTTCTTGCTTCACAAGAAGCACGATCGCAAGTAACTTCTGAGCGTGAAGAGTTCCCACCAATTTTAGTTTTCTCAGTAGCACTTAGGCATGTCTGCAAAGCATGAGATGGGATCAGCCTTGGAAGTACTGGGTGTAAATATTACAGCCCCTCCCAGGCTGCAGGAAAACCGACATTAATTCCAACTTCCAGATGTCCCTTCAGGTCTGTCACCGAGCAAGCACAAGCAGCTTCCCAGCCAGTGTCTGCTGCACCCCCAGGTCTCCTCATTAGGCAGAAGCAAATAGGAAGCGCTTGTGTTAATCCCAATTAATAACGCCACCGCCCTTCTTCCTCCCCTCTCTGCGCCAGGGAAAGGAAACAAAAGCTTTTCTGGTTTGCTGCTGCCTCCCCTTGCATCCCATGGCTCTGGGGTGGCAGAAACCCAGTGCTGCCCTTTGGGAGGAAGGGAGAAAGAAAAGGGTGTGGGCTGGGGGAAGGGGAGGACGAAGATGTGCCAGGACAGACCCTGGACCCTGGGACTGTCCCAGCCAGTCCTGGACCCCTGCTCCCCCCACCAGTGTCTCGGCACCAGCCTCTTGCTGATGCAGCACCGTGGGTTTGGAGCCAGGGGCTGAGACGCCGCTGGTGATGGGTGCCAGCCAGGGGCTGAGATGCTGCTGGTGATGGGTGCCAGCCAGCGTGGCCGCCCGCTGGAGGGGTCACCTCCCGGGGCTCCACCACCAACCCTTTCCCTCTCGGCTCTGCTGTGCAGCAGGGATGTGCGCCTGGCTGCAGGAGCGGTCGTGCTCACGCCTTGGTCATTACGATGCTATCAGTGTTTATTTCATAAGGGATGAGAAATTAAGTGAAAAGCATCTCTCCTGGCATAAAGCTCTGTGATGTTTCAGCACGGTTGAAATCCCCTTGAGTGCTCCTGCTAGGTTGTTTTACAGCTTCCACCCCTGCTCCTTTTTTCCTTAAGCCTAAAATTACGCATTTTTGCCCGAGCCTGTGGTGCGTTGTTCTTCTGAAGTCAAGATCTCCTCTCCTGAGCAGCCGGGTGTCTCAGGCAATGACCTGGTTTATAGGGAAGGTGTTTCTACTGGAAGCTGTATTTTCTTCAGCATTGCCAGCTCCATCCCACACCTGCAAGGAGTGATGCTTCGTACTGAGGATCTGGTGGAGGCTGCAGGAATCGCAGCAGTCGTCGCCGTAGGCGCGGGAAGGACGAGCACTGCAGCCACAAACGGGGACGGCGATGGTTAAGATTGTGGAGTCAAAACATCTCACTGCCTTGCTGAGGACCATAAGTTAGGATGAGTCTGTGGGCTGGTAAATAGAAGGAAATGATCCATCGTTTGGGAAGATGGGAAGCAGCCCTCTCTGCAGGGCTCGTTTTTTCCCTTCCCCTCTCTTTTCAGCAACTTATCCAAGCACTCTGAGAGACAGCGACAGCTTAGCTGTTAAATGTTGGCAGATGAGTGTGTCTGGTCCAAGCACGCCGTATCTCACGCTGGGGGAAGCCAACAGCTTGAGTGCTGGTTTCAGTTTATTCCCAGCAAGGCAGCGGAAGGAGTCGACAGGCAAGCTTGGCTGGAGCCAGACGAGTGCTTGGAGAACCCCTGGGGTGCAGCCGCCCCGGTACGCTCCTCAGCGGGCAGATTCGCACGTACCAAGTCTCTCAGCATCTCCAAACACTACATTATATCTTGGGAAAGGGGGGTTTGGTGGGAAATTAGTTCTTTTGGGTTTACTCACTTGGCTGGGATCGTTGGCAGCACTGGAGTCTGGATCAGAGCCGTGGCTGGAGACGGGGTCTGCTGTGTGAGGGTGCCCGCGCATCCCCGGGGTAACCCCGGGGGGATGGGGTCGGGCACGCTCCCTCCTCCCCAGCCGAGCCCCGGGCAGCGGGCGCTCCAAGACGTGGTGGATAGGAGAGCAGGGGTCTTCCCGTGGAAAATGCACTTCAAAACGTACCTCGTGAACCTGCATGGGATCAGTGAGCAATGATGCACCACTCCCAGGGGCTAACAATTCACTTTAGGAAATGCAGAGGCGTTCCTGGTGCCATGGTGGGCACTTCAGAGCAAGATCCAAGTGGAAGTTTCCAAAACCAGCACAGTGTGCATGGACACCTGGGGCAGAAAGTGCCTGGGCCCCTGCTGAGACCTCCTGGGCATCGTGGGCTTTCAGCACGTGTTTAAGATTGACCATGGGCTGAAATACCCTGGAAGCTCGGGGAGCGTAGGAAGCCTGAACGCTGAAGAATGCCTTGTTCGCCCAGGAGCCCCTCTGCTTCTTTTCCAAACTGAGCCAGCTGATGGAAGAAAATACATTGTCCTCTTACATGAGTCTTTCCTTTCTATAACCTTGGTCCATCGCAGAAGAACCACAGATCAATAAATACCCAAAAGACCGGTCGGTTGTGAGCCATGAAAAGCCAGGCAGTGAATACCGGTAGCTTTTAAGTGTCCTAGTGGTTGGCAACAGGCGTGTTTCTACTGTCTGAAGTGCAAGGGCAGATGGTAGATGGTCTGTAGGGAGGGGGGCTGCAACACTGAAAACTTTGCTGAAAACTTTGTTGTTTGCACGGACAAAATTCTCATTGCTTCCTTTCCCATCGTTGGCCCTTCCTGAAAGGAGGCTTGGTGCCCCAGAAGACCTTATCTTCTATCACAATGTTTGTTTTTAGATTAATTTAGATTAGTTGAGATTAAATGAGTGTTCTAGGAAGAAAAATGCATGTAATTCTATTATTGTTTGTTTTAATTTGCCTAATCTCCACAAGGCTTTCATCTTTGTCCCCTTGCCTGATGGTGGATTTACCAAGTGCACCTGAATGAAGCGTTGGTGCGTTAGAATCTCTTCTTTCTGGAGCTTTTCTGAGATTTTCGCTATTTATCTTCACTCACTAAACAGCATTGCAGCCAAATCAATCTCTCCCCTCTAGATTAAGGCTGCTTTGCCTTTTGCCAAGGTGTACGTACTGGGTTGGTGCAGCCAAGGGCTTCTGCCCCCGTCCGTGCTTCGTTAGGGTGAGCAGAGGGTCGGCGCAGCGTCCATCATCTGCAAACCCAAATGCTGGGTGGCTTTTGAGACAGTCGGTCTCACTGTTTGGTTTTTACATCCTTACAAGCACATTGCAGATTCTGTTGTGACAGGCAGACTCATCTGACTCCTTACGGAAAAAAGAAGAATGGGGGTTGGGTTGGCCCGTGGGGGGGAAGCCCTGAGAAGACAAGTTTTCAATTTGTGTCTGTTGAAAATTCTTGGCAGGTGAAAAACTCGACAAACTGAGCAACCCCCGAAACATCAAGTCCCCGGTGTCAAAGCTTGGCGGTGCCATGTCCGGGCTGCAGATGCTCCCCGAGTGCACCCGCTGCGGGAACGGGATCGTGTAAGTGTCGCGTCCCACCAGAGCCTCCGGTTTGGCGGGGACGGTAACGCTGGGTCGGGTCCTACCGGGCGTGCGGGTTAGAACTCAGAGCACAGTACCTTGAATCCCTTTCTGGTGTTGGCAAACCACATATAAACCTGGAATTGAGGAATGCGGCTTGGATTGCCCCTTTTAAGGGAATCTTGCAGCAAAACAGGGATGATTCATGGGGTGGTTTCTGCCCTGCTTATCATAGGAACTGCCTGGGGACTACGAATAGTGCCGGCGGTGCTGGCACTCTTTCACTGCCTTATGGAGGGATAAACGCTTCGAGGGTCAAGTAGAAGAGGTCTGCGGATTATTTGTGTGTGTTTGTTGAAGAGTTACTCGCCGACGGATGGATGTGGGGTCTGATTTCAGAGAATATAGGCGTTCTTCTACTTCATTGTGTTGAAATTTATGCTCTGCTCCAGCCAGATTTGCTGGCTGAGAGCCTGCTCTGCAAATGCCTGTAGCCAGGTTATGGCTGGAGCTGTGAGCAGAATGTGGGCAGCCCCGGCCCCGCCAGCGGCGCTGGGAGGGTGCTGGCTCCCGATGTTCCGATCCAGGCTGAGCATAGATATTTAAGGTTCAGCTTTGCATCGAGCCATGGAGAGGTGCCGCGGGGAATTTGGACAAATGGGAACGGAGCGAGCCTTCCTGCAGAAACACGGTGGAGCCGCGCCTGGAGCGGGGTGGCAGCTTTGGGTGGGCTGAGATGTTGGGATGGGAACCCACGGTAACACCCTTGCGTGCCCCTACACGCCGCTTTCCTTCACTTGCTCCGTCTTACTGGAGGCAGCAAGAAAAGCTGTTTGTGCTCCTTGTTTCTCCATCTCACCCGAGCTCTCCCCGTCTCTCCCCAGGGGCACGATCGTCAAAGCTCGGGACAAGCTCTACCACCCCGAGTGCTTCATGTGCGACGACTGCGGCCTCAACCTGAAGCAGAGAGGGTATTTCTTCATCGAAGAGCAGCTGTACTGCGAGACGCACGCGAAGGAGAGGGTTAAGCCCCCCGAGGGATATGACGTGGTGGCTGTTTATCCAAACGCCAAAGTTGAACTTGTCTAAACCCAGGCTGCGCTCTGGAGAGGTCGGGCGGCCGCGCGCCCACCCACGTCCTCCCCGCCGGCTGCGCAATGTGGCTGTAATCAACCCCGATTACCAAAGCCCAAGTTAAAATGCCTTTTCCTAGATAAAACCGTTTACACTTGGGATCTCCAGGGGCTGGTGTTGAAAGCATACGAACAGGTTTTTCCCTTCTTTTTGACACTCTGCTTTTTGGGTTGCTGCGTTGGGTTCTTAGTCTGTGCCATAACCTTATCCAAGATCTGTGTAAATATTGATTAATTCTCTACTCTGTTTCATATAAAACCAGTATTCCTTTTTTTTTTTTTTTTTTTTTCCCCCCCCCTCCCTCTTCTGAAAAAAGCAAGGGAGATGTTTTAAAAGCTCAAAGGAAATAAGGCACTTTAACAAAAGCAGCTGACTCCTGTACCCTGGCCTTAATCTGCTGCCCTCCGGCTGCCCTGGTGATTAAAAACCAACTCCCCAAGGAGTCTGGGACATGGTACTGGTGGGTTGGGGTCCCTGGCTCAGCCCCATCCCAGCAGACGTGCCGGGGAAGAGCGGTCTCGTAAAACAGTAATTGCTGTGAAATTCCCTGGATCAGGGCACTGCAGTTCGAGGCTGACATGAACCGACCCGAGTCCCCCAAGAGATCTCCACACTGAGCGTGTGCCGAGGCTTTTTTTTTTTTTCTTCCTTCTTTCATGCTTAATTCAGTTGTTCTCTGTCATCTGATCACCGAGCACACCTTTAAAGGACACTGAGATAGCACGGAGCCCGCCTCAGCTATTCCCACCTCCCACGCTCCTGCCCCACGGCTCTCCTTGCTTTGGCCGTTCCGACTCTTCCCCAGCTTTTGCTATGGTTTTGTAGTCCTTTATCTCTAGATCTCCACACTGCTGCCATCTGGGTCTCCTCACAGCGGGGACATGGTGGTGAAATCCCTCCAGACCGTTAGGGAAGGAACCGGAGCAGCGGTGAGCCCAGTTGTGAGCCCCCAGTCCAGGGGCAGCGGGTTCAAGCTCATACCCATACCCCAAGGCTGCGCTTTCAGCCAGGTCCATCGTCCACTTTATTTGATGAGGAAAAGTTTTTGAGGATCTTTGGGGTGTTGCTTTGTTGGAGAACTTTTTTTTTTTTTCATGTTAGTGTTTGGAGGGGGGAAAGAGAGAGTTTGAGTCGCCCAGCTGCTGGGTGTCACCGCGCGTGGTGGTAGGAGCTGTGTGTTTGGTACCACGAGGCTACTTCTGCTTTGCGACAGCCTCCTTCCTCCTCCTCATTTGAGAGAGGGAGGATGTGGGGGTGAAAAAGAAATGTCTGTGCTCGCTTCCCTTCCATGGAAAAGGAAAATAAATGATGGGGCAATAGCCAAAGCGCTCCTTCCCCTTCTGGCTCTCCATAACAGGGGTCTGAGAAATCTGGGACTGGGGGAGGGTCGGGAGCGTTACCCTGCTTGGGGCTGGGCATGCAATTTCTTCCTACGGGTTCTGCACCCCAGAGGGAGTAAGGATTTTAGGGTGTTACAGGGCCACATTTAGACCTTTTCGCCTGGTGCCTTACAGGGATTTAAGCAGCTCCTGCCCCGTGCCCGGCAGACCCTGGCAGGACTGGGCTGCCCGAGCGTGCATCCTGGCGAGGTACCACCTCGCAGCTGGAGGGATGCTGGCCATGCACGTTCCTGCTAGCAGCAGAACATCCACCACCACCCCCGCCTCCTTCTGCCAACGGGGTTTTTAATTATCAAAATACAAGAAACATGTGGGAAAATTTTATCAGTACGGAGCCTTGTTTTTCTTGTACTTGCATAGCCTGGCTTGGTAGGTTGGACCATCTGAAGGGAAATAGTTGGGACAACTGTAAAGGATGAGGAGACCGACAGTAATCAGGTGGGAAGTGTGACTGCCCCTTGTTTGTAGGCCTCTGCTTGGAGCTCGGTAGTTTGCCATGGTCAGAAACATTTGTTCTGGAATATTCCATTAACCTTGCGCATTGCTTGGCCAAGCTCTGGTGCCTGTAGCTTGAAAGTTCAGGCTTCACCCAAACCCAGGGCTGAATCCGGTTCAGCTGAGCAATGGAAAACTCACGACACAAATGGCTCTGGGGGGACTTTTCCCATTTTCCATGGCGGATGGTTGCAGCCGCCAGCTGGGGCTGTGTTTCAGTCCCAGCAGCTCTTGTCCCGCGTTGGACTCCATCTGCACGGTGGTTGTGTCCTGGGGGGACGCCAGGCACCTTGCAGCCCTGGCACAGGGAACAACCTTGGTTTTCCATAAATTGTTCATAAACTGTTTCATTGTCCTCATTTTGAACACCAAAGTGAGCGGGCTGCCGGCAGGGCATCCTCAGTGCTCCCCCCTGCACCAGTACAGCACTGGGAGCACTGGGCATGGGGCTTTTCTTTTAATTTAAAACCAAGTTCTCACAGATCAGTTTTTCCACGGGGTTGTCTCGTGATACCCTTTCTTAGGAGTCATCAACTCGCTTGATTCCCCCCAAGGAGCATAAAGCTGGAGCCACCTCACACAACCCCATCCGTGGGCACAGCGATTCCTGGCTTCGGGCCACGTCGTTCGTGTTACGGGGTTTTTGTAGGAGCTGCCGCACGCGAGCCTCCGGTGTCACCGGGTAATGCTGTTTAACGCTGTAAAATGCGGGGAGGGTGCTGTTTGTATGAAATATTAAATAAAATTGTATTGTCGGTTTTATGTCTCGCACTACTTGGCTTGGCCTTTGCCTGCTCCCCGCCTGGGTCTCACCCACGGCAGTGCCCGTACACGTGGGGGTCCCTCAGCAGCCAGGTAAGGAGGATGCTGGATAAACTTTAAAAAGCATCTTGGAGACGGAGAGCTGCGCTTCTCACAGCATTGTGCGCTGAGAGCCTTGTTTGAGGCTTGGTCTGTGATTTGCAGGGGTTGGGGGTTTTTTTTGGTGGTTGTGTTTTAACTCCTGGGACCTTTCTGGGACCCCGCGGCCCATCGGCGCAGAGATGGGAAGGGCCATCGTGTCTCTGCCCATTACATGAACGCCCGTGGGTGCCTGGCTCCTCTCCACTGGTGTGACCCAGCTCACCCTGCGCTGGTCCAGAGATGTACTGCATCTGCCCCTGCAGGAGGCCAATGGATTGGACCCATCAGCAGCGTTCAACCAGCCACGGTGCTGCTCCAAGGGTACCTTCTCCCGCCTGGTGGCCCCAGCTCTCACCAGACCAGGAGCTGCAGCTCTGCGGGGCTGAGGATGTCACCTGCCCTGTCACCGTGGTGGGGATCCAGGCAGCACCCAGGCTGGAAAACGCTCTTCTCCCCAAGGACGATGTAAACCACGGTACAGCCATAAGCAAATGGCGTTCCTGAAAATCCCCTCGCATGGCACCAGCCGTGGCCCTGCCCAGGCTCCTTCCCCGAGTGCTGCAGCCTCTGCAGGGAGCCCGGAGCTGCGGCACTGGCACAACAGGGGCAAAACCAGTCCCGAAAGCCCTGTCCCAACCCCTCATTGCTGACCCTCGAACAGCAGAAACCCGCTGGGTGGTGGGAGCACGGGGGAGCAGGAGGGTGAGGGCTGGGGTTTAGCAGCGGTACTGCAGAGGGATGTTTGCTTATGTAGCTCAGTCTCGGTAGGTCTGGGTTTGATAGTAGATTGGTATTTGATTCACTGGTATGTGGGAAAATCAGAAGTAATGTGAGTTAAGTGCCTCCAACAGATACTTAATCTATAAGGTTTTATTTGGAAAGCGTTTGTACATGGAAATCGTCGCTTGTATGCACCTAAAAATACTTTAAAAGACAAAGCCTCTCAGGATCCGCGCATGGCATGAAAGATTTTTCATATAGTTTGGGTCTGTGGAACTCCATGTCTAATTAATGTTCATATTCAAATAATTAATGTGCTTATGACTGTCTCCCCAGTTAGTGATTTTCCACTCACCCTTGAATGCATACGTAAGCCAGATGTGTTTATAGCCACCTTATAGCCACCTTATAGGCACTTTATAGCCACCTTACAGCCACCTTATAGCCACCTTACAGCCCTCTGCCCCAGGCACCGTGAGGCTTCAGTCCCACGGGTGTGAGACTGAAGAGGGAGGCACAGGGCAGCCCTGGGGTCCCTCCGAGACCCCCACTGTCCCCAGGGCACCCCTGGCCCATGCCGCAGCCACCCTCCGTCCTGCCCAACCCTGGGAGCCTCCTCTGGGCTCTTGGCCCCTTTAGAAAAAACAGCTCCTAAGATCAAACACAATGAAGGGCACCATTTATTAACTAAATGAGGTGGGACCGGGGCCAAATCGATTCAAGTTCTAATTGTTTAACTTTTTCCATGTATCATCATTAAAGTTTCCTACTTAGCCGGGCATTATTTCCACCACCCCACCCCCTTTTTTCTGCTGCTTTTGTTCGGAGTTGTTTAACTTTGCTTTTAGTGTTGGATGGCTGCCCCAGGGACCTTAAAAAAAAATCTCAGCCGGTCCATTTGTATTAGGATAAAAGTCCTTGTGCCATAGGAGGGGAAGTAGAGGGAAAGAGACTCTTTGGAGAAGTTCCCTCTGCTCCCTTTCTCATGTGTGAAAGAGGCTATTTTAATAACTTGGGGGAAAAAGTCTTCCCCACACATATAATAAACCAAACTCCTCCTGACTCTTAAGGGCGCTTATCTGCAAGTTATTTTGCCTTTCTTTTTCTCCCTGAGAAAGCACAAGCTGTCAGCAGACACCCACAGAGCTCCCCCAACTCGGGAACAGCTTCTCACACTGGGACATTTAAATATTTTGAATTTTTACATAGTCCTAGAGCAGTTCTTTCATGCAGGGAGAGCTGCTGGGGAAGGTCTGGGCTGCGGCCAGCGCGGCTGCTTTGGGCAGTTAATGGGCACAGGGTCGCTCTCTTGCTGTGCAAAGGCACAGCTCAAGCTTTTAGCTTTATTAATGAAAACAACTACTTTTCTTTTCTTTTTTTATTTGAAGAAACACCTTAGTTCTTCATTCCCAAACCCAAGGAGTGCCGGGAGGCCAGCGGCGAGTGTCTGTCCTCCCCGAGCTGATGGTCTTAGAGAAGATGCAAAGGGATGGCGGTGCTGGGACTCACCCAGGGGACGCTGAGCACCGTCCTTGGATAAGCTGGATGGAGGGGACCTCAGGAGGCCACCCGGCCCCTGCTCCTGTCCCTGGGCAGCACCAGCCACCCATGTCCCTCTGGGGAGGTGTCTGAGCTGTCCTCAGGATGGAGACCCCCAGCTCCCAGGCAGTGTATCCTGGGGTGGGGGGGTGCAGAGGGTGCATGGTGTACAGAGGAAATGTATGGGATGCATAGGGTAGTGGTGAATGGGGGTGCCTGAGCTTGATTAGCCTTTTCCTTATGGTTTATAATCCAATTACCATGTACTGCAACACAGCACTTCGAATTTCACGGCAAGTGACCGCAGGAAACTCTTCATTTCAGTAGATTTCCATGACAGCCCTCCAAGTGGAGAGGATGGATGGGGGGACACGAGGTGCGTGGGGTGCCTGGGGTGCAGGGGCATGGGGGCAGGCTCAGCCCAGCCCAGCCCAGCTCAGCCCAGCCCAACCGGGAGCTGCGCCTGTCTCCTGCACCATCTAGTGATGGAAACCGAAATATCCAGCGCTTTCAGGCAGGATGGTTGAAGAACCTGTGCTGTGAGGATTCCCGGCGCTGTGGGGTGGTTCCTGGGTGGGAACAGCCAAACCCACCCGGAGGGCAGCGCTTCTGAGAAATCCCTGGCAAAGGCTGCTCCAGGCGAGGCGGTTTTAAGCTGAAGCGATGGGTTGGAGCTCGTCCCCTGGGCTCTTGCGCGCTGCCAGCCATCCCATCTCTTCTCCGGAAAGATCCCTTGGCTTTCCCTGCTCTGCTGCAGCCCTGACCCGCATCACTGTGCCCTGACCTAAAGGCTGAGGGGCCCGGGAAGCAGGATGGGGTGGTGTTGCCCCACGGCATGGGTGCTGCTCGTCTCGGGGGGGTGCATCAGCCCCTGCTGCAGAGCCGCGGTGGAAGCGCGTGCCGGCGCCCTGGTAGCTCGCAGGGCCAAGGCGGCGTGTCTTACCTGGCCCAGGTGACGTTGCAGCAGGGAAGATTGGTTCAAGTCCTTGGTGAGTGGTGGATGGTGGTGGGAAAGCTGACTCTGCGGGAGCAGATGCGTTTTGGGGGTTTTATTCCAATCCTCACATGCGTGCTACAGGCAGGCACCCCGGCTCCATCGCTTTTGCAGGATTCCTACCACAAATACGATTGCCTGGAAAATAATCACGCTGAGTGCTTCTCTGCCCAGTTCTGCCTCGGAGGGGAAAAGTGCACACACCACTGCCAGGAACTGGGAAGCAACGGCCCCACAGCTGCCCCTAAAAGCTCTAAGTCCCGTAAATTAATAAGGTTTCAAGGGAGCCTTGCACCGGGCGATCCTCAGCACTGCTCCGTGGGTAAATGCATTGCACTGCGGAGAGCGCAGCAAGGCTGAAATGAGTCAAGGGCCTTTTCCAGAGTTGCCAAAGATCATTTTTTCCCAGATGCCATCGGTCCAGTGGGACGTGGCCCTGATGGACACGGTCACTGGCTCCAGCCGCTCCAGGGGGGACAGCAGGCAGGCAGGAGTGCAAGTCCAGGGTTTTGGGCAGAGCATGGCCATACCACGCGCTAGCCGGGTGGCACACATGCCCCAGCACCTGGGCACAGAGCCCTTCAGAGGACATTCTGCAGACTCAGCAAACACACTTACAACATGGATTTTGCTCTGCCCTGTCAATAAGCAAGTTTCCACATGATCCAAGTGCTACGCCAACAACACGGAATTACAAAACTCCAATTTATCGTGTGTTTTCTTAATTCCCAGCTCTCGAGATGGCTACTGGGAGGATGACACTGTAGTCCCGCCAAGGCAGAGGATCCCTTGAGAGGGACCTTGCCCAAGCAGAAGAGGAAGAGCGGAGCCACCGCGGGCAGTAACCACCCTAGCCCGGAGCAGACCAGGAGCTCGGTGATGGCCACGCCAGGCAGCAGGGGCACACGGGGTGAGGGTGATGTGACCGCACACGAGCAGGGGCCGTGTGGCTCCACAGCCACTTGCAGCATCACAGCAGCCCGTCGGTGCCCCAGCACCTGCCTGACTGGGTTAGGCCATGGTTAGAAAATCTGTTTGCACAAGAACAAAAAAACTTGCACAAGAGGTGTTTTCTCAGCTATCCAAAGATTCGCTCCTTCTCCCCCTGTGACGGAGGGATGCCTCCTTGCTCTGCAGGCGCCTCAGCATCTGATTTGACTTTACAGGAATCTCTCTGACCTCGTTTCCCACACGCTGCTCTTCATCTAATAGCCAAAAGCGTGTTTTAGAGGGCAGCAGTGAAATGCACTGACCGCTTTCGGAGGGGTCATTTGGAAGAACTAAGACCCGGCCTTCCTCTACAGTGAATTTGCGCCGTGAGCGCCCAAGCCATCTACCGGCCGCTCATTCCACGTGGTTTTCATAATCTCCATGCCTGGGTTGAAGCATCCCTGATGCTGGATCATAAGCGGGGTTTGCAATCTGGGGAGCACCCGGCAAAGGCTGGCAGGAGATTGGCATCACCCTGCGCTGAAATGAATGTAGTAGCCAGTGGCAGAGCTGCCCAGAACACGAGGTATTTCTGGAACTACTACTGATTTATGGAGATTCACAATATAAGAGAAAACCTCATGGTGTTTTCACGCTCAACACGTGAAATTTATAATACATTAAGGATTCCTCTGCAAACCAGATAAACCTGAGCATGTCATACATGCCTACCACTTACTTTTGGTATGCTAAATTTGCAGTCTAACCACAGTTATTTATGAACACTGCAAATTAAGTAAGCAATTACTGTGGACTGAATAATTATTAAGATTGCATTAATATTAATGCTTAAAACAATACACTCCTAATGCCTTACTTCCACACGGGAGCAGGCATGCATTGCCTGTCTTTACTGTGGTTCTTGCACAGCCCCAGGGCAGGGCCGGGCAGGCCGACAGCCGCTGCCTGCTGCTGCCTGCGAACCCCTGATCTGTCCGAATCGGCCCCCACCCCGGCTCCCGCTCCGCTCTTATCACTGGGGACACCTTTGGCTGCGTGGTGGCCCAGGCCTGGCATCAAGATGACACCTCCAGCCTCTCCCCAAGCAGGAGGTATCTAAATCCTCCCCAGTTTACTGCATGACATCGGCTCTCCACCCCTTACCCTGAGTAGCAGGAGATCTCTGCCTGGCCCGGGTAAATGCTGCCATCTGCTCCTGCTCCCCCAGCACTGCTGCAGGGGTGGCTCCCAGCCTGTGCCTCCACCACCCCACGCGCCCACGTAGCCCTCTGGTCACCTCTGCTGGAGAGATGCTTCCCTGGCCTGCCCTCGCCTGCTCCGGCACAGGCATCCTCAGCTCTGCACGGGCAAACCATCCCAGCACCGAGCGGGCACCCTGCTGTACCCTGCCAGGGAGCTCCATCACCCCAGCAAGTCAAGCGCTGTGCGGATTTTAAACTGCCCCTTGTTCCGGAGTGCCCTGGAGTTATTTCAGAAGATGACAGCGTTGCTCAGATTTCTGCAAATGGCTTTAGCAGCTATCTACGTATCTCACTCCAAGCAAAGCCAAGAGTCACGTGTAAAGCAGTAATAGTTCACGGATAGGAAAACGGAATATAAAAAGCTCCTGTCCCAAGGCCAAAGCTGCTACCGGCTCCTTCAAAGCAGACGCTGCTGACCTCGCCTGCTGCGTAAACGCTCCTGGGAAAAAATACTGCGCTGCAGATAATGACAGATTTTCAGGGGCTGTGAGCACATTTGATTTCTGAAGCTGTGCCTGTCGCGCCGGCGCCCAGGAGGGCCTCGCACGGCTGCAGCCTCCCGCTCTGCCTGCGTTCCACGGCGCGCTGCTGCTGGGACAGACACCCCGCTGCCCCCGGGCCCTGCTCCCACCAGCCACGGCGGCCCCCCCAGCTCACGGCCTGATCAATGACCATCCCAGTTTAGAATCATAGGATCATAGAATGGTTTGGGTGGGAAGGGACCCCTAGAGGTCACCCAGCTCAACCCCCTGCAGAAGCAGGGACACCTTTAACCAGATCAGGTTGCTCACAGCCCCGTCCAACCTGGCCTGGAATATTTCCAGGGATGGGACCTCCACCACCTCTCTGGGCAACCCCTTCCAGTGTTTTACCACCCTCAGTGTAAAGAATTTCTTCCTTATATCCAGTCTAAACCTACCCTGGTTTAGTTTAAAACCATTACCCCTTGTCCTGTCACAGCTGACCCTACTAAAAAGATTTTCCCCATCTTTCCTATGGGCCCCCTTTAGGTACTGAAAGGCCGCACTCAGGTCTCCCCGCAGCCTTCTCTTCTCCAGGCTGAACAACCCCAACTCTCTCAGCCTGGCCTCGTGCTCCAGCCCTCAGATCATTTTTGTAGCCCCTCGGATCATTTTAGTGGCCCTCCTCTGGCCCCGCTCCAACAGGTCCATGTCCTCCTTGTGCTGAGGGCTCCAGAGCTGGACGCAGGGCTCCAGGGGGGGTCTCCCCAGAGCAGAGCAGAGGGGCAGAATCCCCTCCCTCGCCGCTGGCCACGCTTCTCCTGATGCAGCCCAGAGTACGGTTGGCCTCCTGGGCTGCCAGCGCCCATGGCCGGCTCATGGCCAGCTTTTCATCCCCCAGCACCCCCAAGTCCCTCTGGGCAGGGCTGCTCTCCATCCTTTCTTCCCCCAGTCCGTATTGATACCGGGGGTTACCCCGACCCAGGTGCACGACCTTGCACTTGGCCTTGTTGAACCTCATGAGGTTCACACAGGCCCCCCCTCTCCAGCCTGTCCAGGTCTCTCTGGATGACATCCCGTCCTTCGGAACCAGTATCGTGACCCTCGGCTTTTGCCCAGTTCTCCCAGCACGCGTTGTGGTCTGTGTGGCAGCTGCTTTACCAGGGGGAAACCCGGGCTGGGGTCCAGAATGGGCTGGATTTGGGGGTCCTGGGGGGGGGGGGGCTCGGGGGGGCGGAGGCATCGCGTTGCTCCCGGGCAGCAGCTGCCGGGCTCAGGGCCGGGCGGGGACGCCGAGCTACCGGTACCGGCGCAGCCCCGCCCGCCCCGGCTGCCCGAGCCCGACGCGAGATGGATCCGAGCATCCCCGGCGCAAAACCGGGAACCGCCGCCTCCGGGGAAAGCTCCGGGGCCGGCTGCGGGGCAAAGGCGGGTGCCCAGGTGCCCTCCGGCCCCGGGGGAAGGCTCCAGGGGGGCCGCGGGGGCCGGCAGCATCCGCCCCCCCCCTCCGGGACGCGCCGCCTCCGCGGGGGGCCGGGCCGGGCCGGGCCGGGGCGGGGCTGGGCGGAGCGGGGGAGCCCGCGGGGCGCGCAGAAGCCGCGGAAGATCCGCGCTGCGCCGCGCCATGCGCGACTACGATGCTGCCACCGCCTTCCTGGGCGAGTGGGGTCGCTTCCAGCGGCTCGTCTTCTTCCTCCTCAGCGCCAGCATCATCCC
>JADKXX010005056.1:0-122533 GCA_017310255.1 Butorides virescens | reverse complement strand
GGGCCCCCGGGGAGCGGGAGGGATGCGGGGGGTGAACGGGGCCCCCGGGGAGCGGGAGGGATGCGGGGGGTGAACGGGCTCCCGGGGAGCCTTGCCCGGCCGTGTCTCAGCTGTGCTTTCCATCGGCACTTCAGCCTGTGCTGTTTGGGGAGGGGGGGTTCTGTGCAGGGGGAGGCAAAGGGTGAAAACAGAAGCCCGGTCGTTTCCTTCTGCTGGTGCGCTGGCCGTCCCAGTAAACTCTCTATCCGGTGGCATTCCTTGTTCCCAGTCTCGCTGTGAACGGGGACATGACTGCTTTCCGGTAAACACACGAACAGCCTGGCTGGGTGCAGGGCAGTGGTGGACCCTTGCTGGCCCCAGCACCCCCTGCCAGTCGCACGGGTGTCTTTGGTGGCCCTTGGCGCTGGGTTGGGCGAGCGGGTGCAAGGTGGGTGCCGTGGGAGCTGCCCGTGCTCTGCTGCTCGCCGGCTGTCTGCCACGGGCTCCGGCACGAGCCTGGCCTCCAGGCTGTGGCCAAGCTGTCAGCTCAGGTTTTAAGCCTGTACAATGGCATTGTTTGTACAGGGTGTCTTGTGGGAACATCGATGGGTCATGTAAGCGCTTGTTTGGGTTTTCTGGCCGCTGTGGACATGCTGTCTGTCTGTCTGCCTGCCTGGGCTGGCGGGGAGCAGGGAGCTCTGGTGGAGAAGGAAAACGCAATTCCCCTAAAGCTGCAGGGTTGCTGCTGCTCTTCTGTGTTGTGTTAGCGGGGTAAAGGAATAACGGGCTCGTCCTCTCACCAGCCAGTGTTCGGGTTCGGCAGCTGACAGGCACCGCAGTCGTTCGGCCAAGCAGCATGTGCCAGGTCGCCAAGGGACGCCCCGCTCACACTCGGGGTGCATGGCGCGGTGGGGAGCGGGTGCCGGGCCCTCCTCTTGAGTCCTCGTGACTCAGGAGCAACATCTGCCAGCAAAGAACATCACACGGGGGCACAGCCAGGAAAGGTCCTGGCCAAGAGGCACATGGCTGCAGGTCTGTACCCCAGGGGCAGGGGGGGCACACTCAGGGGCTGTGCCAGGGAGGTGCAGACCTGGGCTCAGCTGCACTGAAGCGTGTGGCTCCAGGCTAGGGGAGAGCAGGACACGGGCAGGGGATGCTAGCCACCCCCAAAACAAAGCCATCGGCACATGTGACGCCCATGTGCGCGTGCCGCTTGCCATTTGTGCTGGCAGTCGCGCTCAGTTGCCGGGGATCCCTCACAACACCAAATCAAGGCAGGGGGTGCTTGGGAAGCTCGTCCTGCTCCTGGCCGTGGGCGAGCTGTAGCGACAGCCCGGCTGCAGCCCACATGCTGCACACAACCATGCCCGGCTGTAACCCGTGGGCTGGCACAGCCGCACGGCAGACGCCTGGTAACCACCGCCGGCACAGGCAGTGCCGTGGCGCTCGCTGCCAGAAGGACGATGGAGTGTCCCGGGGCAGCCATGAACTTGTAATCTGTGGTTTGCAGTTAGCAGTTGCTCTAAGGGAGGCAGTAAACGAAGCCAAAGGAGGAGAAATGGTATCGCTTCTTAATGAGAAGCCAACAACTTGTGTTGGCAGATGCCAAACAAGAGCCTTTGGTGCCAGATTTGGATGGGACGCAGCAGTGGGGTTTGCCACGGGGCCTGGGGCACGCCAGAGAGGCAATAGCACATTCAGAGATGCCAGGTTCCCATCTGTAAGCCAGATGGAAGAGAAGGATACTTGTTTTGTCGTAAAATTGTCATGGACGTTTGGAAAAAATACAGGATTTGGTTTTAAAACAAGGAAAACAGGCGCTGATGAAACCCTGAAAAGAAGCAGCTCAGTTAAACTTGAGATGATTATTTTTGTACCCAGTGGTTTTTTCCATATTAGGAAAGGCAAGCCAGGACATGCCATCAGGAAAGCTCCGTGAAAAAAAATTTTCAGTTCAAGAACTTAATTGAGGAACAAAACTTGATGGCACAGGATTAAACACGGGAGGTTTTATTTGATTCGTGCAGTTGCATCAAGTCCTTTGTTATTGCCGCTTGAAAGGAACGGGCTGGGAGATGCCAGCTCAGCACCAGTGTTACTTGGTTTGCGGGGACGTGCGAAACCCTGGGAACAGAGGATCCCAAGCTCCATCATCTGCTTGGTCTTAAAATGGAGATGATGGTGGAAAAGTGAATGTGTCGGCAGCACAGGTGAAAAAGGCGATCATCAGGCCAGGGTGATAAGAATGAGTCTGTGAGTCTAATGATGAGCCAGTGGAAATGTGGGGTCAGTGTGGGGTTAGGTGTGATCCTGCGCCCGAGCCAAGGAGGCTGCGGGGTTTCCGTTTGCTTTGTGGGACTTGGCAGGCACCTGGGGTGCCGGAGCCCCTGGCCCAGCCACCTCCCCTGCCTCCAGAGCAGCTCCCCATCTGCTGCAGCTCCTTAAGTTGTCCCAACATAAAATCCCTGTTTTCCACCTAACCAGGTGGTTGATGCCACCCACACTTGCACAAGAGGGCTTGAGCTGATCCAGCAGGTCCTGGCCCCAAAGCACGGCTGCTTTTTTCTCGCCCCCCCATCCAGCTTCCTAACATCTGTGCTTTGAAATTAATTTAAATGTTAACATATGTATTTTTGTTATGTTGGGGTGGTTTTTTTTGTCTGGAGCTCAACCTACTTCTGCTTTAATTCCAGATAGCGGTGCTGAGATCTGACCGTAATTAGAGGTTCAAGCACAAGCACCAATTTTGCTCTCCAGAGCGAGGCATTAGCAATTAGCCCTGATGGCTTTTTCCAGCAGTGGTGGGCAGCCCTACCCAGCCCTGGTAGCCCGCCCTGCACTTTGGCACGGACGTGCCTGTGCTCATCACTCGTGCGCTGAGCGGAGCCAGTCTCGTTGCTGGACTTGGTGCCCGGGGTGCAGCTCACCCTGCTGCTCTGATCGGGGCAACCGGTGAAGATTTCTTAATCTCTCTTGAGCTGTTCTTCTTCAGATTTACACTTAGAAAGAAGGTCACATTTTCCCTGGTTTACAGCCTCAGCCATTTACATGAGGCTCCGCTAGTGTTTTCCTCACTGATGAGAGTGGGCTGATGCTCAGGATGGTTAATTAGTGATTTCTGATTGAAAACTCATGCAGCAGGGTTGCTTTGGGCAGCCAGGGCACCTTCTCCAGCAGTTTCAGTTTCTCAGAAAGCTTCTCCATCCATAGCATTCCTGCTGGCAGTGCCCGACAGAATTGGCTCTTCCAGGAGCTGGGAGCTTGTGGAAAAGGGTTGGAGGGATTTGATGGTGATAAAGTGATTTAACAGCGTTGTTCTTGAGCAGTTCTTATTCCTAGCATTCAAAGCGCTTGCTTGGAAGTTTACATGAACTTTGTTCTCCAATATGCTTAGCCAGGGACATTACAGAATTACTTATTTTCTGGTTAATGAATAATTATTCCAGTACAGTTTGGAAGTTGTGGCTGTAGGTAGTTCAGCTGTGACTGGGCTATAGCTCCTGGCGTGCTCGGTGCCAGCGGCGATGGATGAGGAAGAGGTCACATAAATTAAATTCCATTTTTTCCCAAGTACCACTTGCGAGGAGTCAGCATGCAATGAATACCGTAAAGCCCTATACATTCAAGCACATGTGAAATCTTACCACGTCGTCGCGTGCTTGATCGCTCTGCGGCGCGAAGGCTTGAGCCTCCGTCAGAGCAAGCGTCTTTGGGGAGGGGAGGCTGGCGTTTTGGGAGAAGACAAGGTGTACCTATAGAGTAGGGCTGTATAGATCATCACCCAGGTCCTGCGTGCTGTATGTGGCGTCAGATCCAAAATAGGCGGCATGGTTTTTTCACTCAGCAGCTTCAGGTCTACTTGGAGTGGGATGGATTTGATGTGTTTGTGTGTTTTCTGGTCGAATACGGTGAGTTCCTGCAGACAGGGACCCCTCTCCAGCCAGCCAGCTGCTGTGTGCTCTTTGCCGCATCCCGCAAATTTTAAAGGCTTGACCCTGTATGGTGAATTTTTGCTGTCCGTGCAGTGTCAGAGGAAAAGGTGGGGCGCACAGCTGGGTTGGAGGTATTTGGCACCCAGGAAACAGAAGAAGCAACTCAGTTTCATGGGCGAGTTATTGTTTAGCTGGGTTTATTCTGCAGCCAAAGTGCCTTTGACACGGTGGAGGCATTTTAAAAACTCTGACCCTTAACCTCGGGCGAGTGAAGTCTGAAGGTCCGGGAGCAGGCGCTGCACCGGCAGCCCCAGAGCGGCGTGCTCAGCACCCGGATAATTAATAATGGTCTGTATGGGCTGCAATTCCTGCCACCTCGTTAGTCACCAGCTTTCCCAAAGGACATGGCAAAACGTCTCCGTAGCGTGGGGGCCGGGTGAGCCCGGCTCGTGCGGAGCTGCCACAGCTCCCACAGCTTGCAGAAGCAGCTGCCCCTCTGCCCCCTCGCCTTCTTCCCTGCTTGCACTTTGTAAAAAAACTCTGGCTTTTAATGCCGTGTTTCCTGATGCTGAATTTTGCTTGGTTTTAAATACGGAGCTTGATTGCCACCAGGTTTCCTTACAGACATCTCTGTTTCCTTTGACATGTCAAACAGATCCCTGGATGTATTTTTCACAGCTAGCATCCTGGAACGTATTGGAGCCCTGCTGACCTGCATGCTCCCATCCACCGTATCAAATGCAGCGAAGATAAATGCAGGTGCATGCCCAGACGGGCCCATGCCTCACCACCTCTCCCTTCCCAGCAGGGATGAGAAAATATTTTACAAAGCGGCTGCTGTAGGTTTCTTTTTGTTATTGATCAGATTTAAGTATTGGATGCATGTTGCAGTCATCAAATCTCCATATTCCTGTGTTAAAGGCTCTGTGGGTTTCTCAGGAAGAGGCATGGGGGCTGTGTTTTGCAGCTCAATTCATCTCTTTTTGTCACGTAGCTGGTGTTACCTCGCAAGCTGGGCGGAGCGGCAGGGGTACCCGGCTCCCCACCACTGGCAGCGTACCTTCATTCTGCCTGAAAATAGGCATCAATTGCATCTCTTTCCTAAATTATAGTCCAGAGCAAACTGCATCAAACCACACCACATCCCCTTTTGCTTTGGGGTTTACTTCTGCTTGCTCTTCTGGAGCAGCAGCAGAAGTGAAGCCCAGCTGCCGACCCATCAGCAGTTTGGTTTGGTTTTGGCAGGACTCAAGGTGCTGTCAGATGGCATCTGGGTCTCTTTGTAATGCAAAAGTTGCTCCTTTTTGTTGCCTGCAGCTGAGCTGAGGAGCCTGAGCAGCGCAGAGGGGAGGTTTCTGCTCCACCACCCCTGCCTTTGCCTGGGCTCGGGCACCGCTTGCTGAGATGGCTCAGCCCGTCCATTCCCTGGGCACAAGGATGAGCACTGGAGGATCAGCTGCTCTCTGATAGCGTGGCTAATCATTAAAATTATGCTATACTTTGATCTGTGATCTAATTAGCTTACCTTTGTGGTAGAATTATCTAATCTGAGACTAACATGTTTGAAGTCTATTCATAAGCGCTCCTGGCAGGCATCCCTTAACCAGGAGATTAGTCACCGGGACGGGAGCAAGCCGTGGCAGAGGCACGCTCAGCTCCAACTTCGGTGGACAGAGACTCATGATGCTGTTTTTATTTTTTTTTAAACTTTGTCTGGGGTTACGAGCGGCTTTAGGTGGAAGTTTCCATGCTGGCACCTGTCCTAAGCCGCCAGCCCTGGCTGGGTCATCATGAGGCTGAGTGATGGGCAGTGAGTCAGCCCTGCAGGTCGTGGGGGTGGAAAGGACTTTGGAAACGCAGCAGCGTGGGAAAGGAGATTTTTATTCTGTGCGTCTTCTTCTCGAACCCAGAAATTAGAGAAATGCAGCAGCTTTTGTGCTGGCAGAGGTCAGGGAAACTGGAAACCATCCCTAGCCAGGGGTGGAGCAGTCTCCCGCCCATCTCCATCGCTCTGCTTTTCTGGCGGGGAGCATCTCGTGCCATGGGGAGCTGGGTGCTGGGGGGCCTGACGGGCACATAGCGGGAGATTGTGCTGGAAATGGGGCCAGGGCAGCCCCTGGGCTGCACGCACCGGCTGCCCATTGGGTTTGGCATTGCTGGCTGCTCACCCGCCTCAGCAATGGGGTCCTGTCAGATGGCTGCTGGTGCTGCAGCCTGATGGGACTTGCCTGGGGAGGCAACCACTTTCTGGGTGGTTTTGTGCTTTAAGCAGGGTGTTCCAGCAGTGAGTTTTGCTGTGAAAACAGTGCTGGTGCCAGCAATGAGTGGAAATGCAGGTGTGGGGAAACTATATTAAATTACACGGAAACGTGTGCGTGTCTCCAGCCAGTAACCCCCGTGCCGGGATGGGGCTGGAGGCAGCGTTGTGGCTGTGTCTGAGCGTGGGTCCTTGTCTTGCAGTGGAACCTGGTGTGCGAGGATGACTGGAAAGCCCCGCTGACCACCTCCCTCTTCTTCGTGGGGGTCCTCATCGGCTCCTTCATCTCAGGGCAGCTCTCGGACAGGTAACGCCGCTGCTCCCGCTCCGCCTGCGGAGAGAGCAGGGCAGACCCGGTGCCACGGCTGGGGCGCTTGCTCTTAAGGGGCATAAGGGAGTTAAGAGGACCAGTTCCCTGAGTTTTGATCCAAATGAGGTAACTGGCCTGGCTCCTTCAAAAATCCCAACCTTGACCTCCCCCAGGCGTAGGATTACTGCCTTTTGGGCGCTTTAGGAGACCAAGAGCTGATCTCTGCAAGGAGTCCATGCGGCTGCTTTGCAGGTTGATGTGGTGGTTTTTACTTCACGACCACATTTGTTTCTTTATCCAGACTTTTTAGTGGTTTAAAAGACGTTCTTTGTCACGCATTAACTGGCAGTCCTTTCTTAGAGCTGCGGGATAGAAACTTGTCCCTTAAATGGGAGCTCTGCAGAGAAGGGATGGTTTGCTGGAAAGAAAGTGAGCATATCCAAGAGGAAGAAAAAAAGATAACCTGTAAATGGATAGCAACGTGCCATACCATCTAACTAAGTAGATGCAAAATATCAAGAAAACATTACAGGCATTTGACCATTATCTCAGTGGTATTGAAATTTGGGCCTTACAAATGTCAAATACAGAATATATGTTCTTTCTGTGAGTCTCTGCTTCCCTCTTTATGCATCCCTTAGCCTTTTTTCCATAGCATTATGGCAGGGTCTCAAATATGGCTTTGATGACTGCCTGTTAGTGAGGAATTCATAAGAGTTTCAGCACTCTGCTGGGTGTTTAGCAGAGGGGTTTCAAAACTTGATGGGAGTCTTAATCCTAAAGCCTCCAGCGTTAAATTCCATGTGATCTGAATTTAATCTCCCGACTCCTGCCCCCGGTGCAGAAGTCAGTCGGTGTTACTGTTTGAAAGGGAGATGAGATAATCACTAAATCCCACTGGTGCCATGTGCCTGCTGGGAGCATCTGAGAAAGCGTGCGTGCCCCGGCAGCAGGTCAGCCTGCCCGACAGCCCAGTCACCTAGCACGAGCTATTTGTTGAATTTTTTATTTTTTTTTAGTGGTTTGTCAGTAAAAGGGTATGTTCTGAGCCTGTACCTGAGCCATTTCCCCTGCACTGCTGCAGAAACCTTTCCTAAGTCAAGGGCAGGCAGCCGGCGATGCGGCCCGTGCAGAAGGCAGCGTGCCCCGGGCCAGCACGCGGGCGTGCAAACCCGTACGTAAGCTTGCTCTTGCATTTTCTTATGAAAAGGTTATGTACCTCTAACGCAGACAAGTGGGTGAGAGACAGGGTACAAGATGTATGGCAACTCAGAGAGACTGAAAGCAGTTGATGAAGCTATTTAACAGACTCAGAGTGTAATGATGTTGTCATGTATAGATGCCAGTAGCCTAAACGCCATCATTTCCCACCTTTTGGCCATGTGGCTTGCAATCTGCAGGTGTCTCTCACTTGTGTGCTGTTGCCTAGTCTCTCTAGTCCCTGTCTGGTGGCTCCCTGAAGTTTCTGCTCTTAATTTTTCTTCTTGGTTTATTTCTTGGGTCTTGGAAACGTTACTTTTTTTTTTTAGTGCTTATGAAAATGATAAACAAAATGCTTTAAAACGAATGAAACTTCAGATTGTTCTAAGCTGTATCTCTTGAGGTTGGATAATTGTGTTCCCTCATGCTCTTTTGTATAGCCCTGCTCCATAAGTAAATGCTGTTTCAATAATGATCTCCTTTATCTTTTTGCAAAAGGTTTGGCAGGAAGAATATCCTTTTTTCGACAATGGCTGTGCAGACTGGCTTCAGCTTCCTGCAGATCTTCTCCACCAGCTGGGAGATGTTCACAGTGCTCTTTCTCATAGTGGGGATGGGACAGATCTCTAACTACGTGGTGGCCTTCATACTGGGTATGAATATCTCTGCATTAGATTAAATGCTTGCTTTATGTACTGTTTGTTGCTTTTTTTTTTTTCTCCTCTGAACTTGCATCATTTAATTAGACAGCGGTAAATCCTTACTGGTGCAATTCCTAATTTAGGCCAGTATGATTTTTTTTGCTCTTGGATACTTCAAGCCTACACTTCCTAGAGGTTTAGAGAAAAAGATGAGAGCAGTGAACCTTTAAATAAGCATCCATTTCCCTCCTTTTTGGAGAATACGTCCCAGGAGGCGTTCAGGGTTTGTTATCAGAAGCAGCAGGTCTGAGATCGAGAGGGCATTCGGGTTCCTCCCTGCCTCTCGGCCCCTTTGCAGAGGGGTCGGTGCATACCTGGGTGCAAAGCCTTGGAGCAAACCGGCGTTTCCAGGCACAGCAAACATCTGGGGGGACCGGAGCAGAGGAGCTGGGTGGGTGTCAGAGCCCCGTTAGCCATAAAGTCTCAGTGCTGAGGTTAGTGATAAAGTCCCTAATTTCAGAGGCCAAGGTTTGTTTTGTTTCCTGCAGGGAGCGTAGAAAAAAAGAGCCAGCAGCTGCGGGGAGGCTGCATGGGGACCCTGCGGGGAAGGGGGAACCCCGGGGGGAAGGGGACCCCACAGGGTCTCTTGCTAGTCTCGGGGTTTTCAGGAAAGGCAGCTGCATGGGGGAATTACTGGGATAACTGGTGCAGGCTTGAGGGAGGAGCTAAGGTTTGCAAGAGCTGTCTTTAAAATATGCACGTATACATTATGTCAGCTTTTAAACCAGTGGTATCAAAATCACAATTTGTAGATCGTAACGTGAGCTAGACTAAATTAAAACCATATATTAATAGTTAATGCTGTTCTTTCCTACCCCATGAGGCTTTAATGGGGGAAAAAATAGAGCGTGATATGTAATCAGTGCTATGGAGGGGATATGGCATCGTGTCCCCAGGCAGCCGTGAGTCACCGCTGCGAGTGGCGGAGGGAGGATTAAGTAGGCCAGGCTGGCAGCGGGGAGATCCTTTGCTATTGCCACTGCTCCCTCCGTCCTGGTTGTTAACTCTTGTGCGGAGCTGATGGAGCTGGAGCGAGCGCCCGCCGTGGGAAGGCTGGGAGATGTGCTGCTGGGTCAGGAGCGCTGGTTTAGCTGAAAATCCTTTTGGAATTTGTGTAGCGCGAGTCCCTCTGATGGGGGTACGGGATCTGATCAGGCAGGAATTTAGCTCTGCAGCTCACCCAGGACCGTGCTGGCTGCAGATCGGGATGCTGCCTCGGCACTCGGCAGAGGCAAAGCTGCAGGGGGGTCCAGAGCACCCCACTGGCCAAATGTCCCCGCTGCTGAGAGATAGGACTGGGTCTCCCAGAGCAACGTGAGGTTTGTTTAATTGCATGGCTGCAGTTTGAGCATGCCTTACCCCTTGTGTTGTCTCTTCTGCCAACCTGTTTTCTGTAGAGTTGCTGCAGCAGCGATGACTCCCTGGGAGCGGAGAGGCAGTGCCTCGGCCACCACGGCCCTTCCCCGGTGGCCTTGAGGCTGTTACAAAGGGCAGGGTTGATCAAAACTAACTTAGACATTCACTTCCCAATTTAAGCAAGTTGTTGGCCGCCTGTCATCGGTAAGGAGGGAGGCCCTGAGGAGGATGGTCCTTCCCACCCCATGCTACGCACAACCTCGGGACGGGTTTCTCCTGTCGTTCCAGCATTCCACATCCAAACCTGCGTTGCCTCCCCACGCGTAGCTCAGACCCCGTTCCAGCATCCTCAGCCACCCGGGCTCTTTCTGCCCTTTGCTCTGTCACTGCCTACCTTCATGAGAATAGTTTCCCCCCTCTAAGCTGTTGGTGAAATTCTGCAGAGATCTATATTTTTTTTTATTTTTTTTTTTCAACCGTGTTCTGTGAAATTTCTCTCTGCAGCAGGGAGGATTAATTAGGCCAGGCTTAGCTTTAGGCCTCGGTTGTTTTCAGTGCTCAAAATTGTTGAGTTCAAGTTCCAGGACTGTCAAACACTACCTAGATTTGTGGAGGCATCTTGGTGGCATCCCAGAACTGTTATTTCCTGGCCAGCAGAATGAGGGAGGAGAGGCAGAAGGGGAGAGAATTGTAGCTGAAGGATGTCATCTTGCTTGGCTTTGGATTGCCACAAATGATAACATAACGTTTAGGTATAGGTTTCAAGTATCGGACCTCTCCCGAGAGAGCCCATCTAAACGAGAGTGATCGGTATAATTTATCCTCGTGCACCATTCCAGTCCCTAGGAGTTCTTATTTTCAGCTTTCTCACAGTGACTTTGTTCAGGTACTCCAAGTTTCTAAAATGAAAATGTACCTATCAAATAGGTTGTTTGTTTGGTTTTTTTTTTTTTACTCTTGGGTATTTTTTCCATTTTCTCTGCTTTATTAAATGTTGGATTCTTACCACGCTACATAACCAAAGTATACTCTCTAGACCTCCTGATGCCCTCCTGTTCATTCAGTGTCATTTGCTTTTTAATTGAGTCCAGATCAAACTGTGGGAGTTCTGGCCCTTGTGGGGCTCCTGATGGAGAGGAGAGCTCTGTAGACCCAGGGCTGAGAGCACAACGAGAAGCGAGGTGGACCTGAGCGTGTCTGTGGATTTTGTTAAGCAGTGGCTAGGTATTTTATTGGAAAAGAAATTAGGTTCTCTTGAAGGCTGACAACAGTCTCATTTTTTATTATTAGGTATGGGGTTGCCGCTAGGCTGCGTGTGACGCAGTGATCGTAGGATGCTTTCATTGACTGCTGTGTCTTCCCAGGTTGTGTCCTATAGCCCATGATGTGCCAGGCTGACATTCCAGCCTTCTGTTCCAAAAAATAAACATGAAATTTTTTCCCACTTCCGTGTAAATTCCATCCCATGTCAGTCTGCAGACCTGCTCTCCTCTAGAAGTGTTCAGCGATGAACTGCACCTTAAATCCCACACGGGTTTAGTGGGGGAGCAGGCTGTGTCCTAGCCGAGCACATCGGGAAGGCTCCTGAAAGTCTGCCAGCTCTTCCCCCTGCCTGCCCTTATCTGTCTCGGACAATGCATTAATCAAAGCAAACAGAAGTCGCTCCTTCATCTGAAGGCCTCCGATAATCCCAGCAGTTTTTCTGTCCTGGGTGGGTCTGTGCTGTGCTGCAGGCGGCCGCTGCTATCGCCGGGGCGGCACTGCGGGCAGCACGGCAGCCCAGGTCTTTGCCATCCCACAAACGGCTGGGTAGGACAGAAGTAGATTTGCCAGGTGGGGAAAGGGACCGGGGAGGAGTGAAGGTCCTTCAGTTCTTCACAACTCTTTCAGTTCACCCAATAGCTTGGCTGGGGTTAGCGTAGTTGTGGAGCTCAGTATTTTGGAAATAAGGCTAATGGAGAGAAGTGAAATCCTCTCTGCTCGGTCTTCCCCACAAAGAGAGGACGTTATGAGCTGTTTGATGCAGCTGGAACATATGGGACTCGCTGCTGCGGGGAAGTACTGCAGTGCCAAGCAACATTTGGGCTTTAAATGTGCATTCAAGTTACCGCCCGTCTGTTGAGCTCCTTTAACTGCCCGGGTGCATGTTCCTAGGCTGGCACAGAGGACAAAAAATGTGACGTAAACTCTTTCACTCCCAGCCCAGCCTGTTTGCAAGTGCCCAGTAGCTGACCAGCAGGCTCGGTCCGGTCCCCACGGTGCTGCTGGTACCGCAGCGGCTTCGTACCTTTACACTCGCATCCGCCTCTGACCGCGGGTGGGAGCTGGCCCGGGTGCTCCATCAACCAGGATTCCTTCATCTCAATGTCCTTGGAAGCAAACCACAGTGGGTTCATGTCTCATGGTGTGTTCCCACATGGTAGCCTTCATTTTCTGTTCCCAACTCACGTAAACTCCCGGCAGATGTGAACGAGAAGACTTTGTTAAAAGGATGCTGTCAGCCCTTTCTCTTTTATCTGCCAGCCTTTGCAGTAGAGGAGAGCTCGCTGAACTGCGGGTCTCTGAATCCTCTGCTAGATCTGTGAGCAAATACCGATGGCAACAACATAGAAACTGCACAGATATTGCCCTTACAACTATGTTTAGCATTGAAAACGGTTGTGTATCAGTCTCTGCCAGACTGCTGGGGCACTGGCAGAGCCCAAATGGTGCTGGTCTCATGGGTGCTTCAATGGCAGCTCCAGGGGAGATGCACAACAAAAACCTGGGGGAACCTCCCACCGGGTTAATTGCACTGTGCTGACGATCATCTCTTGGACCATTATTCCTCGACAGTATCCCTTAAAATATTGTAAGAGAAACCGTCCTTTTCTAAGATTGTTAAGCTAATTTTTTTTTGTAAATGCAGTAAAGTATTTAGTCATGGTTGAAAAGAAAGGGTTAAAAATGCTAATCCAACCTCCCTTGTTTTAAACAGGAACAGAAATTCTTGGCAAATCAGTTCGTATTATATTCTCTACATTAGGAGTTTGCATATTTTTTGCAATTGGCTACATGTTGCTGCCCCTGTTTGCTTACTTCATCAGAGACTGGCGGATGCTGCTGCTGGCGCTCACTGTCCCGGGGCTGTTCTGCGTCCCGCTCTGGTGGTGAGTGCCCCCGCGCCCCGAGGCCACGCTCCCCACCTCCCCTCCCCTCTCCTCCCCTCCCCACCTGATCCTCTCCCATGCTGGGTGCTGGGGCTGGGTAATGGCAGGGTGTCGGGGGGTCCTGTTTCTCCTCTTTGGATTTTTTTCTATTTGCCACATGAGGAGGCTTTGCCTTGAAGTGGGAGTTCGGGTGGGGTGGGGTTGTTTGGGGGTTTTTTTGCCAGTTTTAAGTCAAGTTGACTACCTGCAGGGCCTCATTGGTGCTGGCCATGCACTTGAAGCCATTTTTTCACCAGGTTTCCAGAGCAGCTTGAGAATTCTGTATTTGACTCCTAACTCTGGACGCTGTTAGCCACCTCTAGGTTTACCCCTGTAGTACCGCTGGGTGATCCGTTCTAACTTTTCTTCCTTGCTTTTTAATTTAAGCCATTTGTAAATGCAGATTCACCCACTGATTGGTACTAAAATCCCAGTGAAAGGCTGAGCCCGTTCACTCGGCACGCAGCACCTGGCAGTTTATTGCTCTCGATGTCATTAAGCAGTTCATTGCCGTTAAGCAGAGGCATTTGCTGGCAGAGCTTGCTGGGCCAGCCCTCTCCCATGGGCTCTGCGTGTCAGGAGCTGTGTGTCCTCCCAGGCTGTGCTTTGGCTGCTGGAGCAGGACTTAGATTTGTGAGCTCCTTCAACCCATAGTAACTCTGTCTGGCTAAGCCAAGGGTTGGCTTTTCCTTACCCTGCTGCTCTGAGCCATCCCACGCTGTCTTCTTGGTGGTTGAGTCTGTGTTTTCTTTCATCTTCCCACTGCACCCACCCACCCCTGCTCTAATGCACTGGACCCTCACTTGCCCGTGGATGCTCTGCCCTGGGGGACTGAAAAAACAGCTTAGGAAAACTCCCTGCTCTTCTCAGCTGGGCAGAAGCATTGAAGAAGGGCAGATATCCTCGTTCTGTTGCTGCCTTGGTCATCTGTTGTTTTCTAAAGAGACAGGTGTTTAGAAAATAGGAAGGGAAAGGCAAGGTATTGCTCACACTCTTAAAATAAGGGCAATTTAAAACAAAAAGAGTTCCTTCCTTTCATATTAGCCTTATCTGTGCGGAGTTGCCCAGTTTCTTCCTATTATCTTGAAACAGTTATACCTATGAGATTAATGTCTTTATCACAATTAAGTGGTTTAGACTCACTCTTCTATAGTCTAAAAGACCTCCTGCAGATCTCAGTCGTATCAGAAATTTCTGATGATGGTTTTCGTTTGGGGTTTTTTTGGTCTTGGTCTTCAAACCAAACCAAACCTTGAAAATGGTTTTCAGCTCCACTTCTGCTATCATCTGACTTTAAAGATGATTCTATTTAAGGGTTAATTTGCTTATTTAACTTTAAACGTTTCAGACTCCTTCAACATGGTGGCACTTCCCTCTCCACCAAGCAGCTGCTCTTGGACGAGGTTGATTTTGGGTGGAAGCCTCTCAGATGTCTGCTATAGGACAGGCACTATGAGGGACATGAAATTTGTCCCCAAGGCATGGCTTTGGAGTCCTGCTTTGAAATGTATTTGCTGGGAATTTCCATGCTTTTCAGAAGCATATGTCGTAAAGCATGCCAAAAATTGCCACGGATGGCACTTGTGGTGTGGGGCTATTGTGGTGGTAGATGGGGATCAAGGTGCACCGGCAAAGCTCTGCCAGCTGGTATTAGCTGGCATTTGGGCACTGGGACCCACTGCTTCCATGGGCAATGTGACTTGCACATCCCACTGCTCTATGCCATAGTTGCTCTTTTATTTGTTCCTCTTTCAAATCCTCCAGAAGGTTCCCAGCATCATCTCTGCAGTCTTGTGTTCCTCAGCTTGCCCACAAGGAAGAGCAGTGGAGGCAGCTCACCTCGCAGGAAGTCACGTTAGGGGTTGCACGGTCTGATATAAATCATCTGACGCTCGAAACCATTGACGTGGCTTTGGGTCAGTCCTTTAGGGAGTTCGTCAGAGAAAGGAGTGTCTGAACCGCATTTTTCCAAGGAGAGGAAAAGATGCTGCTGGCTGAAGGGAGGAAGGTAGCATCTGTTATGATCAAAGGATTTAGTTAAGGAAAGGTGAGATTTTTCTGTCCTGTGTTTGGTGTTAATTCACTCAACACGTACCTGGAATGGATTAGAAAATGTCGTCAGCTCTGCAAGGGGACACTGCCACCGTTCTCTGCCTGGGAGAGCCGGCCTCAGAGTTGTGGTAAAACCGTGAGGTTGGTATCTAAGGTTCCTATAACACAGAGCCTTTAAACATACCCTGGGCATATTTAAAGCGTTTCCACATTGTGTGCAGTTTCCTAAGAATATTTTTGTTCAACGCTGGTTAAGCTGCCCCCATCTTTGCTGTCTGTCTGGTGACATCTCTGTTTTTTCTGGTGGACATCAGTTATTCCTTGAAAACCAACCACCCAGGACAAGGGCCTAAGCGTGCATCTACTTCGGCATGAGAATAAACACCTCCCACATATTTGAATTCTCCCACTGATCCCAGTGAGACAAATCCATGAATTACATTGCCCACATGCTTCTGTGCTGACTGTCTTCTGCTGCAAGCAATCTGAGAGATGAGAGCATAACTCACAAAAATGATACATGTGTTTTTAATAACGTTTTACTTTTGTGAAAACGTTGAGTCATTTATTCTGAAACTTATTGCAGGATCATTCCTGAATCCCCTCGGTGGCTGATCTCCCAGGGAAGATATAAAGAGGCAGAAGTTATTATCCGAAAGGCTGCAAAAATAAATGGCGTTCCAGCCCCAGCCGTGCTTTTCGACACCGCGGAGGTATGTTTCATATGTCCTGATACTTTACCTCACCGGCAGTTTCCCCCTTTGGCCAGTTGACTTGTTGGGAAATGCTGGCAGAGAAATGGTTTGCACCAGCAGCTCTCAGAGGCTGGCAGTGACTGTTGGCATGAGGTATGTGCTGGGTTAGCGAGTTCAAAATGAGAAGCCAGAGGGGGTTTTTATTTGTTTGTTGTTTTTTTTACAGTAAAATTCTCTTCCTCAGGAGTGGTTGGTTGTGGTTTTCAGAGCAAGGGTGACCCAGATTGCTTCACCCTTTGGGCACTGAGAAGACCTGAGGAAGATGTGTTTGTCCCCATTTCAGCTTGGCGCGGTCTCAGTGATTTGCAGTTTAACAGCATCCCTTCGTGGCGGGGCTGTGCAGGGGACCCTAAATCGGCACCCACGTGTGCCAGGGCTGCGTGGAGCCCCAAGGGACTCCCCAGGTTGCACAAATCAGCCAAAGCACCAGAGTGCTACAAGGGCACTTGAAAACCATGACGGTAGCGAAGGCAGTGAAGAACATTGAGCACTTCTTCAGGCCTGTTTTTTTTCCAGTATTTCATATTTATTGGTGAAAAGGAGAAAGCCTAGCACAAACCTAACCTCCCAGCAAGCCGGGGAGCAGCGTGGCCGCAGCGGAACGGCTGGTTCTTGTACTCATCTCCCCCTCTAGTGGCACAGACGTTTTTCTTCTGCAAAGAAACCAGCAACGCTTCCAGCCTTGCGACAGCAATGACCGTGTGTCTGTAGGTCAGATCTTACTTTACTGCATTTTGTGCCTCCTGATGTCTCCTGATAGAGCAGAAAGCAGAGCACCGCGTGCTCCTTTGCAGTATCTGCAGGAGAGAGATGCTGCGCGCTGCCCCTCCTGTGGGCAGGACCCATCTGCTTAATGTCATGCCTACATTTTGGCTGAGCTGCTGAAGATCTCTTTTCCAAGTGTACGTTCTAGTGTAAATTGAAGTGCATGTTCCAGCTATCGGAAGGTCATCCTACAGAAACCACGGAAAAGCACTTTCCTTACTTCACAGCCAGAGTTCAGATGTCTTTTGTACTGGACATGACTTTTTCAGGCTCCAGGACGTGAGTTTGCTTTTCATCACTCCTGCGTATTTTTGAGACCCAGCGGCAGCTCAGCTGTCCTTTACTTCGTGGGAATCTTGTGTGCCAAAGCCTCCGTCCACAAAAGCCTGAGGATGATGTTTGCACGTTAAGTCCTCCATTGGAAGTATTTTGCAAACGTTGCTGAAAAGACATTCCTCGGAAAACATCCTCTCTTCCCAGGAAACGTAAATCTCCTGGGTAGCCCCATAGGGAGGGCCAGGGTGGTTTGCTCTTTGGGCTTGGGGGGAAACCTGTTTGTGAGTGCTGGCTTTGCCACAGCAAGGGGTCTCTGTGCAGGCAGAAGGGCACCCTCACGCCATCCAGAAGATTCCTGCTTCAAGCCTCAAACTGGACCCTCCCATCTCCCATCTGGGGTGGTGGATGCTCCCATGATGCGCCCTGGCCACCGCGCCGAGCTCTGGCATCCGTCCCCCTCCCTGGCAGGGTGCCAGCAGGCAGACAGCAAAACTGGGTGACTTTCTGCATCTATTTCACATCGCTTGTGAAGGCTGAACAGAAGAGAGTTGAGTGGACAGTGCACAGAAAAATGCCGTTGGTGATGAGGTTACTCCTGGAAGCACTGTGTTAGATCCTTAAGGAAATGTTAATGCATCTTTCTTATCGGCTGATACTCCTTTTTAATTAGTCAGCATGGTGCAGTGGTCTCAGTGCTACCTGGAAACTGCCACAAGTACAGCTGGGTGCAGAGACAAGCTCTACCTAAGGACCGCCCGCCCTGGTGCAGAAGCGGCCCTCGGGCTGGCTAGTTATCCCCTGATAGAGTCGTAACTTCGTAACTGCCCAAACGTGTGGGTATGCAGAGGTTGTTTTGCTCTTAGGTGTGTGGGAATTTTTTTGGTTTTGTTTTCCTTTTTCCTTCAGATGCAGGATTCGAAGCCTCAGCAGCAGCAGAAGGCTATCCTTCTGGACCTATTTCGAACCCGAAACATTGCAACTATTACTATTATGTCATTACTTTTGTGGTAAGGAAATGTGTATTCCTAAAGTACCCAGGCAATAGAACGATTTCTGATTTGAGGGCACGTGCCACAGGTTTAGATATTAAGTCTCAGCCTCGGAGCCTATCTACACACGGTCCTTTGGCCAGTACATGGCCCTCAATGTCCTTGCACCCGCACTGCATTAACACACGAGAGTATGGAGACAGTAGCCTCGGCTCAGATGTAAAATAGTCAGGAAACTATATGTAACAACTTGTGTATTTTAAATCTTTTTGTTTGATTTTGATTTTGGTTTTTTTAAGAAGCTCCCATCTCTATAATCTCTATTTGAAGAGAAATGTCCTTCTTGAAGCAGAGGCAGCAACTCAGTAACATAACAAGAACCAGACCTATGGCCAGCATTTTTGTTCTGTTCCTGTGCAGTGCCCATCTCAGTGAGATCCTGGTCCCTGCCTGGGCAGCCACGAGGAATGAGGACCCAATAATACCATATAGACAAACCAGGACCCTTTTCTGTACTTATTTGCCCCAGCAGAAAGGAACTGGCTAGCACACTTGGCATGCCATAGTAAGGCATTCTTGAGATTTGAAACCTGAACATCCAGCTCTCTCGTGAAGATTAAGTAAGGTGTAACGGAACTGCTGAGGGTGGGAGATCCTGTCAATGGAGCTGGCTGCAAGTAGGAATGTAGTTGGCATAGGAAGCTTTCAAGAGTTATTTCATTGTGCCGATAAATGAGTCCGTTGCAGCGAAAAGCCTTTGTGAACGACTTCCACAAAGCCTTTTACTTGGTGTAGTGTATGCAGGAAGGACAGAGAAACCAGAGATCTCTTCAAGCCGCTGTGGATATGATCACTGGAAGGGATGACAGAATTAGAAAGATGGGGTTGCCACTGAGATTTTTTTCTAAGCCACGATGCCTGTGGCGGTGCGTTGCGACATCCTATTTTTGTAGCAACATCTGAGGCAATGCTGAAGGCATTCAGAGACCGCCTGGAATCATTTGGTTTTATTGCTTTTCTCAGGTTTTTCACGTCGGTTGGTTACTTTGGCCTGTCCCTCAGCACTCCAGACTGGCATGGAAATGCCCACATCAACTGTTTCCTCTCGGCTGTTATTGAAGTTCCAGCTTACGTGATTGCCTGGCTTCTTCTCCGCTCCCTCCCTCGGCGCTACTCCTTATCGGGCACCTTGGTTTTAGGGGGAGGTGTTGTCCTCTTCATTCAGCTGGTCCCTGCAGGTACAAGATTCAATACGTGATTTAAGTATATAAAATGTTAGAAATATTTTATGGTACTATCTACTTCTGTAAAATTACCGGAAACCACAATCACATTTAGAATTTCAGGTCAAGTTTATGCTGATCACCTGCAGCAGTGGGTTTTTTTTATATGCACATGTATATGCTGAGTCATGCGCGGCTCTCATTTATTGTGTCAAATTACTGAGCTTTTTATAGTCCAGCTTGTAAAATGAGAGCCAAAATTGCAGTGTGATTTATCTGGTTGTGCACAGAGGCTAGAAGAACCTGCAGGTCTTCCAGATTTCACTGTGTGTAAATCTCCACAGGTTTTTGCGACAAAAGGGGTGGATTTGTGCTTCATTGTTGTATAATCCAGAGTTTTGTTCCATTTCAAGAATGCCGTTTTACTGGGAGAGGACAAAAATCTGAGAAGTACAAAATAACCTGAGCATCTACATGATGCTCACTGGGAAGTCTGGAGCGAAGTCTTCTAGGGATGGGGCTAATACACTGTATAATTGGAAAAAAAAAAACCCAAACTCACAACCACTCAGAAAAAACATTGATGGGATCTTTGGGATTTTGAAGAGATACAAGTAATAAGCACAGGATGTTGCTTATTCTCCTTGATTTTATTTTTTCTTCTCCAGATTTACATGTCCTGTCTGTCGGCCTAGTGATGCTTGGAAAATTTGGCATCACCGCTGCGTTTTCAATGCTTTATGTCTACAATGTGGAGCTGTACCCAACGCTGGTGCGAAACATGGCAGTTGGAGCCACTTCGACGGCTTCCAGGCTGGGCAGCATCATTGCTCCTTACTTTGTTTACTTGGGTGAGACATTTTGCCTTTCTTGCCTTGCACTACACAACGGCCCAGAAGTCTTCGGAGCTCCTGCAGTGCAGGCTCAGCTTTAAGTCCCTTCTCTCATCTTGGGTCTGAGCTCACTGTCGAACACTGTAGAAATGAAGCGGAGCTCCTTGGGTTTCACAAAAGAATCGGGTACTTTTTTCCTTTATTGAGGCTAGGGACCGTTCATATAGCATCGGAGTGGGTGCAAGGTGGTCCAAGACAATGACGGTGTTTATAAACCACGCAAGTGGCGTGGTTGGGATGGTAGTTGGTCACATCTTGGCAGTGGGCATTACCCCTGGGATGCCAGTTAGTTTCCCAGGAGAGCGTGACAAGAAGCAATCTAGCAAGTCAGTGCCAGTAGGCAGCTCATTGCATTGCGCTCCTCGTGCGTGTCCCGGGGTGGGTATGTCAGGAGGAGATGAACCAAACATCCCCTGAATCTGTGCTCTCTAAAGCAATACATGGAAAACATGCAGATGAAGCAGCACAAGAGTGTGTTTAATTGTGACCCTCATGAAGTGGGGGTTTTCTTGAGTTACTAAGCCAGGCACCTCGGCTTTTTCTAATCGCTCATGCCTTGGTCTGTAAGCAGAACTACTGATTTCCTCATAGGCTTTTTTTTTTGACACTCATTGCCATCACATTCTGAGTGCTGCAGAAATATTAATTGATAATTTTATAATTTTTTTTAAGTACACAGAAATGATCCTCATGTTGCAGACAGGAGGACAGAGATTAGGGATTGAGGGTGGAAGCATCTGTGAATACTGGCTGCTCAGTCTCCTGTTTCTTTCACTTGCACACGATTTATTTCCTTCTGCCATCACTGGCCCTGATGCAGGTCTCCCCTGCAGCAAACGAGTTTTGCTTTCTGCTGAGACCTTGGATACAAAATGAGTGCGGCTGCGGACTCCAGCGGAGCATTGCTGGTATATGCTAAGGGTTAATGCTGGTTCGCCATGCCAGGGAAGGGGAGAGGAGACCACTGTCTGTAGCTCACCTGTATGGTCTCACCTCTGCGTTCCAGTGTGACTGTAACACACTGTACCAAAAATGATGAAAATACATTGTCTTTATTTCATACTTGTACAGTGCAAATGTAAAGTAAAAGGGACAGCATGGCTGTGACGCTCTTAGGGTCTTCAGTCTCCACTGCAGCACAGGTAACAGCAACAGAGATATCTGTAGACAGGATAAAGTTTTTATTGTTTTTTTTTTTTTTCCCAGGTTTCCATAGGCTCAGCCTTTAAAAAAATCTCATTGCAGTCATCAGAATAGTTTCCTAAATTTTAGGAGGTTTTAGGAGAAACTTGTCAGCTGCTGATATTTGCTACTGCTAAATTAGGACCTAGCAGTTCATCCAGCTCATGAACACAGAAGAGATCAAATCACAGTACTTTGGCTCTATGTGAAATACCCAAGGGTCTTCACTTTAATCCTAGTTTATTCCATACATTATAAAGCATACTGCTACTAAAAAAAATAAAGCTGTCAAGTCCAGTTTAGTACTTTCCCTACCTTAAATACTTTAATGCCTAGCTAATCCCTTTACTGAAAGACCTTTTCATTGCTCTGCTATTGTGACTTGGAAGATCTTGCATCCTGCTGAAACACTTCTGCACAAGCGTCAGGCTGCTGGCAGGGGCCACTGCCTTCTAGTCCAAAATAATATTCTGAGTAGGCCAAGGTCAGAGCCTCTTGTCTGTCATGGGAGGCCTGATGCTTTCTCCCCTTGCAATAAAGAAGGTATTTAAGGATCTCCCCGTTAATGGTCCGTCAGCCTGAAATTGGCCTGTTTAGCTGCCATCAGTCTCTTCCCTTCTTTTGCACAAGACCAGCAGGATGCACAGTTCCAGGCAGCTGATGAGCACTTCGTTGCTTGTGAGCATTTTTATTCCCTCGTATTGAATTATTTAACTGAGGATTTGGTTCCAGCTGACAGTTTAGTACTGAAGACTCCAGCAGTGATCCCAGCAGAGCTGTTACCCTGCAAAGATGTTGGCTATCCCAGCTGAAAATGTTTAAAAAAACCTATTAGCCACTACACATGCATAGGGGATGGCATGAAACTGATGGTAGGTGGGGACCATCCTAGAGCGCACGTTGCAGTTTTAAAATTGAAAAATCCCTTTGTTTGCTAGCAGATACCAGATGTAGTTCAGTTTTGGATTCACCTTTGGTATTTATGAAGATTTAAGCTAATTATTCCAAATCAATTCTGCATTACAGCAACATCTGGAATATAAATTTTACACGAGTTCATTGATTGTGGACATGTAAGTAGTGGTGTCATGTCCTGTCTCTTCTCAGGTGCCTATGACAGATTCCTGCCATATATCCTGATGGGAAGCCTGACTGTGCTGATTGGGATCCTTACCCTGTTTCTCCCGGAGAGCTACGGCAATCCCCTGCCTGAGAGCTTTGAGCAAATGCTGAAGGTGAAATGGTAAGGCGGCTGTCACTCATCCCATGCTTCACAAGAACTCAGGACCTCTTTCTACACCGGCCCTTTACACAATCAGTAAACACATTTCATCCAGTCCGCTGCAAAACATCAAAGTTTTCAAAGCGCCCTTTATATTATTTTTGGGGGGTTGTTAATTTGGCAGACATTGACATTATGCAGTTTCTGCAGAATCTCTGAACTTGAGAGCTGATGTGCTTGGCAATGGGCACTCGCTCGCAAATCAGGGCTGACCTTCACATCACCTTGAGACTGTTGCTTTGTATCTTCCAACACTTTCCATCCTTTGACATCATTCACCCTCCTTAACTCTTCATTTAAACTATCCGTTTAGTGGGATGACTTACATTACAAAACACTTTACTCTTTCAGTCTAAGTTCATTAGATACTACTCCAGATTAAACACAGCATTTCAATATTCTGGCCCCTTTAATATAGGAGGCTAGAGACATGCCAGGACAGCTTTTCTCCGCGTTTATTTTGTTTAGCTATAAGCAGTGACAGTTCTCTTGCCCCACTACCATTGCTATTTAGGTTACCCTGAACAAACCTCTCCACTGAAATCTGTGCACCTCTGTTCCAGTGCTGGCACAGCGGAGATGCGCAGTGTTTGCAAGTTACTGTCGTGGGAGCAAAGCTCTTGGGAGCAGCAGAGGGGAAACCTGAATTAGCCAAAGTGCAGCTGCATAGCTACCATCCAGCTTAGTGAGAATTTGTACTGGAACAGAATTTGCCTTTATAAGCAATAATAGCTTGAAAAACTGGAATTGCCTGTATCTCGTTCCTGGTCGGTGTAAGGAGCTGTCATTTGCTTCCAGAATAAAAAGAATTCTCGGGCCAGGTTCCTCGAGAAGGGCATGCTGCTCTTTATCAAAATTACAGGCTTCTCATAGCTTTTTGGCTCTGCAGTTGATGAACTGTATCTAGAAATCCTAGAGTCAAACCATATTCCCTTTGCAGGCTTCTTGCATAAACAGACTGAAGTCACTGAATTACGTTTAAGTTCCAAGCGTTATTTGCTGCACTGCTTCTGCCATCCGGAAAGGCATATTTTACTGAGCACTTGGGGTTTTTTCCTAATGTTTATATTAGTAGTGTAACACAGTTATTTTAGCAATGCTAATTAGGAGGGAGAAATGTCCGATGACACCCTGTCAAATGTTCTCTAGCTTCTCAGCCTTTTACTTGCTTTCAGTTTCAGAAATGGGCAACAAACCACTGGCATTAGGAATTCAAAGGAGAGTCCTAAAAATGCAGTAACACCCTTGTGAAGAAGGATGTCAGAAGGGCTGAAAGAAGATCTTCTCAAAATGCATTTTCTGCCAGAGGAAAACAAACAAACCCCAACAGTCAATGCTGCTGCACCATAGTTGTTATCCCTTGTGCTACTGTACCCAAATACATAGTTTACTGAACAGATGCTCTCTATGCCCATAGGACTCTTGGTCTGTAATTCAGTGTCCTCATACCTGGGGTTTGTCAGCAGATACAGTCCCTGTTGAGAAATGGGGGCCTGCCTGTGCAGAACACGATTTGAGGAGTAAGCCAGAAATGAGCCTTAGGAATAATACAGCAATGACTCCAGTCAGTCGGGCACTCCATGAAAGCTGCTTGAAGGAAAAAAAAGATAGCAAACATAATGCTGGTGGTTTTTTTCTCGCTGTGTGTATTGACTGGGTGAAGGGGAGCTGGGTGCCTGTCTCTGAAAAATTTCAGCACGCGCCCCTGCAGGAAAGATCCCGGCCTCCTTTGCAATCGGTGACCAAAGCCTAAGCAGGATCAGAATTTAGTTGCAGCAAAGCAGATGGAGACTTCACTGTATGGATATGTTTTTTAAACAAGACATCGGAGTATCTTTTGATGTCATTTGCTTTTCCCAGGACCTGGGATCCACTCCTGATCCACTTATGCCTGTAAAAGCGGATGCTTTTTCAGAAAGCCTGAGCCCGCTGAAATCCTTGGGCTTCATGAATGTTCAGTGTCTTTGGGGCGAGGGAAGCCTTTAACACCGAGTAAGGACTGTAGCTTGCTGACCTTCTGATGGGCCGTGCCCACTTTCAAAAGAAACATGGGCTTTAGCAAGTCAGCGATTCTATCCAAACATGCCATGCAGTTGCAGCTTTCAGGTTTTCATCGCATAAGCAGTTTTTTAGATTTTGGTGTTTTGTTGGTTTTTTTTTTTTTTTTTGCAAACCATTTAATTTCTCCTTTGAACATATACCACATTGTTCTTGCCTTCAGAGAAAGCTCATTGCAGTTTCAAAAGCCTCTGCAAAACCTTTGTGCCATTTACAAATTTAAAGGGGATTTGATGCTTGTGAAAAGCTGGTATTCTGTACTGGAGATGTTCACCTGCAGCTGGTAAAAATGCAAAAGGGCTAATTTGGGACCACAGTTTTTTTTAACACATGCACACAAAAAAAAAGCCAACAAAGTCAGTGTTGTGTTTTTCAAATCCTACAGGTGATGTATCCATTTTTTAAAAATTCAGCAAAGCTAGATGGGATGAAAACTCAACTGTAGAGCTTAGAGTTGTGCTGCTACTGTTTTATGGACACTACATAGTTTGAAAAAAGTATAATACCTTTTATTTTTCTACTTATTGGCTGTGCATGCACTTCTTGGCCACATAAAATCTATCAGACCTGGTAGACTGGCTTTTATCCTCCGTAAATAACAATTAGCCATGATTCACCTTCCGTAAGGGCCAACAAAAGCACACTGTCTCCTCTCTGACGTGAAGTTTGTGGCAAGGTGTCTTGTGCTGGCACTTGGCACAGGAATGAGGCTCTCCCTGCAAGTTCAAGCACAAATATAAAGCTTTATAACATTTAAATGCAAGGAACTTGTGCAATCGTTTCAAGCTGCTCTTTGGGATGTGGAAATACTATTTACTTTCATATTCATTTTCTGCAGTTAATGCTTTCGCCATAAATGTAACGTGGCATGAGGCAACCATTATCCTGTGACCCCAGATGTTCTCATCACTTCTCGAGCTGGAATTTCTCTAATTACAGTGGTATTTAATCTTGTTTTTACTTATTACAAAGTTAATCTGTAGAATAGCTGTTTAGACTTAACTAAATTTCTCAGCAAAGCCTTTGCATCAGCATAGGACAGGTTTGAGGACTTGGTTAAATATAGGTGGCCATATTTTTATGAAGATTTTTATATTAAGTTGATACTTGTTTTATATGCTCGTAGGCTTGGGTATTTCTAAAAGGTACGTATTTTTGTACTTTTGAACTTTGTAGTATCTTAAAACCTAGTTTTCCTTTTTTAAGAAAAAGGGTTGTGGTGTTTGGGTTTTTTTAAAATACCTTGTTTTAATCAGTCCCATTTTTATTGCTTATACCATTGATCTCAACATAGTGTCACATTTTAGTATTTTTAACGGCAGATTTAAAAAAATAAATCTTTCACAAGAATGGAAGGGTCTTGTCACAAGAGCGGAATGCCTTTCTGAAAAGTATGTGATGTTGTTAGAAGGCCTTACCGCGTAAAAATGAGAAAAGGGGATTGCTTCAGCCGATGAAGCATTTGCAAGGAGCCTCTGCCAGTATCTTTCCCAGGCTCGAATACAGATTTCTGACGAAACCCGAAGAGCAATAGTCTGTGGAAGAATCAAACCGGGATGAATCTGGAGGGCACCCGCTTCTGGCGGGTTACTGGTTTTTTAGTTGTAAAGCTGAAGAAGACAGCACTGGTTTAGTAGCTATCATCAGAAATAAGATGTATTGCCAGTGAGCTATTTAAGCCTCTCACTGCAATCTTCGGTGAGTTTTCTGTGCGTCAGCTACTCGGCGGGGCTCGGTACGGGAGCTGCGTGCTCAGGGCGGCCGGGGGATGCCTGTGAGGCTCTGACCTGGGGATGGGATCGCTCCCTCTGACCACGGGGGCCATCGCGCTGTGACTCATCTGTCACCTCTGCCACCTTTGCTCGGGTCTCTCTGTGCAACCTTTGATCCTCAGCTGGCTTATCGGATCTGCTACAGCATGTATGAAACTGTAGTAATTGTCACACGTTAACTTCTGTCTGCGTTGTAATAAAAACGTGCCCTGGCATTGTATAACCTGCTTTCCGTGTGGATCATAATTGAAGAATAAAGTCTTCTAGTGTTAATGCTCTGGGCAAGAAGTTCGAAGAAGTAGTTTAAAATGTAGTTAGCATGATTAAAGTATGAAAATAAAACCCTAAAATAAGCTCTTGCACACATAAGCTTTTCCACCCAGGAAGACATGGAACAAAAGCTCTTTTTAAATACAAGCACTCAAAAATGCCATAAAAGGTATACATTTGGCTTTTATGAATTAGAGGCGGAGAAGATACCAGAAAAAAAAGCCCGTTGGAAACATGAATTAGCCTTAGGGAGTGTAAGGCCTATTTCTGCAGTGATAATCCTGCAACTTCTTAACTGAGCTCTGTGGGAGACACGATCTTCCTGGCAGTGCCGCTAGAGCTGGGATTTTGGGCCTGAGAATAGAATATCACTTCCTACATTTATTAATTGTGAAACACATAGTACACGCTCCCTCAGAAAATAGTGTCATTGTCAGCAAAACCTTTTCGCAGCCACAGACGACCCTGCTGAAGGGGTGATGGAAGCTGTGGGAAGGTGCAGCTTCAGGCGGAGACAAGGCAAGGAACCATTTAACGCCTGGATTTGTGGAAAGCTGCCTGCTTTTCACCATGGGAAGAGCGAAGCCATCAGTGAAGGCTCTCGGCTCCTGCGTGGTAACAACCCTGCGCTGGTTCACTTGTAACATGTAGCTAAGCCCTGGGTGTCGCAGGCAGGTGAATAATGATTCAATTCACCTCCAGACCGGTTTCTGAACCCTTTGGGCGGCCAGTAAGGGATCTGACGCTGGTGCTAACGGGCTGCTTCCGACAAGGAGTCACCAGAGGCCAGGGGACGGTGCCACCCACCCGGGCCTGGGCTGGGCGCCTCGTGAGGAGCTGGAAAGCGGCCCGGGGCCAGGGCGATGCTTGCCCAGAACCCGAGCCCTGCCTCGGCAAGCGGGGAGCACGGCGAGAGCGGGCAGAGCCCCCGCCTGCAGGCCCCTGTGCTCTGCCCGGCATCTCCCGGCGCACCGGGGTCGCCTCTCCCAGCCGTCGCTGTGAGCACAAGCCCGAGGCGGTGCCCGAAGCCGGGCCTGGGCCCTCCCTCCAGCCTCACACGGCCGCCTGAGCTCGGCCCGGCCCGGCCGAGGCGGCTCCCTCCGCGGCGGCGGGGCTCGGGGCGCTGGAGCCGGCGCCAGGCCCGGGCTCGCCTCAGGGGCCGCGCCTCCCGCGTAGGGCATGCTGGGAGCTGCCCGCGCCGGGCTGAGGCGGCCGGGCCGGGCCGTGGCGGCGGCTGCGGGCTCCCCCGCGGCGCCGGCCGGCCCCACCTGAGGGGCCTCCGCCTGCAAACCCCACCCCCGGCCGCTCCCCCGCCGGCGAGGCCCGGCCCATGGCTCGGCGCTCGGCGGGCTGCGCGGCGGCTCGGAGCGGCCGCTTCCTGCCCGCGCCAGACGGGCCCGCAGGTAGCGGCGGCCGCAGCTCGGCCGCGCCATGCGCGACTACGAGGAGGTGACCGCCTTCCTGGGCGAGTGGGGCCGCTTCCAGCGGCTCGTCTTCTTCCTCCTCAGCGCCAGCATCATCCCCAACGGCTTCAACGGCCTCTCCATCGTCTTCCTGGCCGGCACCCCCGAGCACCGGTGCGCCCTGCCCCGCGGGGCCAACCTGAGCGGCGAGTGGCGGAACGCCAGCATCCCGCTGGAGCCGCGGGGCGGGCGGGCGGCCCCGAGCCGCTGCCGCCGCTACCGCCTGGCCGCGCTCGCCAACTTCTCGGCGCTGGGGCTGCGGCCCGGCTCCGACGTGGAGCTGGGGTCGCTGGAGCAGGAGCCGTGCCTGGACGGCTGGGAGTACAGCCGCGACGTCTACCGCTCCACCATCGTCAGCGAGGTGCGGGGGCGGCGGGGGGCGGCGGGAGCGGGGCCCTCTCGCCGCGGGAGGCGCGGGCAGGTTGCACCGGCAGCGCCAGGAAAATTCGTGGTTATGGTAGCACCGGTTTCCCCTGCACCGTCGCCGTGGCCTCCGGCCCCTGCCTGAGCATCGTCCCGCTGTTTAATCTGGCACGCTGGATTGATTCTGAGACCTCTTCGCTTCCACTTGCGAAAGCGGTCCCCAAACGCAGCGCCTGAACTAGCGCGGCATGTGTGGGGTCGCTGCCTGATGGGTTTCGTCTGGTATCTGCAGAAGTGGCTCGGAGCAAGGGTCAGCAACAGGGGCAGTGGATTCAGCTCCCTCTGTATTTCAGAGATCTTTGAACTCGGGAGATGAAAAGCGTTTGTTTTCTGACCTTAAAAAAAAAAAAAAAAAAAACCAGCTGGTAGAAGTACCCCTGAGTTGCCCAAGGTGCAACTTGGGGAGCCCTGGTTTGATGCTGTGTCCAAGAGGGCCCTGAACTTCACTGTGAGCCCATGACGCCTCTGCTTTGGTCATGTCCACTGCTTTGGTCTCCCCTGTCACCTGCCAGGACTGCTCAGGTTCTCCTCTGCTCACATAACCCCCTCGAGTCAGGTCTGTGGTCAGGGCAACCAACCAAAGTTGAAGCTGTGCTGATTGCCCCTCATTTCAAGTAGAAGCTGTGCAGACCCGCAGGCACTGGTTGACTTAAGATACAAGGAAACGGATTTTGAGGAATACTGAATTTCAAAATGTGAATGGTTTTGTTTTTTCAGAAGGCTTACAAACCATTAATACAGTCCCATTGCCTGTTTGTGCCTGTGGACAAGTTTTACAGAGCTGGAACTAGGTTTTCCTTTATTCCTTTTCTTTGCAAAACGGGTTGTGATGGGTGTTTGGATAGTGATGGGTGTCAGTACTTAATAACCATAAGCTGATCTGAGTGCAGAAATCTTCCTCAGCAGGGCTGGGGTGAGGAAGGGGGAGCATGGCAGAGGAGCCATGCCAGCACAGGGAAGCATGGACACGGCGACACCGGAGTTGTTGGAAACTTTCCCTGAACAGGCACAGCAGCGGGGGCTTGAGTGATTCTAACAAGTGGCACAAGGCATTGCCTCACCTGTTTCTAAAGAACTGCTGTGTCCCTGGAGAGGAAAGCTGCTCTGAATTTCTAGACCCTGGTCATTGCTGAAATGCACTTTAGTGAAAGGCTGAGCTGCTCTTAGGGCAGTGTAAGGCAATTGGCATCTTCTTGGGGTGTCCTGTTCACAAGTGAACATACAGGTTATGTTCCAAGTGCCTTACTATAATGGTTGACCTGGTTTAGACGTGGTTTCAGCCAGTACTTTGTCTCTGGAGGCTCTTCACTGAGCTTTGTCTCGGTGCAAATTAAAATGTCTTGAGCTACCTGAGTATCATCGAGGAGGTTTATGATCTGTAAGAAACAGGAGCTGCTAACATTTTGCTGAGACTCCCCAGCAGCCCTGGCCCGCTGGCTGTATGGTTTGGCAGATGTTTTGTGTCTGTGGGAGGTAATGTTTGTCTGCCCAGACATCAGGCACTGAGGCTGTATTTTATTTTTTTTTTGCCTTTAATATTAATGCTTCTGAGGGAGTTTTGCAAGAGCTCTGGCCTTTCACATACTTGCAGGTTTTCAGTGTTGAACTTGTTTAATTTCTTGGCTTGGTGCTGCTGCTTTTATGATTCACTAATCTTGTGTTAGGTTGCATATCTCGAACTTGTTGAATAATCATGAGGACCTTTGTCCCAGATTTCTGTGGCCGACACTGGAAGGGGGAAGGGGGAATTTTTTTTTTCAAGAAAGCTTTTTGCTGAATCTCTCATGACTCTAGAGCCTTGTTCATGGTTCTGCTTTTCAGGGGAGACTTAAAATGCTCAGTTCCCCCTCATTTGTAGAGAGGTTTCCTTTTCTCACACAGACAAACAACAGAAGGTTGTTATTTGCCAGACTGCAGTATTTAACCAGCTCCAGCGTAACAAAATCCCTTTCTGTCTTTTTACTTTTTGAAATGCTGTCGCTCGGGGGATGAGAAAAGCTTTACTCAGCTCAAGAAGCCATCTGTGTCATTCTTACTCCTCCATAACTCCCATAAAAAAAGAATGTAGGAGTAATAAAAGTTGATATGTGGTAGTTGAAGGAATAAAACCAGGGGTGATTAAGGGAAAAGGCTAACTTCTGCCAGCCGTATCTGTTACGGGGCTATGCTGAATGGGAATAAAATTGAGAGTGGAGTTATTAAGAGCACGAGTGGACTAGAAATACGATATAATGAGGAGACGTTAGATGGTACAGCAGGCAAAACGTTTTAGTCCATACAGGAGTAATTCTTGCATACTGAAACATATATAGACACTGAATTTTGTATACATGTATTCATCCTCAACTTCTAAAAATGTGTTGCACTGTTCATGGATTTGAAATCAGTTCAGTGCAGGTGCTGCACTCCAGGGCTGCATGTCTTATGCCTGTTGTGCTCTTAACAAGCTTCGAGGGCTGTGTGGCTTTTGCTGAGGAAGGATGCGCGTGATGGGAATTGCAGAGTGTCACGGGGCTCGGCACAGGGCTGGCCCTCTGTCCTGTATGGATGTGCAGGGAGATACGAGGGCCCAGGGGTTTCCATTCCCTGCTGTGCTGCCAGACCCCTGTCCCTGAAGATCAGCGGGTTATGCCAGACCTTCAGGAAACAAGCGGAGACTGCAGTGGTGACATCTCGAACAACAGAAATGGGCACTGTGGTACAGCTGTCGGACTAGAGGTTTCGATGTTCACTCTTTGTTGGAAGGCAGAGGGATGTGTTGTTTTGCTTTACCAAAATAAAAACACAGGCTCGTGCTAGACATTGGAATTGCCACAGGTTTTTCTACGAGCGGAGCCAGCAGCTGAAGTGTAAATCAAGCCTGTGTCATCCAGGTCCAGCTCTCACCAAACTCTTTAATGTTTGTCACCTCCATTATTTCTCACAGGTGCATCACCTCTTGCTGTGGGTTAATATCTGCTTATTTTTCTGGCTGAAGTTCATATTGACAACTTCTTGGCCCCAGGACCAGACAAAGTTGTGGAAAGACCTTTCGGTGATTTGCAGATACAAAAACTTAGTATTAATAGTCATGCCAGAAGAAGGAAGAAAAAGTCTAGTTTTCATTTAATAAGTAAATATGAATGTCTGACAGATGCATGAAAGTGCTTCTTAAATGCTGAGGTTTTCAAGGTGTGACTGAAGAAGCACGTAATGCAGAACTCCTCAGAACTGTACAAAGTACAGATGCTTCTGACCTTGCAACATAAAATAGGGTTAGTATTTTTAAGGAATGATAGTCCTGCAGTTGGTGTCATTAAAATGGAAACAACGCTCTTTTAGAGGTACCACAGAAGATTAGTGATAGGGTAATGTTCCCATTATGCTGTCTTTACTTTTAGATTAAAACTCAGCTCAGTTTGTCAGTTTCTGATGTCAGTGCCCTGTTTCCTTTTTCTCCAGCCATCTCAAAAATGTGATTTATGGGGGACGGTTAAGTTTCTGCACTGGAATTATAAAATATTTCGCCCTTTCCTTCCTGTTTTGTGCAAGTTTTACCTCTGTAAAACTTTAGAACAACTACAAGGGGAGGAAGTGACCAGAACATATATTTTGTAGATACAGACTTCTGTTTACATTTAGATAATAAGCTTTAATGTAACATCTAGAACTTCTAAATATTTGGAATATACAAATGTATTTTCAGAGGAAAGGATGTTTAATAAGGCTCATCAGTAAGTAGAGAATATTTATATGGGTATAAACAAGACCAGATTCTGAATCGAAGGTCGCAAATATTCAGCTGTGAGACTCCGAGATTTCTTTGAAGAACCTGCCTCTACTTGCAGAGAGAAGCAAGTGGTAGAAGAGAGTACAGGATGTGGGATTAGCTTCAAAAATTCTTGCTAACATGTTGATTTTAATTAGCACATGGGACTATCCCACTTCATTTTTCAGTCACGTGTGTTATTCTCAGCAAGAGAGGAAAAGTTTAAAAAAATAAAGGGGTGGGAGGACACGATGTATTGTAGCTGTAAAAATTCCTTTTCTACAAGGCTTTTCCTTCTATAACAGGGGTGTAACCGGCTAAGGCTCTTGAAGTTTTTGTATTTGTCGTGGTTCATGTTTGTTTAGGGTTCTAGCAATGGTATCAGGGAAGTGTGAGTGCTCCTGCAGTGGAACAGTTCATGGTGGAACAGTTCATGGTAATCAGAGGAACACGCTTTTTTCAAGCAAGGTCCTAAGTTATATTATTGGTGGCCTTGCAACTCCTTCTGTAACTTTCCAAACATATTTGGTAGTGGTATGTATTCGGGGGTGGTATATATTAGTTTGGTATGATGCTGTATTGCAAGGACTTTTGATGTTTGGAAGAGCTCCCCTATAATTAGACTTGCAATTTCCATGTTATGATGCATTAAAAGTATTGGGCAAATGTTATGCTTAAATAGGATAAGCATCCTATTGTCAGCAGCTAGAATTTTGTTATTTGTTTTGTTCTTGTACAAGATGATATCATTGCAGTGAAAGTGAAGCAGGATAAGGGATCTGCTTCTGTCTCTGGATGAGCGCCACTGCGGGATTTACTGGTAGTAATTCATGAAGTGCCAGCTCTCCTTTCGAGGCAAGTGGCGTTCCGCAAGTGCAGTGGATGCGGAGCCTGTACGCAGGAAATTAGGCTTTACCCCTTAAGGTTTCGAAGTGCTTAGACAACTTAGAGGAACGACATTTTTTTTACTTGTGGTATGGCAGTATCTTCAGCTGGACCTGTGGCATCCTATCTGCCTGAACTTGCCTTACAATTTTAGTTTGATGCCATTGTTTTATGCTTTGAAGGTTCTTCCACAGTTTGCAGTTTAAAGAAGTCAAGTATTTCATCTTGGGAGTCTGAATTCCATTGTGATTGCGGTTTGTGTGAAAATTGTAGGGTAGTTTTCTTTTTGGATAGAGGTGTTATATTAATGTTCAGTTTAATATTGGAAAGGTGCTAAACCTGCAGTAATACTTCTTGTTCAGGTTGTATTGTGATAAAAGGCTGGAAGCAAATAAAATGTGGCTGGGGAGGGTCTTGTGTTTTGGGGAGGGGGGAGATCTGAGGGAGTAAGTTTAGGTTTTTTATTCTTCTTAGTTTTGTAACTGGGCTTGCCTTATAGTAAGGGATTTGGAGATGTGGTTCCAGGTAACTGACTCACCATATAAGAGATGAAGCAGAACTTGGAAAGTGCTCTCCTAAAGAGACGCTTAAGTGATGACTGTAAATATCCAGGGCTGTTTCATACTCCAGCCCCAAACCTGTGCTTGAGAAGCAACTGCTTCAGTCCTTCTCTCTTGCGGTGTCCCCCTGCCTTCTCCCCCAGGCTGTCCACATTTTCTGGCTTTTCTATCTCCATAGCCTGGCCTCTCTTCCCACCCATCGTCACCAGTGGCTGGTATCAGCCAGGGATCCGTTATGGAAGTGCCCATCTGACCACGCAGCTTGCCTCTGATGCATAAGTGATTCATTGCCCTTAGGTGTGAGGCTGCTGATGAAGACATCACCCCAACCTGATGAATTGTTTGGGAATTAGCTACAGCCCAAAGCATCTGCAAGCTGTCTGAATAAGAAGATAAGTTTAAACTCCAACAGAAGGATGTCTTCTTCACAAGTTATAATAAAATTGAGTGAGAATGCTCTATGTTGTGCCTTGAGCGTTATGTACAAGTGTTCAGGAGCTCGATGCTTTGCAACATCAGCAGCTGCTGTTTGAAACATAGCTGAAATGTTTTTATCCTGTTTGCAGCCTCAATACCTTACTGAGGTTAACCTTATCTCATTCCCTGGGGCAAAGGCTGTTACAGCTAGCAGGCTAACACAGAAGATACTAAGAAGTGAAAATAGCACATGATTTTAGAGCACTGGGTCACGGTGTGCTGTGTCCAAACAGCACTGCCAGCAGCAGGGTTCAATCAGTAACTACTCCTGGGAAAGTCGCTCTTTGCAATGCTGGTCTTCTAAGAGTGGTGCTTCGGTGGCTGCTTCTTGGGTAACGTACAGCTGAGGGAAGGGGCTGGTTGCAGAATGGTTCTGGGAGACTGATGCCACCATGGCTACCAGGCAATATAATAAACCTTGTTGGTGAGTGATTAAAAAATTGAAGATTTCAGCATTCATTTACTAGGGCAAGGGCTAAAAGACCTTAAAATCCTTTTGTTCTGATTGTTGTGCATCTGCGGAGTCTGTAAATAACTGGTGTTGCACAACCAAGGTAGTTTTCCCTTGGAAATGTGATATTGAAGTTGACTTTGGTGCCCGGTTCAAGTGATCTTGAGCATAACAGCTCCTACCGTTGCTTTAATAGAGCAGGCAGAAAAACAAGCTGGTAATCGTTGCCACATTTTAAGGACCGATATGTTTCCACCTGCCAACGCAAGAAGCTTTTGGCAGAACAGCGCAAAACATTTTAATACCATGAACTTTTCCAAGCGCTGTCTCTACCTCAGTGGTCTGAAGAAAATGTTTGTTGCTGGGCACAAGCATGCCAGTGTCTGGAAAGCCAAGTGTTGTGCAGCCTTGTGCCAAAGTACAGAGTGTAAGATAGATGAAAGGAGACGGCTAACTCGCAAGCACAGCGTGATCAGCTGGAAAATAATGACTTATTTAGTAATGACAGACTAGAGCTAGATCTTTGGCTAGTCAGATTTTAGTTCTGTTATTGGAGATGTCTGGCTGCAGTAGTCGATACACAGACAATTCTTTGTCAGTAGGTGAATCTTTATTAATGCAGGATTTGCACTGGGAGCGAGATTTGTTTTCCTGGTGTCATCATATGAAGGCATAGGATAACCACTGAAAGCTTTGGCCTATATAAACTTGACAACAATCGTTTGCTGCATATTCCCAAGGTGCCAGATACATTTTGCTGAAGCTTCCTGGCTGGATTGGCCTCTCTGGTTGTCACAGAATTGCTCAAACTTAGTTTAATGCTAAGGAGGCAGAGCTGGTAAACGCAGCAAAATGCTGGCGTTCCCACATGCAGGACCACAGACGAGGGGGATGGCGGAGCTGGGACGCGCAGCAGCTGCAGGGACAGATCTTATGGGGAGTTCCAGTACAAATTAAAAAAATCCTAAGAGGAAAACATACTTTACTTAATTATTTGTAATTGGGGGGCAAGGGGGATTAATTATAGGGGTCAGGATGAATGTTTTCATTTTAACCTTATTAATACAGATTAAAAACTAGAAGTTTCCATTCCTAAAACATCAGAAGGGGCCCTGCGGGAGCTGTTTGAATAACTAAGCTCGGGAGGGTTTGGCATCACATTGGAAGCATTGGTCGCCTCCAAATTCTTCTCCTGTGGGGCTGCAGCACCTCCTGCCCCCTGCCAGCAGGGCTCTGGGAACGCCTCCTGTCACAGCACAACGGTGAGGTGGGGGATGAGGTGTTCCTGCTGGGTTTTGTCCTTTCTTCTAATATTTACACACTTTTTTTTTTTTCCCCCCAGATAACCAAAATAAAGTTAAGACTCTTTCAGTAATAGCTGTTGGTATAAATACAAAAATAACATGAGTATTATTTCAAAAAAACATCAGACTGAAGCGGGTAGGAGATTGAAAGCTATTGCAGTCTCCCTTTAGTAAATATCTTGTTTTCTTCCTCTTTTTTGTTTTCATTTGGGAAATCTTGGTTTGTTGCCGGTATATTTCAATTTGTATTCCAAAGATTATAATTTACGTTAGGTTCCCAGTGAACAGTCTCCAGTCTCTCAAAACCGTATTAAAATGTAATAAAGGAGGAGGTTTGGGTTTTTTCCTACTTTCTTGTCTGTATAGTTCAAGTTCTCTGCAATTAAGAATGTGAATTTTTAATGGCAAACTTTACCATGTATGGGGAAATCAAGTCTGGGGTCTATTTTCGCTCCTTCCAAAACTAGCAGAATTGCAGCAGTTTAGGGGGTTGCAGAGCCTTTGAAAGGGAGCTGAACCATCCATATGATGAAATTATTAGTTACCGTCACTCATACACGTGTAAGGGAAATATCACAGCCATGGACTATGTAAAGAAAGCCGCATGGGTCACATCTGAAGGTAGTGTTGGGGCCCCAGGTGGATCGCTCCCAGGGTGGCTCAGGGTGGGTGGCCTTTGCCCTCTGCTGCCCAGCATCCCTGTCCATTATTTTCATGGAGCTGCATCTGTGTCGTAGGTTAGTTATTAATTTCTGTTGTGGAGGTTTTCTGTCCAAAGGGTACGCTTTGATCTGGGCTCAGCCAACGTGTTTAGGAGGAGGGAAGGGAAATCCTGTTTATTAGAAGACTTCCATGTTCTCTCTCCCCGCAGTGGAATCTCGTATGCGACAACGACTGGAAGGGACCCCTGAGCACCTCCCTGTTCTTTGTGGGCGTCCTGCTTGGATCTTTCATATCAGGACAGCTCTCAGACAAGTAAAGTATATACACCAGAGCTGCTGGCTCTTTGTTTGATGCTGTTTTGTAAGCAATTCTTGTATGTGAAGTTTGCTATACGTGTCTTTCTGCAACAACTAACATTTTTCTTCTGTGACTGTCTAATGTGAATGTACGCAGAGTATATAGAGTAAACGTCCTGAAGTAGAACAGAATGTTGCAAAGATTGTTAGTGAGTGTTATCTTTATCTGTTTATTTTTTCAGTGAAATCACTTTTGGAGCAAACTGGTTTTATACCAGAAAACAGGTGTAGAAGATAAGTTTCATCTGGAAAAATCAGATCGATGACATTCTCTTCTAATTATTTTGGACTATGTTCAGAGAGCTCCCTGAGGCTTGTTTTCCTTTTTTGAGGTCAAATTTAAAATTTTCTTTTTATAAACACCCATAGCTTCTCTTCCTCATCATCAAATACAACATCTAGGTCTAATGACCTGTGTTTGTGGAAGCTGCAAAGCATGAATTCTGTTCAGCTGTATTTCAGAAAAGCAAGGCTTTCTTGTTTGTTGGGGGTTTGGGGGCTTTGTTTGGTGGGGTTTTTTTCTCTATTTCTAGTCCCAGAGCATGCTGGCTTTCTTGTTTATCAGTACAAACATGAAAAAATGGAAGACACCATGAATATTTGTGATGTTGACAGGTTGTTGGTTTGGGGTTTGTTTTTTTCCTTTTCTTTTAAAGCTCAGTTTTTCTGATTATCTCCCTGAGATTTGCTGTGCTGTCTTCCTGATTCCCAGAGAACAATATGTGGTCCTCTAATTTGCTGATTTACTTGTGGAGTATCTATTTCTTTGAAACATAATCCCTATGCCAGGAATCTTGTAGCATCCGTTCAGGTCCTTTGCGTGGCTTCCTGCTCATCAGGTTGGACCAATCTTGAGCTTGGAGACAAGGATCCTTGAAAAATCAACCAGCTACCCTGGACTTCTCTCCAGAGCCATATGCCATGGGATTTTTCCAAGCAAATCGCTGATCAGGCCAGTGTTTGCTGTCACTATGATGCTGCCTTCTGCCTTGTTCCTCCCCTCAGAATCCTGCACTTCACCATTGCACAGCCAGCAGCCATGGCTGCTGCCGACCTTTACATCCTCAAACAGCTCTGCCTTGTTTGCAAGCACGGGGTCCAGCAGTGTCTCCCCTTGTCAGCTCCTCAGACATCTGCATTAGGAAGTTGTCAGCAACGCACTTCAGAACATTCCTGGGTCTTGTCCCTCCAGCAGGTATTGGAGTGGTTGAAGTCCCCCGTGATGGCCAGTGCCTTTGAACACAAGGCTTCCTCTGGTTGTCTGAAGGCAGCCTCTTTTACTTCTTTCTGATCAGGTGGTCTGCAGCAGACACCCACAGTGGTGCCAGCGTTGGTCTGCCTGCTAATCCTGACCTATAAGCTTTCAGCTGGCTGGTCATACATCCCCAGGCAGAGCTCAGTGCCTTCCAGCTGCTCTCCCGCTTGCGGGGCCATTTCCCCTCCTCGCCATGGGGAGTCTCCCACCACTTCATCCTGGTGCTGCTGCGGGGCTCAAGTGCTTCGTTCAACAGAGCTCCTAGCCCCCTACCTGCTGTGAGGGTGCCAGGTGTCTTCCATGGTGGCTAACCAGCAGGTGAAGCAGGAGGCGTTCTCTTGGTGCCAGAAGCCACAAGTTTCCCACCTTCACCATCATGAGAGTCTTCTGCTGCAGCTCCTTCACATGGTCACCCAGATCCTCACCAAGTGTAGTCAAGGAGGCCATCGGCACAGCTCATCCAGTTCTTCTCATAGCCACTGAACAGCAGCTAGCTCATGGTCTAGTGTCCAAGTGCATCCAGCAGCCCCACGAGGAGACTGCTTCATCGAGGCTGCACGTGGTGTTTTGCTGCTACCATCTGGTACAGAAAGTCCTGCAGTGAGCCTGAACCCTGCATACCTGGCCAGGCGTGACAGTGAGATTGACAAAAGATTCTGCGTGTTCAAGTAACGCTCCGTTCTTAATGTGATGTGATCTACACGAGGCTTGTGGCACCCAACTGTTGACCTCCTGGTCAAGTCTGAACTTCAGAGTGGAGTTGTGTGAACCTGCACTCAGCAGATGTCTTGTCACAGGCTGTAAAGTCTGCTTGAGCTGCCCAGGCCAGGGTATCAGCACTGACTCTTAGAACAGCTTGATGGGTTGGGTTTAGTTTCTTTTTTTTTTTTTTTTAATACTTCAGCAATGGAATTGCTAGAATCCCTTAAATTGCTTCATTTTTTTATCAAGTAGAATGAAGATTGCAGCATGGGATCACTTACTGATAATAGCATCTTACAAACGTGGGTTTTATCTCCTTTTCACAAGCTTTCCTTCTTTTTTTTTTTTTTAAAACATGCTGATCTGTGTCATGAACTGTGTGCTCCTTGGAGGAAAAGGAGCACCTAATGCTCTTGCATTTTAAATAATTTTCTGTTGATGATTTGTCTCCCTGCTTACCCTATCTGTAAGGAAGGAACAGTGTTCTAGCCCACACCTAAAGGTAATTTAACTGGCAGCCCTTGAAATGCTATTTTCTTTTGGCCAGTGTGGATCTCTCAGTATATTTAGAATAGTTGTGCCTGTGTCACATTTCCTGAACCTCTACTTTTTGCAGATGTTTTGTATCTCCCGAAGTATGCATATGTGTAATCTTGTGTTTCTGTTTCTGAAGATTTTGTTCATACCCTTGCATAATCATCATCATCCCCCCCCCCCTTTTTTTTTTTTTTGATTTGTTCATTGAAGGTTTGGCAGGAAGAATGTGCTGTTTGCAACTCTGGCAATGCAGACTGGCTTCAGCTTCATACAGGTCTTCTCTACCAGCTGGGAGATGTTTTCAGTGTTCTTTGTGCTGGTCGGCATGGGACAGATATCTAACTACGTGGCAGCATTTGTTCTCGGTATGCAAGTCCTGCTGGGCACAGTATGTGTTCTCTAGTCTTGTGCTTTTCCTGCTCCTTTTGGGTACTGGCTTAGGGTTGATTTGTTTTGCCAAGAAACAGTTAAGAGTGTGTCCTTACCATGCATGGATAACTCATGCTCTCCTTGGAAGTTTCCAGTTGAAAGAAGTGCAATCTGAATTAAATCTGTGGCTTATCATCCTAAAAAGGCAAAGAAACCCCAGAAATTGGTTATTCTAAACAAAATCTGTCTTCTAGTTAGAAAGATAAGATGTGTAAGATGTGCTTTTTCTGGGATTTGCGTTGTGCATTTTGGGGCCTAAATGCCTAATTGATGTAAAATCTTGTAAAAGAAAAAAAAATACCAAGTAAGCATTATAAACTGTCTTTAAAACAGCCTATAGTAAAAAAACTAATTGGTATAATGTTCCTGCTGGGTATATTTTCAGTTAACTAAGAGCACATTTGATCAGATGGGAACGTGGATTGCCTTCTGAAGTGGAGATTTTTTAAAAAATAGGGGTTTTTTTAATTAATATTATTTAGTGGCATCACTGTCCAAGGTACCAAGCGTTGGCAAGAAATTCCTTGCCTTGCCAAAGAAGAGCAGTGCAGCTGCGAAAACAGTATTTTGCTAAACTCACTGCGGAAATCCTGCTGCCACTTCTGTAATCTTCTTCCATTTCTTTGCAAATGGGGAAAATTACCTCTCTTACAGTGTCTCTTGATTTGCAGGTGCCAAAGCCTTTGGAAGGGTTGGCCCCTGTTAGTGCATTTAATTCCACTGCCAGTAGCCTGGCCTTTGTTAGTGACCCTCCACATGTGTACGCCAAAAGGCTGCAAGATTTTTGGTTAATGGTGAAATAATCTTTTAGAAGGTGATACAGGTCAGGAACCTAGTTTAGGCATCTGAATTATCCTTGAAAGAAGCTGATCTCTCCATAAGCTGGAGAGGACCCTGTAGGGATCAAGCTGAGACTAAGTGTTGTCAGTGTTCTGTAGTACGTCAGGTTTTAGCTCCTCAAGTAAAATGGGAGAGTCTGAGAATTAGAATTAGAGAAGTTTTAGCTACTTCAAGCTACAGAAATACTGTGTGGCCCAGTTCTCTTCCTTTTATATTTACCTGGGTTGATGCAGGATCACTGCATGAAGCAAATCTGGGGTGCCTCTCAAACTGGATGGCAGAGCATGGTACATACTGTAACTATGCAGTGTAGTGTATTTCAAAGCCGATCGTTAGAGGTATTTCTGGTAGGTTACTTGGTTGCTATTAAGTTAAAACACTAATCTTCACTCTGTTGTTTTGAACAGGTGCAGAAATCCTTGGCAAATCAATTCGGGTGCTGTTCTGCACGCTGGGCGTTTGCATATTTTATGCATTTGGCTACATGTTGCTGCCCCTGTTTGCTTACTTCATCAGAGACTGGCGGATGCTGCTGCTGGCGCTTACTTTACCTGGGCTGCTCTGCATCCCGCTCTGGTGGTGAGTATAACTAATTTAGAAGACTTTAGTCTTTAGAAGGTCCTGTCTGCAGATTTTTAAGATCCAGGCTCCAAGCCAACCAGCTTTTACCAAAGAAATTCAGAAGTGGGCAGGTGAAGAATGGATGTTGTATTCTTTACTCTTCCCAGTCGTTTAGCTGTAAGTCTGTAGCTTTTTGGGTGATCTGACTTGTGCCTGAAAAACCTATTCTTAATTTTCTGTAAGATTCTATAAAACGAAGTGATGCACATGGAAAGAAAAAGAAGTCAGTAAAACTCATCCTTGTACACCAACTGAAATCCATGAACTTTAAAGAGTAGGCCTGAAGTAAGGGCAGAAGGAGAAACCAGTTGTTTTGGCAAGCTGGGCAATGCTACGCTTTATAAATATGACAAGCTACAAAACAGTACTTGCACATATGGAAGACTTCCGTGTTTTCTCCATAGTTATTCTATGTGACTTGTAAAGCTTAAATAGTCCACATGGTGGCGGTGTTTCTTCACTTACACTAGCATTTATGTTTGTGATTCCATCCAGCTTCTTACAAAGTTGAATGACTCAGGTGAATTCTGAGTTGCCTTTATATGAGCGTATTTACAGTTACTAATTTTATATCTGTTATACTCTAAGGATATGCATCTCAATGTACAGCATGCTGCTTGTGTATTCACACTTCTGAATTTCTTTAATTAAACTGTTCTCCCATACTTTAAAGGTTCTGGTTGCTCTTTTTTCTGAGTCATTGGTTATTTCTTTAGTATTTCTAAAATCCACAAACACATTTTAGCCTGTTCTTGTTCTGTATGCTAGTCTCCTCTTGTAAATATGATTTTTGTTGTTATTGCTATAATGTCTGCAAGATACAGCAAGTTTTGAGCCCTTCATGCCTGGAACAATGTGTATTAGTGCCTGCAGCAGTGCTTTCTGTGGATGTGCAGGCTCATAATTCTGAACCTTTTTTGCAGGGTCATTCCAGAATCTCCACGGTGGCTGATCTCCCAGGGAAGATTTCAAGAGGCAGAAGACATCATCCGAAAGGCTGCAAAAACTAATGGTATTACAGCCCCAGATGTAATACTTGACCCTAGTGAGGTAAGATTCATTCAGCTGTCCAGTTGTTTGCTGGACCTACTAATGACCGTGTACAGTGATTAATTTCCAGAGATTGTGTTAGCCTGCAGTGTATTATGTACTTCTGAAATGGATAAAAGGTCATCCTTTTCCTGAAAAGCAGAATACCCTTTCCCCGCTTCTTTAAGATTTGCAAGGGCTGTCCCATTCCCATGGGAATGCCAGCATGCATTCTAATGCAAACATTCTTTGATCCAGTCTACAACCACCTTTTTGCTTTTAAACTCTAGTTTTGGGGGGAGGGTAATGAATTTGAGGTAGCTGTTGCTTTGTGATCTAAATACTTGCACTGTACAGACTTTATGCTTGCACAGTCTTAATATGATTCTGTAAGTCTAAACCAGCACTAATCCTGCCCAGCGGCAGCAGAAAGAATGTCATTCGAGTTCAATTCCGTATTCAACTCCAATTTCTGCTCCATCTTAAGGAGAGCAAACCTTGAGCTCCTTTCATGTGGAATAGCTAACACTATCTTTTCTTCCCCCTCTGTTTCTTCAACATCATCTTGTTTCCTCTAGATATCTCCCATTTTTCTGAGTTGTTGGTGACCTTAAGACGGAGAAGCAGTTCCACACTCATTCAAACCAAAAAAAACAAAGCCTCCAAAAGTCAGACAAACTGTTTGCATAATCCAGGAGAATGGGCACCTCTCAGGGCAGATCTGTAGAGTCTGTCTGGGCAGTTGGCCAATTGTGTTCTGGTTGACAGTTGACATTGTCTTGTTGTTTATGTGAAAATACCATGTATATTCACTTGCTTTACAAGGCCTCCATACCAGACTAAGGAAAATGGTTAGCCATTAAACCGTAGTGGGTTTGCTATTGATATGGAAACAGCTTCACTTGGGTTGAAGTTAGCTGAGGTGCAAATCAACCTGTTTGTCCATACTTATTTGCAGATAGTAGGGCAGATATCCTGGTCCTACTGGAACAGAGTGAGAATGCTGGTAAAAACCCAGGCCTTCTTGTGTTAGGTTTTGCCCTGGATTTTCATTAGAACTAGTGTATTTTCCTTGGTTTTTTCCTCCTTCCTTCTTAAGCTGTAGGCGTGAAAACTCACCCATTGCCACCACTACAGCAGGAGAATGGAAAATAAACGCTGGCTCCAACATCTGCTTAAGGTCACTGTCCCTGGAATCTTCCATCTCCCATTCTTAGAAAGAAATACTGATCTGTTTGCCATCTCTGAATGGGGCTGGATTATGAAGCAGCAGAAAGCAGGAGCAAGAGTAGGGATGTTGCCCCCAGGGAACACTGGGCAAGGGGAAACGCTGACTTCTGCAGCAGGGTGGGCTGGAGTGCATGGTGCTTATTTACAGATAAATCATTGCATGTCAGCTTTCAGAAACACAGATTAACATTCTGACACTGAAAGGAAAATGAGCTCAACAAACAGACACTGTTTAAATGCAGAACTCCTGTCCATCGCTTTACTTTTTAAGGTAAATGTAATGCTGTGATCAAAAAATCTGCAAAACTTTTCTTCATCAGTGGTCTGTTTACACTGTTCCTTTATCTGCTTTCTGAGGAGCTGTAAAGCAGAAGGCTCGCAGCCTCTCTTGAGTTTTTAGGAGGCATGTTTATGCTGCAGAGAGGTTCTCAGAAATCTGGCTGGCCCTTAGCCTTCCTGCAGTTGGAACATGAATTCTGGACAGAGAAGCAAACTGAGCTTGTGTTTGGAGAATTCCTCGAACCCATGCAGCTGGAGAGCAGTGCCTGCAATATTTAGGCTCCAAAGATTTCAAAACCAGCTAGGATCCAGCAGGTGACTAGTCACAAAGAAGCTGCGGAGCAGAAATAGGGCTTGCGTGGCTGAATTATCCCATATGAGGGGGCGTAGAAATGTTTGTATGATAGGATTCATTTCAAATCATTGTTTCACCCTCCGTGCCCTTCTTGTAGCTTCTTGTTCTAGCCTGTCCTGTTAAGGATTATGTTGTCTGCTTATCCAGCTTCTAAAAGGCAGGGTCCTTTTTTCTCATCAGTTGTGACTCTCTGAATGTTACTGTTCCTGGTTTTGTTTTGTGGTTTGTTTGGTTTTTCTCTTTTTTCTCTTTTTTTTTTTTTTGTTTCCTGTTTGCTGGTTTCTTGGCAACAAATAGTGGCAAAACTGGAGAGTACTTAGGAAAGATCATGTGATTTATGAGAAAGGGCTGTGAGCTGTAAAGCTGACTGCAGTCTGTGTGGTGGGAGGCTTGGCTTCAGGCACAATGAAAGCTATCAAATATAAAAAACTCCCTTTTGTAGAAAATGAAAACTTATGAAAACAAATACACTGAAGTTTGGCATGCATGAGTGTCAGACTGCTATTACCCTCCAGGTCTTCAGAACAAAACATCACTCAGAAAGAATTTTCACCTGACTGCAGGGGTTACATAAACTTCATGTTCCCATTAGCTCACAGTTTAAAAGGCATTGAGGAGATAATGTATATTTTGAGTGGAGGGGCAAGAGCTAAGGGCCCCAAATGTCCAGCAGCAAGCTTGCCAAAAGAGACATCACCATCTGAATTTGGAAGAGCGGTTGATGAGGAATTAAGTTAAACTAATGGTTGCTTTTGTCTCTTTAGTGGTGTGTTGTGTCCTGCAACACGTCCAGCTACTTCTGCTGGACCAGCCTGATGTTTTGGGGGAAAAAAGTATTGTAAGTTGAACTAACACGGAGTAGAGGATGGTATATTAGGCCAGGCGGAAAGAGTTCAGAAAAGTTCATAGGAGTGAGTAATTGCACTATTCTGAAGCTACAATCATAGTTTACTTTTATTGGTAACCATTTGCACATACCATGATGGAGTAGACAGTGCCAACAAAAGGCATTCAGTCTTTAAACATATTAAAATTTAATTTGACATTCTCAGGTCATGTTGACTTAAAAAAATCAAGGGAGGAAGTAATTTTGTATATGGTTTATTGTGCTTGCACATAATAGAGGTCTGTCAGGCAAGAGTCATTCTTCTAGTCGTGGAAAGAGAAGTCTTCACGTAAATATTGTGAGGCATCTTGGCAGCTTACAACTCAAAAAATGTCAAAATTTAAAAAATGTCAGTAGTACCTTTTTTCATTTGATAATTTTGAGCTGCCATGGTGGGTGCTTGTTTCTTTCTTGGTTAGATTTCTAACTGTTGGTAGAGTCACAGATTCAGATAGATAGAAAATGTCCTAACAGAAAAAAGAATCTCTCTGGAAGACTGTAAGATCAAAATCTTGTTAATGTTCTTACTGTTAGACTGTTAAAAACACCATTAATGAGTAATTAATAAATAAATGCCATTGATGAGTAAGTAGCCTGTAATAAATGCTGAAAACATACCATCTTTTGCAATAACAAAAATATGAGATGTCTAGAAAACTGTGATTCTTCAGCCATGTAGTGTTACTTTATCAGAGTTGATAGTTTTAATCGAGGGAACTTGTCCCCTTAAATCACCTTTTCCATATTTTGAAAAATCTTTCCCTTGTTACTCCTTGTTAGGGGTCTAAATTAAAGTTCTAAATTAAAAAAAAACAACCTTAAATTCTTTCCTTTTTTACAATCTTATAGAGCACAAAACTTGTTTGCGTGTTTCATGGGTGAATATCTTTGCATTGTTTACATGGAAGTGGTTTTATTTTGAGGAGCTGGAAAGTTTCATGGGGAAAGGAGAAGTTTGTTGTCTTTTTCCTTATATTCTTAGAAGAAGATCTCAAAACCAGGCTCCGTAATGATGGAGACTCTTCAGCTCATTAGCCAGTTTGTCTCAGTTTAAATACCTTACTGCTCAGTCCAGCATGAGGAGTCATTTACAAATCTGTCCTGCTGCAGTTTAATCTTGTTATTTCTTGTCTTGTCCACGTAGAGGACAGTTTACCACTTTTTTTGCTGTTTCTTGAAGACCATTCTTGGTCTTTTAAGACTCCCTCAGTCTTCTGGCCTTTCGGCCAAATAAACCATCTGCTTTCAGACTTCTACAGATCACATTTTTCAAATGTCTCATCATCCTTGTTGCTCTCTTCTTGTCTGGGTGCAGTTGATTTGCATGATCCTCAAGATGCAGTCCTTAAAACTGGACGTAAGAACCCTACCAGTACTGACATACAAATCATAAATTAATGCTGTTGCTTTAGGATTCAAGTATAAAAGTAACTATAAGCAGTTGCTTTATGGAGCCTCAGTCAGAGAAAACAATTATAAATTTCAGCCTAAATTTTAAGTGATCTTAAATTAGGAAGGAGCAACTACTTTCACAGGTAGTTGGCTCTTACGACTTACATGTGTTTGGTTAAAAGTGGGGCACCTGTTTCAGCTCTGCAACATATCAAAATACTGATGTATAAGGTGAGGGGGGGACACGACTTATTTTTACAATAATTCTGCCTGAAGGAAGTTAATGTTCCCACGGGTTTTTTGTTTATTTTTTTCCAGCTGCAAGATTTGAATTCCCAGAAGCAACAGACGTACACCATTTTGGATCTAATGAAAACACGAAATATCCTAACTATCACAATTATGTCAGTGATTCTTTGGTAAGCAAGCGTGGTTCAGGGGTATGTAAGCATAAAAGCAGCAAAACGGTTCAAAACTGCTCTGTGAACATTTAAGGTATTCTGAAGAGACAGGGACAAAACCAGCTTAAAAACCAACGACCTGCTAGCTGAAGGAACAAAATTTGGGTTAGGTATGTTCTTCATTTCAGTAACAGCCTAGAAAGCCATCTGAGTTGTTGTTTCTTTATGAAGCAATCAGGCATATCCTGAACTGAGCGAGAATCAGATCAGCTGGCAATGATGTATGGGAATCTTGCCTGATGCTGGGCCTTGGGGAATCCTCATCTGACTGCAGCAAAGTCTTCTAAGGGGAATGAGGGAATGAGTCACGCCCTGTCCCCCAGTCGGAGAACTGCTGCCCAGGGGTTGGAACACCTCTGTGCCTGACTTACACCCTTCTCTTTTGTATTGGCTCTTAAAGGGATAAAGCTGCCTTTGAAGTTCTGAGATTTCCCTAGGCTTTCCTGCTAGCTTACTCTGTCTGCCTGCCATCTTGAGCTTGATTTTGCACTAGCTGAAGCCGTACTGTATGCTCAGTTTGATTAAACGGTTGTCATTTTATTTTACTGGAAATTTCAGTGAAGCTGTAATTGCTCAGAAGAGAAAATGGAGAGGGTAACTTATAGCCTGCCAGACGCTTAAAAGTGAGGTTTAAATTAGTGCATATACCTATAGTGTCCTAACCAAGAAGGTCCCTCAAGTGCTTTGGAGCTAAGTAAGTCTATTTGCTGCCTTATTTAACAATGTTCCTGTGCTTTAGTGAGGCAAAGCCTTGGAGTTCAGTCCACTGAGCTGCCAGTGCGTACAAGCTAATGCGGCTTTTTGGGTCGAAGGATGACTTGGCTAATACTTAAGCCAGATTCACTTGCCCATCACCAAGCACAGTGCTGCAAATACACTGAGAAAAGAACTTGAGCAGAAAAGAGCTCAAAAAAGAAAAGTAATGCTGATTCTTTGCAGACATGTCAGTACAGTTTCCATATACTGTTGTTTTCCATCCAAATGCTGACTCTCAGCTTTAATTGGAAGTGAGGTAGAGAGTTGAGACTTCTTCTGATCTGCTTGGAGTAGATCAATAGCGAGTTCCTAGGCACAGACAATTTTGCGTGTGTGCTTGTAGAAATCAAATACAAAACCTGTTTGAACAGCATTTCTGGTAGGACAGAGCATCTGAGAGAAACAATGGCAGCATGTAATCCATTCCATATGCTGAAGGGCTTTTTACCACATGCTAAATTAAGTTTTATGGTAGGCAGAAAGAGTCAAAGATGTGCCACTGACTTACACAGTTTTACCTCCTCTTGCAGAAGAGTATTCAGTTGATTTGGACAATTTTTCCACTATTTTTACCTTGCCTAAATTCCTTTTAATTAATTTCCCAAAATACAAAGCATCCTGTGCTGATTCACGGCAATTTTCCAACCCATAGCATACCAGTGGTATATTCTGTGTTATGAATTGAAAGATCTCATAAAAGCTCTGTAAAAGGGGAGAGTTGCAGATAGCTGTGTATCACCTTTACATATTGCTGAGTGTTCTGCTAATTTTGAATAGCGGGCCTTTAAATTAATGCCTTTGCTGGGTTTGCATCAGGGAGGAGAAAGTTTGGCTTCTCCTCGCCCTGGGATGTGTAAATACCCCTGAAGTTTTCCTTGAGCGTGTGTAACTGTATCAAGGTTTGCCAATAAGCTAAGGCAAAGGGCTACTGAAAGTGAGTTCCAGCAAATGCAGTTTGTATATAAAAATAACCCCTCGGAGCAAGGGCTGTGTATTGCACAGCATCGTGGAAAACACTGCGTAACTCCTTTTGAGAAGAATAGCTTTAGTTGGCAGGGTACGCGGAGCAGCAGGGGGGTGACTTCATACCTTCCCAGGTGCACTAGGCAACTTATTTTAAGCAATTGGACCGTGAAGGCTCCTCCCATGTGAAGTGAGGAGGAGGAAGAGCTAATCTTTGGTCAGTGATCCTCTTCGTTCTGTGCAGTGATTTTACTCCGGGTTCTGCTATAGCACAGATACTGAAGGAGATGAAGTGCTGAGCACTCTGTGCCTCACGATTGCACCTGGACACGTCCTGACCCAGTGCCTGTTATTTCCTCGTTTGCCACGTGTTAGTTGTTGGTGAAGCGTAACCCTCTCTTCCCTGCATCTCCCCAAGGCACGACAGGATTTCTCTCCAAGGGCAGCTGTGTGTTTCCCTTGATCACATGGAAGCCCGTTCTCATCTGGCAGTGGCACGGTTAACATGGCAGCATTCCCAGCCACCAAGCTCTGTTCTGCTACACTGACCAGCCCAGGCACCGAGCCATGCAAGTGTGACTTGGATGCTGTCCAGCCACCTTGGGGCATGGCAGAGAAAATCACGGATTGTTTGGGTCTGCCAGGATGCCATATTCCTCCTCTCTGACTTTATACACAAAACATGGAGGGTAGTGACCCAGAAACAAATGTTCTCCACCCAGAGCTCCCTGGTAAACATAATAAAAAGCTACTGTAAGCTTCAGCAGCAGTAAAATTCAGTAGTCCAAACTTTCTGGCTAAGGCTATAACTACTAGTGATAGGAAGTGTTGTATCACGGCATTGTGAATGAGTATCACTTTTCTCCCAGGGGTGACCTGAAGTATGGGGACATACATGAGAAGTAGTCAGCTCCTCTCCATCAGCGTGACTAGCAGAGACAAATGGGATGCCTAAAAGTGACAAATAACCAGAGCTTCCTTGCAAGATCTGAAAGAGAGTGGGATGAACAGTTGCGAAGTCACGCAATGGCATCAGAAAAGAAGTTATGACCACTATAGCTGCAAGACCATCCAGCCTGTGCCTCAGCAAGGCTAGCAACAGCTCTGGAGTTACCCAGTTGTGTTAATGCTGAATGGGATTTTTTTTTGTTATTGTTAATCTATTTTTATTCCTTGAATTCAAGAGAAATGTAAAAGATAAAAAGCATCAGTACCATGTGAGTGTTACCTGTCCTATGAGGACAGGCTGAGGGAGTTGGGCTTGTTCAGTCTGGAGAAGAGAAGGCTGCGGGGAGACCTGATTACGGCCTCTCAATACCTAAAGGGGGCCTATAGGAAAGATGGGGAAAACCTTTTTAGTAGGGCCAGCTGTGTTAGGACAAAGGGTAATGGATTTAAACTAAATCAGGGTAGGTTTAGGCTAGATATAAGGAAAAAATTCTTTACAATGAGGGTGGTAAAACACTGGAACAGGTTGCCCAGAGAGGTAGTGGAGGCCCCATCCCTGGAAACATTCAAGGCCAGGTTGGATGGGGCTGTGAGCAACCTGATCTAGTTATCAGTGTCCCTGCTGACTGCAGGGGGGTTGGACTCAATGACCTCTAGTAGTCCCTTCCAACCCAAAATATTCTATGATTCTATTCTATGATTCTATTTCTGAAGTCAGCACTTAAGATGCTTCAAAAAGAATCTGGCAGACAGTGAATTTGCCTTACATAGTGATTTCTGTGCTTAACAGAGGTTCATGGCAACCTCAGGAAGAAGAGAAAATTGTCTGATCCTGTTACTCTGCTTCTTTCAGGATGATAATCTCTGTTGGTTATTTTGGACTTTCTCTCGACACACCTAACTTGCATGGAGACGTCTACGTGAACTGCTTCCTTTCGGCAGTGATTGAAGTTCCAGCCTACGTTATTTCCTGGCTGCTGCTTCGCAGTCTCCCTCGACGGTATTCAATGGCTGCTGCGTTATTCTTGGGAGGCTGTGTTCTTCTCTTCATTCAGCTGGTGCCTTCACGTATGGAATCGTTAGTTGATCTCAAATACGTGTGATAGGTGAAGTGCAGTACCATGCATTGGGCAGATGTAGAGGAAAAGTGTCCTAAGGGGACTAAGTACAGATACTTACTCCCTGTCTTTGCCCCTCTTCCTTGGTTCTCAGTGCTGCTGCACAGGGAGCTCACACAACATGGCTGTTCAGATACGTTTTTAAAGGTGGGTCATGGGCTTCGTGGTCTGTTGGGATCAGCTCTGTAATCCAGTTTTGCTTTAATGTACATCCTGGCAAGGTGCCCTGGTAAGGTCCAAGTGTAAAACCAGGACTAAACCAACCAGTATTTGGTAAGCAGAGGTTACCAAGAGGCTGCAGAACTTCCCGAACAACTGTAAATAACTGTCTCTCTGTGGCTTGGTTAAACAGTTCTATTCAAGGGAGTCATTGTGGAAGCATTTTTGATAAGCAAAAAGCTTGTACGGAATCAGTGTTGATCGTTAATGTTTGACAATTGGAAAGGAGGACAAAATAACATTTATTGGATATCAAACCATATGTATCTTTAAGTCAGATTAAGAGGGTTATGGACTCTTACTGGTAATGATGTTGAACATGATGGGGGAGTGTTGTTGCTTAGTACTTGTTTACATATAGAAGAATAAATAAAAGAGAATGCACAAGGAGTACCTTGCTCATTTTTACAGGTAATGCACACATTGCATTCTCTTTTTCCGGTCCTTTGAGTCAATTGGACACTGATATGATCTGTTTTGATTTTCAGATCTAACTGTCCCAGTTAAAGTCAGCCCAGCTTTCTCTAATTAAATTACTGACTTGTAGCTAGGAATGTTAATGAAAAACCAAAACAGGAAACCAAAAATAACTTGTTTCAAATGTTTAACTTCATTTACCTTACTAAAAAGGGACATATGGCATTGTTGGCAACAGCAGAGATCTGGCCCCTGATATCTGATAAGACCTCTCCAGTTCTTGCTCTCTTCTCCTTATTTTTTTACTTGGCAGGAAGCCCCATTCTCAAGGAAATGAAAATATTGAGTCCTAGTAATGTAAAAAAAAACAAGTAAATAGAAAATGTTGCCCGTGCTTGTAAACATGTACAGGGAAAAAAAGACACCAGATACTGGGATTAATTAGACAGGAGTTACACAAACACAATGGAATTAAGAGATACCACGAATTGTCAGCTTACTAAAATCCTTACTGTGTTTTGATTGCAGATATGCGTGCGCTATCTATTCTACTGGTGATGTTGGGGAAATTTGGGATCACATCTGCCTTTTCAATCGTTTATGTTTACACGGCTGAGCTCTACCCAACAGTAGTGAGAAACATGGGAGTGGGAGCAAGTTCCATGGCCTCGAGACTGGGCAGCATCCTCTCGCCTTACTTCGTTTACCTCGGCAAGTTAACTCGTCAGTGCCTGCGCTGGGGAGGTGCTGGCGGGTGGGAAGCAATGCTTTTTACCCAGATCAGCATCCTGCCTCTGTGGGTCGTTGGGATTTTCTGACTCTTCTGTGTTTCCAAGGTCCAGGTGTGGTGTGAAACTGCAGGTAAAAATGGGGTCTCGACATCTCTGAGCAATGGTCATAACACAGAGAAATTGGGGTTTATGCCCTGTTGAAGAGATGCTCTGAAGACTCACAATCTTACTGACTCAATAGGAACAGTTCTTACAGATACTATTTCCCGGTTTCTTGAGTTCCTAAAACCGCACTGAAAACAACATTTGCTTCGAATGCCAAACTGTGAGGGGGTTTGGTTTGTTTGCTTTTTACTGAAAGCATAAATCATGCACGGATAAAACCCTGTACCTAGGTACAGACATTATCAAAGACTTAGGGCTGATGCAGTTTTTTTGTGTGTGTATTCTGCTAGGTGCCTATGATCGATTCCTGCCTTACATCCTGATGGGGAGCCTGACTGTGCTATCGGGAATTCTGACACTATTTCTGCCAGAAAGCTATGGTATGCCTCTTCCGGACACGATTGAGCAAATGCTGTTGGTGAAAGGGTAAGTGTTGCCTTCTGATCACAACACATCTGTTCTCTGTTCTGAGAAGAGGAGTGGGCTTGCCTGGGTACGGTCAGAGGGAGGGACTGGTTTCCGTAGTGGTTAGTGCTCTGTTGAAGATATAAGAGCTTGGCTGGAATCCTGGGCCCTCTTCCTAAGTGTGTATGTCCATATGGACATCTCACTGCTCCAAATCGATCGTTTTACCATGAGGACAGAAAGTACACATAAGGAATGCATTTGTAAAAGTATATTGCTTTATATACTTGCTTTTAAAGGTATAGGGACGCTTTCTGGGTTATAATCTATCTTTCTAGGTTTTGAAAGTCAGGTAAGTACTGGTGAAGGGCCGAACTCTTCCAATTTAGTTCAGCTGACCTAAAAAGGCATTGAGAGAGTTCAGCCTTTTGCCACAGCTCTGACTGAAGATGGCACATAAACATACACCTGGTGTAAGAAAGGGCCCTGTCTAACAGAAGTCAACAGGATATTAAAGTTAGGAGGCTGTAACGTCAAACAGGGCTCAGGAGAGCAAAGATTTTCTTTTCTCTGTTCTCTCATCTATCTTTTAAGTCATCTTTTTTTTTTTTTTTCTTTCTTTTTTTTTCTCCCAGATTAGAATACAGGCCTGCATCTAGTAGCACAAGGGATTCCAAGGAGGAAGAAGAAAATCCAGAGATTTTTAAAAGCACAGCTTTTTGATGGAACTCCTGTGTGCTTCTTGGTGGAATGAAAGTTAAATGGACCTTTCTTCTAAAATTCATTCTAGAAAGGGCTAGTGGCAACACTTGTTTCCTGTAATTTTAACTTTATTTATTAATTTAAACACTGTGTTCTGTACATTCTCTTTTATATGAACATAAATACTGCATAACCTTCAATGAGATTTTTCAGCCACAGTTGTTTTAATGCAGTAGTACCGTGGAACAGTATCTGATCGATCCATTGTAACTTTAAGTGTAGAGTTCAGCTGAAAGATACTTGAAAATGAGTTCAAGGGCTGGCAGGGTACCTGGATTCCTCAGTGAACCTTCTCCAGAGCTAATGCACATCAAGAAGTAAAAATTGCCGAAAGAAACTGCTAATTGGTTTTGATTCCTTGACTTCTGTCTCTGGACAGGAAACTTATTTATTATAGTGAAGGTTATGAGAACGTGCCTCTCTGCAGTCTTACTCAAATGACTTTGCACGTGCTGAATTTGTTACCAAATTCAGAAAGATGCAAAGAAAGATTTTGAGAATTAATTCTAACTTGATATGTTTTAACTCAGCATAGATTGAAAGGATTGTCTTGCACAAAACGTTTGTAGCACTGAAGTTTTGCTCACAAAATTCACTTGATTCCAATGCTGGTTTTCAACTGTACCTGTGTGGCGAAGTTGTTTACACCCTGGATGTGGCCTGCTTCCAGGCTGTATTTATTTTAAATGATGCAAAAGGTTTCATCTGTGTGTAGAGGGAGTGAGCGGTATTAGTTTGGGGCTCTTCCATTTCGATGTGTGTTGGAAGTTTTATGTCTAAATTGTTTTAATGTCTTCTGTGCAATTTGATGGAAAGAATTCTGCTGTCTTCTGTGCTTTTCACACACGTGTACGTCCTTACACACACAATTAATATATTTAGAGCTAAATTGTTGTGTTAATCTGTGCCACCTCATTGACCTCACAGTGGGGCGTACAGAGAACAAAATTCAGAATGTATTTCTCAAGTGTCAACTGTACGATCGCTGTGAGGTCTGTTATTTCACTTAACTCATGTAATCAGTGAATGGTTTTCAAATTGTTCTAAAGAAAAAAAACCAAACCTTGTTGACAGTCTGCCAAGAGATTGTTCCTTGGGTCACAAAAGCACCTGCAGCATTACCTGTGTTTCTTTAAATACACATGATATATATGTACACTTGGTCTCATTTGTGCTGTTCTGATCATGCATTACATCACGTTTCACAGACGTGAGTGGTGAAAGACTTCTCTCTTGTGGCACTTGTTTGTGTTCTGTCTTGTAGAGACTTAATAAACAGAACCTAAACCTTTGTAGCCAAAGCTGTTAGGGGCCTTATTCTCTGCTGCGGCAGCTGATCATGGAATTTTTGCATTTTCCTACTGTATTTAAATACATCGGTGGCATCGGCTGATTCCAGTCTTTTGTTAACCAGTAGCCCATGTTCTGTCTGTGATAACCACCTCTAGCAGTGGGACTGATGCGTTGGTGTGTGCCCTCCAGGCTGCTTGTCTTAAAAACAAGAAAGCAGGAAAAAAAACTGTATAGACAACAGTGGTTTGCCTTTTTTTTTTTTTTTTTAAACTCTTCCCACCAGCATCTTGAGCTTTATGGTTTGTTCCGCTTTCCCTGCATTTTCTCACCTACTTGTTTAGTATTTTGATTTCTGGATGCAGCAGGAAGTTGGCCAATGTTACCGGGTGAGAGAAGATACTGAGAAACGTCGTTTTGTCGTGTCATCAGCTCTTCCAAGGAGAGAAATCCCAGCGTTGGGGCAGGTTCAGTGTCCCTCCTATTTAATACCTCAACAGGCCCTTGGTAGACAGGTTTAAAATGCAGCGTGTGATTTGAAGTTAGTGCAAAAAATCGAGAGTCTGGATTTTGCAAGCCTCACTGCACATCGTCTCAGAGCCTTGACATGAGCAAATACCTGTCAGGAGCGAGCATGTACCAGCCGGTCTCCCCTGCCCAAAAGACGCGATACAAGTTGTCAGGCTTTACCACCTTTTGTTGAAATATTCATTGCAAACTTAAGAATATGGTCTAAAACTTGGTATGGGTATTTTTCTTTGTAAACCTTATTTCTGGGAACTGGAACATTGAGAAGCAGCATATTTTCTGTGCGTTGTAGGAGAATTACCTGGTAACCACAGGAATCAGAGGCAAAACACATTTAGCTGCAACTTCCTTGTAATGAATTTGCCAATATAAACAACCGCATCCCATAAGTCTCTTCCTGTAAACTGTTTCAGAAAATATCCTGAAATGTAAGGTACGTGCTTGCTGATACATGATCCAGTATGGAAATTCCTGTCCTAAACCGTAGAGTCCATTTAATGTCTGATTTAGCTGTAATTTATTATCCACTGGTTTATCCAGGTATGTGCCTCGATAGTGAGGCTTTTGTTATTGAGTATTTAAATATTCTGATATTTACTAAAGTTTTTGTGGGGGTTTTTTGTTCCGTTTTTTGTTTTGTGGTTTTTTTTAAATCCAGCTGAATTGGGGAATTTCCTGGTTATGACTAATACTACAAAACACAATGTCAATCTCTGTGTCAAAAAAATACTTTTTTTTTTTTTTTTCTCCTTGCTCATCTTTTTTAAAAACAAAAAGAATGAGTCAGAAATGTAGAATATATTTAATGTAGCATCCTGGGTTATTTTGTATTTACTTTTTTATCCTACTCAAGTTTATCTCTCAAACAAGGAGCTTGTTCTAGTGGGTAGGCAGAAGCCAGCTAATACGTAGATCTAAAAGAAATTGAGGGAATAATTTAATATAGGTGGGTCATCTGAGCTATGCCAATGAGATGTAGATGAGAGGAACCGACCCAGCAGTTGGCAAATCTTGGAGTTGCATCGGTGCTGGCAACAGGTGAGGTTTGCAGGGCTAAGGGTGGCTGTGGATCTGCAGACCAAAGCCCCGGTGCTGCACCGTGCCTTGCCTTTGAAAGGCGTCTGCCGAGCACCACGTTGTCAGACGTGACCGACTCCTGGACGACGGATGGTCCCGTTAATAGACCTGTGGGCACGTCACGTTGCATGGTGCTGATGCGAAGCAGGATTGGGACCAACTTTCTGAGACCCTGCTGTGAACAGACTGCTTTGTAACTCACTTTTTTGAGAGGAGCTTTGCTCACCCCCACGGAGCCGTTGCGTGAGAGTCATGAAACGAGCCACGGTCCACGTGGGAGATGCTTCTCACGGTCCCCGTGGGAGATGCTTCTCTTGGCTACGTGGTGGACGAGGGATGGACACAGCAGCCTTGAGTCCCGAGGTGAAGTCACACACAGATTGTCCCTCCTGTAAAGAATCGGTGGGGTTTAGTACCAGTATTTGAATGCACCTAAACACCGGGCCTGTCTTGTGCGCTGGCTAGTGGGGAAGGCCCTGGTCTGCTCTGGGAAAGCCAGTGCTTTTGCTCCTGTTACCCTCAAAGTAGTGGTGAGTGGGTGACATTTGGTAAGGGGGAAGGGACAGAATTTGCCTTTGAAAGAGGAGCTGTGATAAACCAATGAGCTCCTTGTACAGTGCAGGAAGGTAATGCAGAGATGCTCAGGCTAACCTTAACCTATTGGTGCCCGTAACCGGTATTACAGCAGCAATAGAGGTTATACAAAATTACCTGGTTAGGGCAAAGTTCTCCGTCGCTAGAGATCAAGGCACACTGCTGTATCTTCACCAAGGAAAACAGCTTACGTCCTCGAGTTGGGAACTAAGATCCCTTCCTTTCCAGCTCGTAGACTGACTTCTTTCGTCATCTTGGGCACGTCGCAGAATCCTGTGACTTCAGTTTCTTTGCTTACAAGTGGAAATACCATTAACTCAAAAGGTACCGTGATTTCTCGTGATGTTTATGCTCGTTAGATTCTGTTTGGCTCTCCCGATGGTGAATGTAATGCTCAGTGAGCATCAGTTAGTATTTCATCTTTCAGAAGCGGGCAGCTTCGGATGACTTCTGACGGTATTTTTGTTAAGAGGCGTGAACGCCTCCTCCCCCGTTACTGAGTTACCTGTTTGGAAGAAGAAAGCACAGGGAGGTGGTGCATTGCCCAGGGAATTGGACTGCAGTAAGTCAAGAAAGGGTTGGGTTTTGAATGCTTAATCGTATTCTTTTAATTACACAGCCCCTTCATGGTTCTACATGACATTGCAGCGCTGCCTGCGGGGGGGGGGGGGGGGGGCATTACTGAACATTTTCACCGTGCACCTAACGACATTGTAAAAATAGTGTTCTTTTCAGAGGACTTTCATTCTGAGATATGGCGATGCTATTCCTCTATCGCTGATCTTATGGAATTTGAGGTTAATGTGAGTTATACCCATCTCTCTTTACAGCCGCTTCCATTTTATGGCCTCACCCGGAGGGGCTGCTCTTTTCCGTGCTCCCCAGGGGCCTACGCACGAGCGCAGTAAAGCACCTGGGGAAACTGATGGCACTGGCTCTGCAAATAAATACCTGCTTCAGGATTTGTAGAATAGAACCTTAATCCTGGCAGTTGTAAGCACTTTTCTCAAAGCACAGAATCAGCTCAGGCACCCTAATGCCTTACTTACAAATGCCTTTGGGGGCACTTTAAACTAGTAACGGCCATGGCCATGTATATGGAAAGACAGAGAAATGTCTTCTAAGGATGTAAATATTCCTAGCTGTAACTAAATTGATTCTTACCCTAGGTTTTTTTAATAGAAAAATGCTTGTTATTTGTAAAATTCAGAATAAAATCATATCTGGAATTATCTTTCAAATGAAGTATTCTCATAATTATTTTTTTTTTTTTACATCTTCATGTTTTAAAGTGTTACTTGCATAACAGAGCTACTTCATTTTTTAGTGGTCCTGTAGGCTTTACCCTTAATCTTGTGTTATATATTTTTTCTATAATTTTTTAAAAAAAAATATTAGTTCTGAGCAAAGAGGTGGTCTTAGCAGCTGGAGCACTGTCTGCAGCCACTGCCCGGGAGCGAGGTGCCTGGGAGGTGGGTGCTGGAGCAGCAGTGTGGGCACTCGCTGCTTCTCCTCCCTGCGGAGAGGGCATCTCGTGGGTCCTGTTCTTGTGGAACATTTCCCAAATGTCAGCAACACAGAGAACCAGTGATTTTAATGTTTATTTAAAGTGGCAGGTTATTGAAAAATGGCAAGGAGTTTCTCTAAGGTGCTACTTAAAATGTTTGCAGCAAAACTGTACGGGAGTCTTCAGGTGGCCTGAGACAACAAGCCATGCAAACATCGTTGCTAGATCCAACCTCGCGGTTTTGTGGGGTTCCCCCACGCACTGCATTGAGCTGTGTGCTTGCAGATAAGCAGAAGTGCCACCGGCAAGGTCAGCTGAGTTTGGAGGTTGAAGAAACGGCCTGTTTTTTCTTTCCCAATAATTAGTATCTGGCCCATCTTGTGAAGTAAACAGCTCCTCTGAGTTTGGACCAACCTCCCCAAACTGCCTTTAGAACCTGGACCACATCTATTCTTCTAACGCATTTTCTTACTTCCTTTAAAATAAATGAAGTAAATTCCTGCTGCCCCATTATCTCATCTTCATACTTCCTTACTCTTTTACTGAAGATGTTTACAGAACTAAATACTTGGCTGGCTGTCTACAAACAGAGCCCTGCTGTCCATAGCCTGAATTGCTGATTTTAATCCTTCGGGGAGGGGTGGAGACAGGGCCAGCAGCAAGGGAGAAGAACCCCTTGCCCCGTGGGCAAGAGCTGCTTCCCAGTTTGCTTTCAAGAAACCCACCCTTGTCTGCAGGGGTCCCGGGGGCTGGGAGGTGAGGGCAGGCAGCCCTTGGCTGGGCACACGGTGCAGCCCTGTTTGCCCTGGGCGGCACAGGGGATGAGATTCCCCAAACATAGGTTGTGGGTTGTTTTATTTTGGGGTTTGTTTTCGTGTTTGTTTTTTTTTTCTTTAAAATAAATGAAGCTGTGCAGAAATCTTGAGATGTGAAGAGAAATGGATACCTTTAAGACAAAGCTCTCACGCCGTAGAAGAGATCAGACTTTTATTTCAGAGGGGTCACAAGCATTTTGGTGCAGTGAGATGGGTGTTCCCGGCTCTGTCTCTCTCCTGGGAGAAGAGACTGTCCTGAGCAGCAGCGAGAGCAGAGGGAAGAGCGTGCTTTGCCCTCGGGGGGTTGGAGAAGTCCAGCACCATGGCTCAGGTAAAGCAGGACTCCAGGTTTTTAGGAGTTTATGAATACATCCTGACATACACACGCTTTCTTCTCTCTGCATCCATCAATCCAAATGATTCTTCCCAAGCTCCCTATTTTCTCCTTCAATTCTGTCAAGGGTAGAATTGAAAACAGCCTTGTAGAGATGCAGAAATCTGCGCTGTGCACCAGGTGTCACCAGTAGATCTTTTGGCAGCCAGGAACGGATCTTGATCAGGGTCTAAAACTTTACAAAATGCAAGAGCGCCGTGAGTAAACCCGGCCCTGAGACGTGCGCCTCCCGGCATTGCGGAGGCAATTAGCACCCAGTGAGTTAGACTGGGTGACTGGTTCCCACGCCCCACGTCTGAAATATGGGTTAGAGAACTGAAGGTTTAGTAAATCTCCCCAGCAGACAGAATTTGGGTAACAAGTCACCTTGGAAGCAGTGCCTTGGATTCCCAATCACTTCAGCACTTCTTGGGAACCCGTGCGGCCCATGGGATGCTGTGCTGGGACTGGGGGCTCTGGGGCTGCTTCCTCAGGCAGTTGCTCTCATTTCTGACAGCTCAATTTTTCCACCTGCAAAATAAGGATCATGATTTTGCAAGTTCATAAAACGTTTGAGGAGGGCGAGGTGTTGCTGGTCACTAAATATCAACTTTCTTCCTTTATTTAACCCAGTTGTGACAGATTTTAGACATATATCCTAGAATGGCTTTGAAATGCTGTTAGCGTGAGGTTTCGTTGTTTAGCAGCCAGTCTGGTATCCCATGGACTGTTTGGATCCTGGATCCTTTTGCATAAGGGGTTACTGTGTACAACCGAATCACAACAGTCCTGAGGGCCCTGGGGTGCACGTCAGCCAAGACAGCCCAGCCAGAGAGCTGCCCCGACTTGCTGCCCCGGATCCAAGGCTGAGCCCTCCCTTGGTATTCCCCTCCCTCACAAAAAAACTCACACCTCCCCCCCCCAAAAAAAAAAAACCCCACCTAACCCTTCTAAGAATGCAAAATCCTCCATGCCTCTAGCAGCTTGTGCACTACTGGGGTGCTCCTTAGATTTGGAGTCATTCCGTGTGGGGCCTGTGAGCGGTATTCCGCAAATCCCTGTATGGAAACGAGTGCTTCTGAGAAGAGGGGGGAAAAAAAACCCCAAACCAACCAAAAACCAGAGACTGCACTCTGCTGAGCTAGTGCAGTTTCTGGGGATGGGTGTCCGTCGCTGCAGGGAGGCAGTTTTTCTGCCTCACGTGCACTATACAACTTTTGACCTCTTGCACTAGCAGACCTTACCTCCATCGCTTGCCTCTTCGCCTGCCATCTGCAAAACTGCAGGTGGACCTGCTGATAGCTCCTCTGTTAGCTTCACCTCGAGGCAAGGTAAATAGTAAGAGCGATAAGCGGAACATGCCCAAGAACACCAGGTAACTGATTAAATCCCTGAAGAAAATGGCATTAAAGCTTGGAGTTGTTAAGCAAGGGTTCCCCAAAGCAGCAGCCGTGCAGGACTGAAGCAGAACAGCTGAGGAGGCTCCGTGTTCCTGCTGGTGGCTCGTGGGAGCCCCAGCCCTTCTCCCCTCAGCCGTGGCCATGTCGGTGCGGGGAAGCTCTTTCTCCATCAGCTCCCTCCTAGCAGTGAGGCTTCTCCAAGGGCCTTAATTGTCACCATCTGGAGGGTTCTTTGACCTTGGGGTGAACCAAGTTAAATCCTTTTGATTTATTCATTAATGGTGCTTAGCCATCAGCAACCTTATGACTCTGGCAGCTTTTTCCAAGCTACCAGAGTGTAGCTCCTGCTTATGTTTGTGGAGAAGGAGCTGCGTTATGAGGCTGCTGCTTTCCCTGGAAGGAAGTCCTTGCATCCCAAGCGCCTCTCCTTTGCATCCCAAATGGAAAATGACCCCACAGGGGCCAGCTGTGTCGCATCTACAGGGATTCTGGTCCCTTGGGGGAAGAGCCAAGGTGCCCCTTTGCCCGCTGTGCCGCGGGAAACAGCGCGTTTAGGCAGCTGGGGGAGAAATAAACTCGCTCGGTAACGTGCGAGGGAGAAGCCGCGTTAACCACCGACCCCGGCTCCCCCCGGCCCTACCGCGGGGGCCGAGCCGCCCCCCCCCCCAGCCCCTTCCCTGGAGGGCGGCCGGCAGCCGGGGCCGCCCCTCCTCCGCGGGGAAAGGGAAAGCGAAAGCGCAGCGCGGTGCCACTGCGGAGCGGGGCGGCTGCGGGGCTGGGGGCAGCGGGCGCTCGGTCCGCACCGGGCGGCGGCGCCCCCCGGAGCATCCCCGGGAACTCCCCCCCCGGAGCATCCCCGGAGCTCCCAGCCCGGAGTTCCCCCGCCGGAGCACCCCCCCGGAGCATCCCCCCCCGCGGCGACGGGAGGTAAGCGGCGCCTTTCGGCGGTGCCCGGGCATCCCCCGCGGGCTCAGGGGAGGGGGGAGCTGGGGGAAGGGGGGTCCCCCGGGGCTGGCGCCGCGGGGCGGGGAGCGGAGGGTCGGGATGTCCCGGGAGGGGGCTGCCTGAGGCTGGGGAGCGGGGCCGAGCCCGGCGGGAGGCAGCCCCTATGGATCTATAGGTACCGGCGGGTGGGTGCCGGCGGGGCGGGGTTCGCTGCGGGGGATGGAGGGGAGCCGCTGCCTCCAGCTCCCCTCTGGGCCCCTCAGTGCCCTTCTCCTCTGCCCTGGGCAGGTGCGAGTTTGGGCGAAATAACTGCCCGTTTGGCCCAGAGGATGGTGATAAAGTCTCCTCCGTCCCCATTGCCTCTGTCCGGCTGCTCCCGGGGCTCCCTGCACCCCAAGGGCCCGATTTCTGGGCTGCTGGGAGGTCCTGTTGAAGCTGGCACCTGAGAAAGTCTGACCTTTCGTTTGTAATTTGGGCAGTTTTCTGTCGTGGGTGTGTTCCCAGAGGTAACAGGTTCCCACAGGCTGTTGATGAGCCGGGCAGCGCTGCCCATCACTCGGGTTGTTCAGTTTATCCCACTGCAAGTTCCTGTTTTCAAGTTTCCAGTTGCTTGTAACTTGGCCGATTTTAGTTGTTTGAGCTGAAAATGTGCTGTCCTGGATGTCTGCCTCAGCTCGGCTTTCATTTCTGTATTTATTTCTACTACTCCAGCCAAGAGGGAGGCGAGGGTTGCCCCTCGTCTCTCAGATATCCATAGTTCCGTGACCTTTCCTTGGAGCAGCGCTGCCTGCCCAGCCTCCCTCTCTGCTCCAAGCAAGGAATTTGCATTTGGGAAGGGAGAACAGACTTTGTAAAGATCTGTTGCCCAAATGTAAGCTGATTTACACAAATTAAAATAAACTAGAAGCTTAGTTTCCTTCTGTCCTACATCAGGTCAAGCATTAATTGAGGCTCTGGTAAACACTGCTGGTGGTGCTGCAGCAGATAGGTCAAGGTCAGGAACCTGAAAAGGGCGAGAAATAAACGTGGATTAGAGGAGACCAGTGCGAAACTGTGTGAGCCAGGGGGCTGGGCCAAGGGGGTAAGGCTGAGGCTAGACTAAGACTAGACTAAGTGCTGCTGAGGATGGAGACCAGTGGGGACAGGGTCCCCCCTGCCAGGTAGCTGCTGCCAGGGCCGAGTGGCCCAGGCTTTACCCTTGCCTTTGGCAGATGAAATTCAGTTTGTCCCTCCAGCAGCAGCTCTGCCCACTCTCCCTTTGAGAGCAGAGCCCTCAGCACACCAAACAGCTCGGGCCACGCTCAGGCTTTGCCTTTCCCACAGCCCAGCTCTAGGTAGTGAAGAGCCAGTAACACCCTGCTCCTCCCTCCACAAAGGGGGGTTGGGGCAAACAAAAAATGGGTGCTGCAGCTGGGGCGAAGATCCCATTCACCGCAGAGCCAACGACATGTTTGGAGAGGCAAGTCTGCGTTCAGCCAACATTCGCACCGCTGGCTCGGCTGTCACCACGTGCTCCCGTTTGCTTATTTTTAAACCGAGGGGGTGTGCTGACCCCAGGTATGCATCTGGCCCCAGGTACGCTGCAGGCACTGAAATGGCTGGGGCCAGGCTCTGGGGCTGGGTACACGCTTGGGGCGGTGGCTGAGTGAAGGTTGCTCTGGCATCCCTGTCCCAGGCTTGTCTGTTGTGGCCAGAGCTGGGACAGAGGGAGCTCTGGGAGCGGTGGCTGGAGCCTCTGGAGCCCAGCCTGCCAGCAGGATGGCTAATGGGGACGCAGTGGGCAGGAGCAGCAGCCAAGGAGATGCTCATTCAGAAGAGTTGAGTGCTTGGAGGAGCCGCAGGGCTGGGAGAGAGCTGAGCTTTGGATGTGTAAAGTGCTCGTTGATGGCATCTGACAATTAAGTGGTGTAGGTTGGTCAGTAGAATGGCACTGCTCTGTCTTAGCCCAAGAAATGAAACCGCAAGGCCAAGCCCTGGAATTGCACAATAAATATTCTGGCAGCGTGGACCTGAGAAGAGCGGTGAGACTCGATGCAGTTTGTCCTCAGTGCAGGGTTTTACCAGCACGGTGAGGATGCCAGGCTCGAGCAAAGCAGAGAAACAGCATAGAGTGATGGGCACCATCCATCTCCTGCAGGCAGGGGACAAGGGAGACGCATTTATGTTGCCCGAGTGTCTTGTAATGACTCAAATTGGGGGATTTCAGTGCTCAGAGGCTGTGACTGTGATCGTGTTGTTTCTGTATCAAAACACTGCTCCCAGAGCACTCCAACCCATTATGATTCTGTACCTAAAGATACAAATGCATCATCACTGGTAAAACTGTTTGTGCTCTGACACAACTAAACGCTGGGGGAATTTGGCCCGCGGGCTCTTGTTCAGCTTATTGGGTCTTGAAAATCGGCACCAGTTTGTGGTACTGGGAGCCGAGTGCTCTGTTCTGCACTGGGACTGGGGGCAGCGGTGGAATCTGAATCCTCAGCTCCGGCTCTGTCGGGGAACGTCCTCCTGCCAGCTCTCCCCCGGGGATCAGCCCAGCCTCGCTGTCTTTCTTACCCTTCCTGTGTTCATAACAGCGATATCAGCGGAGCTTTTAAAGGCGCGCTGAGGACCCCGGGCTGGGGGTAGGGGCGACGGGGGGCGTTGGGTGGGAGCCATGGGTGGTGTTCGTCTCTCTTCGAGCTATGTCGAAAGCACCCAGGCGCCAGAGCCCTCGGCACAGAAACCCTTTCTTATCTTCTGCTTTCCATTTTGCAAACAAGCCGCATACTAGACGGCTTTTATGATTAACTTGCTGCTACGAAGCAAACACTGCTCAGCGCTCGTGCTAATGCACTCGTAAAACAAGAGGCTCTGTTTCTGCATTTTGCATTAAGGTGTAGATTTTATATGTAATAATGTGACTGGCTTACTAAGAAAAGCTTTCAAAGCACAAATGTTTGTTCGTAACCATAGCTGCTAGCTCACCAGCATGGCCAGCATGCTCAGACCAAGGTCCATCCTGGCTGGAAGCCTGCAAAATGGCCGGGGAGGCGCACTGGGCTGGGCTGGAGCGAGGGCGCTTCCCAAGGCACCTCCAAAAGCGGTCCCCTGCCACCAGCAGACTCCCTAGGGATTTCTCCTGGTGTCTCTGTGTGGCCCCGGGGAAGAGCAGGGGTTCAGAGCAGTGCTCCCAAGGCCGGCCCTCGCCCTTAGCTGCGCCGTAGGGACCGTGCCTCCCCAGCCGCAGGAGGAGGAGAAAGCGGGGAAGCTTGCTGGGCGCGCGGAGCTCTGCGCTGCGGAGCAGGAACACGGCGTGCTGGTGGGAGGGATGGGGTTCAGTCTGCAGGGAGGCCACCAGCCCTGAGCAGAAGGAGCGGGGCTGGTGCAGGGGCAGCATCCCCCATGGCAGAGCTGGGGCAGGATGGGGCGAGGCTGGAGGGCAGCACCTGCAGGGGTCTGATGCCACGCTCCCTAAAGCCAAGAGATGCTTTTGGCTGGGACCTCGTGATCCCAATGCCTGGAAAAGGGGAAAAAATGGTGCTGGTGAGGGATCAGCATCCCCTGTGGCTCGCTGGGAGCTCCCAGCCACTGCCCCCTCCCTCCGCAGCCGGCCCGAGGGACTGGAGGTGTCCCCATGGCTCGCCCGCTCTGCCTTGGGAGCGGTGCATGGAACTTCTGTGGCTGAGGAAGTTCCAGCTCCTCTGATCTGTATTGCCCTGCCCTTGTCCAGCCCTGATCCTGACCCAGCCAGGTCTCAGTGGTCCAGACAGCTTCAACAAGGACCTTTACGCAAGTTGCCAAAGCTGTCGCCTGCAGCGCGTTCCCTCCTGGTGCTGCTCTCCGCCTCCTCACCTCGACTGCTCCGACTTCCACTTCCAGCTCAAGCCGAGTGTGTCACCCTCCACTGACTGAGTCTTTGCTGTCTATAAACGCAGCCTAAAGTAGCTGGTTTAGACCGAGACATCCGTGCTGAGTCAGGCGTGTCCCAAACTACGTGACCATGTTTGGCCACAGCTCCGCTCTCGGATGCTCCGGGCATGTTTCGCTGCGTTCTGGGGACTGGCTGGAAGAGGGAAGGTTTCCTGCCAATGGACACGGGCGGAGGGATTAGCGTGGGGTAACGTGCTGTCTGCTCAGGCTTTCGGCCGTTCCTCAGCGCCTTCTGCAAGAACCGCAGTTCCGTTGGGGAGTTCCCGGCTGGTGCAATGCACGGAGTGGGGGGGTCAGAGCCCCCGCTTGCCCCCATCACCATTTCCAGTGCTCCCACTGTGGGTAAACGCATTTCTTTGGATTGATTGTCTTCTGGGCTGGGACTTGTTGGAGAAGCCCATGAGAGGTGAGGCTGGAAGGAGAGGATGCTGGAGGGACCCAGTGGCAAGCTGCGTGTTCCTCTGGGGACTGCAGAGGGCAGTGGCACCCATGAGAAGCGTGGGTGGCCCTGGGTGCTGGCTGGAGGAGCTGCCCCGGAGCAGGTCTTGGCAGGCTGGGTGGGAGCCCTGGGGTGATCCTGGGTGGCACTGTGGGTCACGGCGTGCCTTGCTGGGCTCCAGCCTTCCTCTTGGATTGCCTTGCTCTGCAGAGTGGCTCTGCAAGTTGCTGGTGGTCTGATGTTGGCTGTCAGGGGCTGCCCTGGTGTCTGAGCCTCCGGGCTGCACTCCCGCTCTGCCAAGGCAATGGGGAATGTCCACTCAAGACAAGAGACAAGTGACCACCTCCCTGATGCTTCCCTTACGCTGCCCTGATGGCAAACGCAATGAGAGACAGTCATGGCCAAGACCAGCACTGCTCGAAGGGCGAGTGTGAGCCAAGTGCCGTGCACTCTTCCCCTCCAACTTCTCTTTTCATCCCCCAGTGTGATTACTGGAGCCAGCTCTGATGGGAAGGAGTCTCCGAGTGCCTGAAGCGAGACAGGGGTTAAAACAGTTGCAGAGCACACATGGAGCCTGGGTTTTGGCAGTCTGTCAGGCTCCCTTGGCAGGTGCTGATTGCTCATGCAGAAATAACAAGGGGAGCAGCAGCTACCTTCTGCCTGGGCAGGGTGGGAGGGTGAGGACATGGAGCACGAGCGTGTGGAGCTTTCTGGAGTGAGGTTCAGAGGCAGAGAGACTGGAAGATGCTCAAAGTGCAACCAGGGAGGTCCCCTGGTCATGCAGTCCATGTGGTCTCAGACCTTGGAGACACCCACCATCACCTAACACTTCATGGTAGCCTCCACATCTGCATCTGGAGGAGGGGTTTGAAGGGGGAGCTCAGCTAGGAGACCCCAACATTTGCTGCTTGTGGGGGACTTGGACACTGAAGAGCTTCCAGATCCTGAGGAGGCCCAGGAGAAGATCAGCAGCTCTGAGAGGTCTTGGACAAGATCTCAGGTTGAGAGTAGAGAGCTGCTGGTCCTGTCAGAGCTGTCAGGAAGAAGTGAATGCACTGACTTCAGTTGTACCTGCCTGTGATCAAAATCCTATGCCAGAGCTTTGCCTTGAGCACCTGGAAGAGCGTGCGGTTTGCTGCCAGTCTCTTCACCCTTCTCTGTACTTGATGTTACTCATCTCTTTTCCTCTCACCTGCTGGAAGTGCAGCTTGAAGTTGTCCCTATTCCTCAACAGAGTGTTTTTCTGTTCTTGTTTAGTCCCAGTAATTGCTGTGCACAATACCCGGGCTGTCTGGCCGGCGCAGGAGAGTGCCTGCCCTCCCAAGCTTGTTCCCACAATGACTTCCATACCCTTGGGGCCCAAACCTCCAGCTGCCAGCCCCTAGTTTGGAAAGCCTGGGCATAGTTCCATTTAGTTTCTGCCCATTTTTTTCTCTCTGGAAGCCAAAGTCAGCCTCCAGCAGTGGCTTTTGAGCTGTAGGGTGGAAGCCACATCTCCTAGTTGTCGTAGGACCCTTGCAGAGAAACTGTTGGCTTCACTCCCACGTTGAGTTTATCCCCAAGGCTAGAGGTCAAGTTCAGGTCTATGGCATGACAGGAAAGCGATTTTTACATAGGCTGCAGCATGGCTGGAGGGAGAGGTAGAGAAAAGCATGAAAAATACAAATGGGTTTGGATCTGTGCTGCTCTGGGACCCGTAACGTGTGCTGGGCAGCTTTGTGGGGCCTCCTTTCCTTCATGGCCCAGGAGGTCTGCGGTCGCCCTCTCAGCATCTCTGGTACGTCAGGACTTTCAGTCTCCTGCCTCCTGTTTGTCACAGCTCATTTTTGAGCTGACACCCATCCCACCCTTTCCTGTCTCATCTCGAGCTGCTGCGGGGGAAAGCAAGCTGCTGCGGCAGCCATGCGTCGCGCTTCACACCGGCCATGCTCATCTGCCCAGTACAGCCCCATCCTGGGAGCCAGCTCAGCTACAAGAGCTAGAAAAAAGCAAATACAGGCATTTTATTATTTTTTTTTTTTTTTTAATGCTCCAGGCTTTTCAATATAGGCACTATGGAGCATTGCAGGGAAATCACCAGACACCAAATGCAGGCAAATCTTCTATCTGGGAGACAGGAGGAAACCTGGAAGGGGGTTTAGACAAGTTTGCACCAGCTGCTGGAGCCACAAGAGGGTCTACCTGAAAGGAGGGGGTAGGGAGGGTCGGATCGGTCTCTGCTCCCAGGGAACAGGCAATGGGATGAGGGGAAACGGCCTCAAGTTATGCCAGGGCAGGTTTAGGTTGGACATTAGGAAAAATTTCTTCCCCAAAAGGGTTGTCAAGCATTGGAAGGAGCTGCCCAGGGAAGGGGTTGAGTCCCCATCCCTGGGGGTATTTAAAAGCCGGGCAGACGAGGTGCTTAGGGACAGGGTTTAGTGGTGGGATGGCAGGGTTAGAGGAACGGTTGGGCTGGATGATCTTAAAGGGCTTTTCCAACCCAAACGATTCTATGATCCGATGTTGCGATGGACTCGCTCAGGTCGCAGTCCCTCCACCTCGAGTTCCCACTGGAGTTCCAGCCTGCCCAGGAGAGCAGCACAGGAACAGCAGGGATGCCCAGGAGCACGGCCACGGCCGTCATCAAAGCGTTCCCAGGCACAGCAGAGCGAGGTGATCGGCTGTACAGCAGCATGGCAAGCAGCAAAATGAAAAAGCAGCCACTAACGAGCGCTGGATGCTAATATACTGCAAGGCAAGCAAGCCCTATGGCAGGCACAAGAGCCTGCCAATTAATAGCTAAACAGAAATAACAGCTATAAATTTGATCTAGCACATTCCAATCAAACCTGTCGTTATCTCGAACCCTTCAAGCCCCATGTTGGGCACCAAAAAGGAATGTCGTGATTTAACCCCAGCTGGCAGCTCAGCCCCCCCCCAGCCACTCACTCGTACCACCGGTGCAATGGGGGAGAGAATTGGAAGGGTGAAAGTGAGAAAACTGATGGGCTGAGGTGAAGGCAGGTTAATGGGTAAAGCAAGAGCCATGTGTGCAAGCAAAGCAAAGCAAGGAATTCATTCCCTGCTTCTCGTCAGCAGGCGGGTGCTCAGCCATCCCCGGGACAGCCGGGCTCCATCACGCCTAAGGGTGACTTGGGCAGACAAATGCCATCGCTCCCAACGTCCCCCATTCCTTCTTCTTCACTCAGCTTTATGTGCTGAGCATGACATCATATGGCACGGAATATCCCTTGGGTCAGATGGGGTCGGCTCTCCCGGCCGTGTCCCCTCCCAGCTCCTCATGCCCCTGGCAGAGCAGGGGAAGCTGAAAAGCCCTTGGCTGCTGTAAGCACTATTTAGCAACAACTCAAACATCGGGGCGTTATCAGCATTCTTCTCATCCTAAATCCAAACCACAGCGCTATGCAAGCTACTAGGAAGAAAATGAACTCTGTCCCAGCTGAAACCAGGACAGTAGAAGAGCAATGCAGAAGAGGGATTTGCAGATGAGGGGTTTGCAGAAGTGGGCCAGGTCTGGCAGAGAAAATACGGGTGGATTTGATTGAAGAAACAGGCAAAGGTGACATCGGGTGCTGTATGCCCTCGCTGGTGTGCTGTGGTTGAGGAAGGGCAGGGCAGGTTCTTCCCTCTCCAGCTCAGATACACTCACTGTGAAGTCATTCTCCAGTGGATTAATAAAATTCCTCCAGTTTGCTACTGTGCTCTTACTGGGCAGGCCAGGCGCTTGCTGCCAGAGCTGTGGTTTGCAGAGGTCCAGCGGAGCAGAGCCAGCGCCCGCCTTTGTGGGATCGCCCTCTGCCATATCTTCCCGCTGGGTCGGTGTCTGAGGCCACACAAAGGAAGCTCTGTTTGTGGAGATGCGATCCAGCCGCCGCTTCGAGATGAATTCGTCGTGATAGAGAACTCCTGTAACCGCCGCCTCGCCGCCCGGTTCGTGTTGTGCGGCATAGAAGCTGCGTTCATGAGCACATTAAATTACTCTGCTAACGAGCCTATCGATCCCCGCTAATTCATCGACACGTAATCTATTCCTCCTCCAGCACAGCCATTCTTGCATCGCTGTGGAGGAGTCTGTCCGCTTTCCATGGCTGGGAAGACAACCGAGAGGTCTTCAGTGTAGCGCGGTCTGTGCCGATTTGCTTTAGGATGGTATTTTCTGTATGCAGTGTCCTGCTCAGCCATTAAGGATTGCATTTTAGTTTTCCCCAACCAGCAGCCCGTGCATCTGTAATGCTCGTAGCTGTTTCCTTTGCTGTGAGAGGCAAATCTACGGGGAGAGGTGGGGTTTCCCCACTTGAGGGGCGATTAAGCCAGTAGTAAAAGTGCTCGGTGGCTTCAGAGGAGTTTGGGTCAGTCCCCTTCGCCTTACAGAGCCTTTGCATTCATTTTAGCAAAATATGTCCACAACTTATCCTTAGGCTGCTAAGTTTAGGAGCCCAGCTGAGTCTCTCCCAGCTGAGACAGTGTCCCTGGGGAAAGGGGAACACCTTGTGTGACTTTACTGACCGTAGCGGCTGCGGTGAAAAGCCTTGGGGCAGCTTCTCCTCTCCTCTTTGCCTCTGCCAGCTGCTGGAGAGCAGGCTATGGGCTCAGGGTGGGAGGCTCTTGTTTTGAGCCAACCCTACTTAAGGCAGTTTTATGCTTATTATACAACTTCAGCGGTGTTCATCTGGTATACAACTAATTAACCCAGTGATTAAGCTGAATAAAGCTCGCTCGCTTGCGTGTTCTCCCTTACAAGTGCCTTGTTTTCCCGGCAGCGAATTCGCATGACCGAAGGGCTGTGAAACCAGTTCCGCTGCCCTTTTACGGGAAAGGGATGGTCTGGAGCACGAGATTCTCATAACGCAGCCTTGTGTGCATCGGAGGTGTCTGCTGGCACCTGCGTGCGACTCAGCAGCTTTGTCTGCCCTGGGCTCTACAGATGAAACAGCTTTTGCCTTTGCCTCATCTGGTGGTGGAAGGTGCAGAGCGGGGAAATCCGGAGGTGACAAACTCTGAGCCCGTGCGTTCTTTTCTCTGGGTTTCCCATAATGCCTGTTAAAAGGTGTCGCTGTATTCTGCCCACCTGAAGCCCTTACCCACAGGGTTACCAAAATGTGGTGACCTGTACAGCGTCTCTGCAAGCTTAAAAAACAGCGTTGTTCCTTCCCGGGGAGCGTGGGCTGTGAGCCTTGTGGTAGGGAAATTAAAGATGCACAGGTCCTGGGTTTTGGCCTGTCCGGATCCCACCGAGCCATGGTGCTTGGGACTACCCAGGCTGGGGCAGGGAGATGGGCTGTGGGGTTCTGCCGGTCACCGGTGCGTGGGCTGGGGCAGCCTGCTAATTGCCCTCCTGTCATTACGGACTCGGTGACGCCGGCTGATGGGAAGGACTGAACTGATGTCATTTTCTGGAAGCGTGAAATCGGTTTTAACGTGATGTCAATGTGCCTTAATTAATTTGACTGTAGCCATCCTTGCGTGTCTGGGCCTAAATGCCACGAGATGCTGCAGGAACGTGCGGCCGCGGGAGTCGGAGCCCCGGGGTCCTGCAGGCAAAGGGGGCGGGAGGCCGCCTGCACCCAGGTCTCGGTGGCTGCTCGGGCTAATTGTGATTTTTGCATACAGTAGGAGTCATTAAGCAGCTGCTGGGTGAAGGGCAACCACACAATTTCACTTTTGAGAGTGAGAGTACACTAGAGGTCTGACAAATGAATTTAGTTTTAATCCGGAGGAAATTGAGTTTTATCAATCTCCATTTGTCCCGCTTCTGCCTGCATAGACTTTTGGATGTAGAGTTAATCATTTCCAGAGGGCAAGACAAGGTAACAGCTCCCAGACAGGCCAGACAGTGGCAAGGTTACATTACTGACTATTTAACGTCACCGGAGCAGCAGCATGCCTGCTGGCTCCTTTACACCGCAGCACTTGGCCCGGCACGCCGCCGCGGCCACGGCTTTCTGCTCGGTGCTCGCCTCGCTTTGCTTTCTGCCGCCGAGGAAGTGGCTTTGCCGAGCAGAGCAGGTCGCCTCGCCGCCTACGCAAGCCAGGCAGTCCAGCCCTGCCACCTTCTTTAATAGTAATAACAATAATAATAATAATTTTGCTTCTACCGATGAGTTATTGTCTTACCCACCTGCTTTTAATGCACATTCATAAGTTACTATTTATCACCTACATCTCTTTTTAATCACTGTATTATGTTGCGGTTTAAATCCTTCCTTTGCCGATGTGTGGTGTAACGTGCCTGGACACAGCAAGCTCCTGCAGGGTCAGTGGTGATGGTGACGGCTGGAACCAATGAAGCTGAACTGATTTTATGCCCCGTACGAGAGAAGGGTAACCGCAAGCTACGTAAAAGAAAATAGGCAGGCACATTAATTCCACATGTGTTATTTGCATGGATCAAAGTTCCCCTGCATGATCCTTTCCTGGGGAGAGCCATGGCACCTCTGCTCCTCGGCAGCGGCGTGCGATGGAGGATGGAGCAGCTCCCCCAGCCCTCTTTGCACCCCAGGCCGCGCCAGGGCTGCTGCGCCCACCGGGAGAGTTTAACTGAGCTGGTGGAGAAACCAGTATGTGTTGGTGCTGCTGGGGTAATGCAGCAGGGAAGAGATTAGATAGAGGAAAAGGATTGTCTTATCTGTTCAACCCTTGGAGTTCAGCCCCCGGGAAAAGCCGGAGCGGGTGCAGAGGAGGAGGGTCACGGGTCGGGCACAGCGCTGCTTGATTTCGCCGCTCCACCCGCACGCACTGATTTTTGCATCCCGATATTTCTGCCTCCCTTTCAGGAAAGAAAAAGGCAGAGCCCAAAACTGCCTGGAGGAAGTCGGTAAACACGGCAGCGACCGTTCCATTTTGAAAGTCTCTTTTTTTTTTTTTTTTTTTTAAACAATAAACAGCGTTGTACAAAATAGCTGACACTTCCCATGCAGCCGTTGCATCATCTTCCTCTGAACGAGTATTGTGGTTAATAAAAGTGGAGTGTGTGACAAGCCGGCAACAAGGAGCATAAATATGGGAGGTCCCTCAGCATGTGAGGGGCTCTGGAAGACCAGTCTCTAAAAGAGCTTTAATTTATACCAAATATACAGCGCAAATAAAACTGGCTAACGCTGTGCAGAAAGCGTTGTGGGCACAGACAGGCAGTGGGTGTGCGTAGCCTGTGCACCCAGGCGCTGGTCTCAGGGAGTTTGCTGGACAGGCTACTGGGGCTGCTTTAGGGGATGCCCCGGCCCATCTGTCAGGATTATATGGAGGGCTAGAAGCTGGTCTGAGAGTAAAGTGCAGCCTATTTTAGTCTGGAGAAGAGGAGGCTGAGGGGAGCCCTTATCACCCCCTACAACTGCCTGAGAGGAGGCTGTAGCGAGGTGGGGGTCAGCCTCTTCTCCCTGGTAACGGGTGATAGGACGAGGGGAAATGGTCTGAAGTTGCGCCAGGGCAGGTTTAGGTTGGACATTAGGCAAAACTTCTTCACAGAAAGGGTTGTCAGGCTCTGGAATGGGCTGCCCAGGGAGGTGGTCAAGTCCCCATCCCTGGAGGGATTTAAAAGCCGGGCAGACGAGGCGCTCAGGGCCAGGGTTTAGTGGTGGGATGGCAGGGTTAGGGGAACGGTTGGGCTTGAGGATCTTAAAGGGCTTTTCCAACCTAAACGATTCTGTGATTCTATTCTAATAGCGCCGATGAGGTGTTGCCTCGCAGTGGCTGTGTTATGTTCTATCCCGCTGGGTGAATACATGCCCTGCAGATGTATATTAGTTCCAAGAGATGGAGTACAGCACGCTATAAGAAACTTGTGTGGGATTCCCTGTGGCTTTCCTTTTTCTTCTGCGTAACTTTGCTGCCTCATGCAGTGATGAAAAGAAAGTTGTTGGGGTTTTTTTTTTCCCCTGAATGATGGATGGGTGGAGGTCACTCAAATCATCTGTGTTCCCTTGTTACTCCTCATGACCAAAATCTATTGGGGAGAGAAGAGCAAGTGTCCCTTGCTTCTTGCTTTGGAGAGGAGAGTCAGCATTAGCGTGTTCATCATCTAAATGAGCGCAGCCTTGCTGGTCAGAGGCAATGAGCTCGCCGGTGCCTCCATGGTCTTCTGCAGAGCGCTCAGCATGGAACTCTTCTGCTGTTATTACACACCCGAACGTGGGTCTAGGAGCAGAAGACCACACCTTTGAATTTGCCCTCTCTCCAGCAGGTTCAGCTTTGCCTGTTTTATCCAGTTGTACATATGCAAGCTCACCTCCAGAAAACCAGCCACCTCCTCCGCCTGGTGCCAAGATACAGAGTGTTTCACAAACGCTTTAAGCTGGAATCGCCTGCAGAAAAGCCGTTCCCCTCTCCCCTCCCCAAGCACTCCTGCCAGCCCGGGCACCCCCCCTCCCGCTGGCACCCCTGGCAGCGTGGTGCAGTCCCCTGCTTGCCCATTTTCCAAGCGCCCACGGTGCAAACCCCCCGGCACCGCGCTCCCCTCCCATCCGTGCCCCGAGCTGTCCCGGCCGAGCCTTCTCACCAGGACTGCTCTGTTCAAATCCAGTTTGTTTTCTTCTGGATCAAGCAAACTATTGACTTATGGGCCAAAGCAGCTTCTCTTGTGTCAACAACCCAGCCTGCAAGTCCTCCCCTCTCCCTGGTTTCCGTGTTTAGAGACAAATTGCCCGTATGCCGTGGCGTGCATCCCTCCCGTCCAGCGCGCGCAGGGAGCGGCCGCTGTTTGCGGTGGCGGAGTCACAGCTTCTATTTTAAGGCACTGATGCCCCAGGTGAGTTTCTCACCTGAAAAGTGACTTTTTTATTTGTTTGGGTTTTTTTCTTTGCAGATGGGTTTGAGCAATGAGCCATCCTTTCCCTCTTTGAACTAACCTCCTTCCTAGTTGGGTGTAGCCCAGAGGAGATAGGGCAAAATCCCAGTTTCACTCAGAGAGGAGCTTTGCCGTTGCCTTCAGCAGCATCAGAGCTTCCCCTGCAGCTTCCTCTAGATGAAGCACTCAAGAGAATCCACGAGCTTTCCAACTTTCCTCCTTTCTTCTGAGAGAGAAGCATTCCCTAAAGTGCTTTTCCGCCTGTTAAGCAAATAATTTAAGGTTTTGATACTTAGCCCATTTTAAATGAAGTTTTGAGTTCCACCCTGGGTATGACGTTCAGCTGCAGACTCCAGCAAAACCAGGCCTGTGACCTTGATTATGGGAATCATGTCGCTAGCTCGGGTTTTGTTTGGGACGTTGGAGAAGAATGGAGGATGCTGTCTCCCTGTCAGTATAAACAGAATCGAGACAGTTTTAGGGAAAAAAAAAAAAAGGCTTATTTGTTTGTTGAAGTACCTCTTCCACCCTAATTTATCTTGCCTGTTCTCTTTTGTTTAGACCCCAGAGCACACACAGAGCAAGGGACAAAGGAAGCCTGTAGGCGTGTTCAATAATATGACTTTTCTCTATTATAGTCAGCAAACCTGCTTGACAATGCCTGTTCTTTTGCCTTGGAAATCATGATGGGAAAAAGAAACCAAAAATCTCCCTGGTGGCTAAGAGTTTTTTATTATTTCTTGAAGTCATACGGCTGGAATATGGATAAGCTTTCAGACTGGGAGTCATGCCTGTAGCTGCTGCTTGCTGTACGCTCTGGGCTGCAGGAGTCCTGGTCTTGGGTCTCCTTCATGCCAAGGCAGTGGCGTGTAGCATTGCCCTGTCCCTCTTCTCCTCGTGCCCTCCTTTCCATTAGAGGGCATTTGGGCTGGACTGGAGCATCCAGGTCTCCATCCCAAGGGAGGCAGCTGGAGAAGCGGAGCCAGGCTTGCCAGCCAGGCTGCCTTATAAAGGCACCCAACCGGGGGGCTGGCTGACCTCGCAGACCCTACCGCCGTGCTCCTGGCCCTGCGCATGCCCCGGGATGGGTTTTGCCTTCCCAGTGCTCCATACAGCCCCATAGCGGGAGCCAGGCTGGTGTTGCTGGTGTGGGCTGGGCGCTGGCATCGGCTGCAGTCAGCTGGGGACTTTCGGGCTATTTTGAGCCCAGTGAGGGTGGACCCAAGAACGTGACTGTATTATGGCCTGGAGCAGGAGGGTTTGTAGCTTCCAAGTGAGTTTTCTGTTTGCTAGGGCTTGTAATGTTGACATGTTTGATTTGGACATGTGTTTGTGAACGCGCCTGGTTTCCTTGTGGAGCTGCTGTTTCTGAGAAACAGGTTGGATTGCAACACGGAGACAGCCCTGATGACTGGGGCCATCAGAAACTCTCCCTTGTTGCAGTTATGATCTTGGAAAGAACACCCTGGTAAGGAAAGAAGAAAAAAGGGAGAGGGGGGGGGAAAAAAAAAAAAAAAAAAAAAAAAAAAAGGATGAAGCAGTATTCTGTTGGTTTGTAGCTGATCAGCAAATCGAATGTAAAGGCACAGAGAGCTGGCAGGAGGCAGGCGAGGTGATGGACCTGGGGTCACCACTGCTGGGTCATTGATTCCTGCTCCCATGACCTGGTCGTTATCGCTGTCAAAGTGCGTAATCAAATCCTGTCCAGCTCCAGTGGAAGGTACGGAAACATGGCAAGAAGTCAATGAGAAATAACTCAGTGCGTGCAGGTGGGCTGGAGGGGCTCGTGCATGCCTGTACCATGGTGGGTCCGCAGAGCCCCACGCTGCCACGGTCACACCGGCTCTGCTGTGGAAGCCTGGCCAGGGATGGGAGCGGCTGAATTAGCCAGGGATTAGACACCCTGGGAGTAAATTGTGTGATTTGAAGGAACAGACCCAACTGTGATGATCAGGTTTTACTGTGGCAAGGGAGCTTCCATGGTTGCTTTAAACCTGCTGGGGTGGGTAGTGCTGGAGCCAGGTAAAAAGTCAGCACGCCATAAAGAAGTTATAATGTGCTGCATGAACCTTGAGTCATCAGGGTGTAAAATATTGCTTCCCGTAAATGCGGGCAAAGCAGCAGAGGCACATGGAGCTGGGAGGCAAACAGGCTGGTGGAGGCTGTTCCAGGCTGGTCTGGATAAAGAAAGCAGCTAAGGCCAAAGTGGGGTACAAGCGCATGCCCATTTGCCAGAAAACTGGCAAAAGAAAACTATTTTAATTGTCTCACAGGAAGCTATGACAGCATTTAACCCACTGAAAATTAAAAACATCACTGAGACAACTTCCTTGGAAAGTAAATAATGGCTGCAAGCAAACTGTGTTGTCAAAAAACTCAATTTTCTGCTAAAAAAGTGCAGATTGACGGAAAAGTTTTGGCTCACCCTCGTGCTTACCCAGTGAAGTGGGCAGAGTGCTTTGTTCCCAATTAATTGCAGCCTAATAGCAGTCATAATTTTGACTGCTGCACTATGTACACAGAAAACTGCCCTGATATCCACGTATTACAAAATGCACCCACAGAAAACGTGAACCATCTTGCTAAATTAATCCTGCTCTACAGCATAATAAGTTGCTAATGGAGATATATTTGATTTAATTATGGCTATTTAACAAATCCGGGTAGCACTTTGGTTTTGGAGTTGTGTTACAGCCAGTATTTCCTAGACTTATTTATATAATTTAGTTTTATTTTTCTCTTACTATTTTAAACCTATAATTACCCTTCCAGCTGCCATGTGGAGCATCTTCTCCTCTCCCAGTCTCCAGCAATAGGAAGAAATGGCCCAAATAAATCTGACTTCTAGGCAGTGAGGGGGAAATAAAGCCTTCCCGTTACGGATCTCTAACAGCATTGCAACGCAGTAAGTTTGAAAAGGAATATCCCGTTGGGACGCTTTCTGAGGTACTTAGCCGTAGCTTTTTGCCTTGTCTTATTTGTTTCCAGAACACTTCCCCCCCCGCCAAGCCGGGTGCTTATTTTGCACCCGCCGCAGCCCCTGCATTGCCTGCAGAGGAATCCTGCAACCCACGCCCACGCTGCGCCTCGGCGCCTCCCAGGGCACCGGCTCTTCAGAATCGCTCGCAACCTTTCGTGGTTTCCTATCTTTTTCATCTGAACCTCTCCAGTTGCCCCATAAACATTAATGAAGTGTTTTAGTATGCATCTGTAGGCTAGGGAAAATGTCAGTATTCCTCTTCTATAGATGATGAAAGTAGAGAAAAGAGAGGAAAAGCAAATAGTGGCAGGTTTCCTGAACGATCTTAATCTTCTGCTTGAAGCGTTGTATCGCGCTTCCTGTTGATGCAGAGCGTTTCCCCCGATGGCCTTTGTTACGTTGTTGATTCACATGCTTGAGGTGAATGAAATTATCGGAGTTACTTAGCTAGGTGGTCAGGCAGCCTAGGTTTTTCCATACTCTTGGTTTTGCTTTGTTGTTTTAATTTAATTGCTAGAATGAATCAAGGCTTGATTAAGGTGATAATTAGATATTCGGGTGTTTCTGAGATGAAGCGGTATTCCTACAGAGATCCACAGACAGTTGAAAATAAATGCTCAGGCAGGGAAAAATGGGAGCTGGAAGCTTTTGGGTGTACAGACATAGACATGCACCCCCAGATAGGCACCGCTGACAGCTCGTCAAGCAGCCTTGCACAACGAGCTGTTGCCCATCATCTCCTGTAGCCCGCAGAAGTGGCGAGTACTTGGGCAACTTCTGAGAGCTGCTGGAAATTTCTAACAGGAGCCGATGCTGAGCGCGTCGGAGGAGGCGTGGGAAACGCCTGGGTAGGGGTTTCATCCATGTTGGCACACGCAGGGATTGTAAGCCTTGAAAAATAGAAACAAACCTGCTAGGGAAGCAGGAAAACTTATGTATGTGTGTTGGAGCAGGCCCATATGGCAAAGTGTCACGCAGAATCGGTCACAGAATGGCAAGGGTTGGAAGGGACCTCGGGAGATCACCCAGTCCAACCCTCCTGCTCAAGCAGGCTCACCTGGAGCAGGTTGCACAGGACATCGTCCAGGGGGGTACTACAGGTAAAGGAGCAAACGCCACGAGGCTGGTGGAGGCTTCCAGCAACGTGCTTCGTTTCCAACTCGCCTGCTGGCATTTGTAATCCTGGCGGGTAGCGCCGAAGGCACGTTCCTGTGGTTAACTCCCTCGGTGCGCGCCATTTCCCATTTCTGATTAATTGTTCTCACGTAATTGCTTTTGAATTGCCTCTTGCTTTCTTCTGCGCCTTTGGAACTGCAGGGCTGAGGTCTCCCGGCTCACGGGGTGCTCTGCCTGCCAGAGCCACGAGCAATGGCTTTAGCTCATCCTCATCGACATCTGTGTCCTCACTGGCTATCTGGGCTCTTTTAGAAAACGTGACCGTAGGAATTGCTATCGAGACATTCTGCAATGACCATTTTAAGTTAATTAGGTAATAAGGGAGAGGGGTGGGTTTTACTCCAAATGATGCAAATCCATCTGGAGGGTTTCGTGGGAGAGGGCGGCATCGCGTGAATTTGCAACCGGTGCATTTTAATTAGAAACAAAAGAAACTGAAAATATGAGTCAACGGTTTATCACGTGCAAGGCTGACTCAGCTATTTCTCGGGGCTGTAATAGCTGCTGGCCATGCCCCATCCCTCCGGCAGCCCTGCCCTGCCTTTGGCACTTGCTGGTGGGTGCTGCCTGGGGACAGCGGGGAGTTCATCCAGCGCTGAGCCCAAAATTCAATAATACAACTGAATAGTGAGATTGAGGCACCTAGAGCTGGAAGGGCATCATCAGGGACCACCAAAGCTTTGCCCAGCACATCTCTTAGGAAGCTGGAAGTAAAGCCTGGGTACCCCAGGTCTGCAGGGCTGTTGCCAGGCTGGCGATTCTCAAGCTTTTTGATCCGTCTACCAACTACCCCGAGTATCGCGGGCTGCGCAAGCCATGACACCAATATCTGCATTTCAACTTTTTGGTCATTTATTTTTTTGGTGGCAGGGTAACCACACTGCATTTCCCGTAGCATCGCGATGAATTTCTGACGGTGGTGTTCATACCCAGATAATTTCACAGATGCTTTGTTTGCGTAGGAAGGATGCGCGGGTGGGTTTGTTCATGCTGGGGGGTGCGTGGGGTTACAGCAGTCCGGAGGTGCTGAGGCTGAGACCGGAGTTGCGCACTGGTTTTGGTGTCATTGAACTGGAAAGCTCTGGTTTTTGTGGGGGCTTGGTGGCCGAGTGGTGTAAGTCCAAGAAGAGCAGATATTTTTGCAGCTGGCGAAGTGGTTTGCATGGATGAGGAGGCAAGTGGTGTGAGTGAAGCTGAGAATTAGGCTGTCACGGTCTGTCCTCAAAAGCAAACGCCCCAGCTGCATCTCTGGAAAGGGGCTGTTTGCTGTTGGCTGGGCCAGGCTGGTTCGGGAGCCTCCGGGATGTTTTTCCAGAGCCAAAGGTGTCAGAGCAGGGTGCACATGCAGTCTCTCCTCCTCGACAATTGCCCGTCTTTCAGGTTTTAAAGCTTTTGGGCAATTTTGCTGTGAGAAAGCTCACTGTATACACCTGATGTGAGAACAGGAAGAGCTTGAAGTTAACATTTGCATGTCAAAAAAAAAAAAAGTCAAAGAATCAAAGCAGCAATTGAAAAAGGGAAGAAAAACACTGGAGTATGTCAAATGTCAGCTCATGGTTGATGCTCTGAGCATTTCAGCCTGGTTGCTTCCATCCCACAAGGATGGTTGCCCTCCACCCTCGCCCTTCTGTGTTTTATTAATACCCTCTGAACTTTAACTGCATGGTGAGTTCTCCAGGGTGGGGGGCTGCAGCCCCAGCTGGAGCTCAGGGCAGCTCTGGACCCCATGGGGTGAATTCGTATGTGGGAACCACCCCGGGAGCGGTTCCTTGGCCATGGCCGAGAGGAACCAGGGCTGGTTTCAGAGCCCAAGTTCAGCTGCAGTGCTCCCAGCAGGGCTGGGCACCTCCAACCTGCTCCAAACCTACCCTTAGCCTTTTATTAATGTATGAGAGCAGAGAATTAGAGGTCAGTGCTCTGCTGTAGTAAACTGGCATGTGCAAGAGTAATGTCAGCACTTGCTTGATCATAGAATTATAGAATTGTTTAGGTTGGAAAAGACCTTTGAGATCAAGTTCAACCGTTACCCCAGCACTGCCAAGTCCCCCACTAAACCCTGTCCCTAAGCACCTCGTCTGCCTATCTTTTAAATACTTCCAGGGATGGGGGCTCCACCACTTCCCTAGGCAGCCCGTTCCAATGCTTGAGAACCCTTTTGGGGAAGGAATTTTTCCTAATATCCAATTTAAACCTCCCCTGGTACAACTCCAGGCTGTTTCATGTACATCCAAGACTCTTGCATGGACCTTGTGTACCATGGGTTCGAGTTGGAGATCTGTAGGGCAGTTGGAGCTGTCTGTGCTTTGCAGGATGTCCAACGGCAGGGATGTGTGTCTGCTCATGGTGCTTGTGCACTAACACCTTGCCGGTGTCACTTCCACTGCCTTCCCCTCTGCTTTCAAGAGGGGCAATAGCTCAGAGCCTTGGCACATACCAGGCACTCAGTGAAGTCCCCAGCAGGACAGGAACCCAGCACAGGCCCAACAACCATCATAAAAATGGAAGAAAAACAACATCACCTTCAGTCCCCAATACGTGTACCCATCGGGAAGCTGCCTGGGAACTGTCTTCCCGTGGAGAGGCACCCAAATCCTTGCCCTTTTAGCTCTGGAGGGGCTGAGTCTGCTCTACAGAGATAGCTTTTGATGGGCTTTTATTAAATAAACTGGGTCCCCCCCACTCCCAGCCTGCACCACCCGCCCTGGAGCTGGCACATCATAAGAAGTGCGGCGACTGGGCTGGGCAGATAGGCACGATGCCAAGGCAAGATGCCTTCTTGTTGACCTAGGAAGGGTAGAAATGTTGGGCTTAGTATGGAAAAAAAAGACCTACTTGGAGGAAGTTACGAAAAATCACACAAATACATCTGTGAACTTGGCCGCTGTACAGCGGCGGTGCCAAAAATAGCTGCAAAAACTGGGCTGCATCGTGAGAGCTGCGGCTTCTGCAGAAGCGTGAGGAGCAGGGGGGTGACAGGATGATGGTGCCACATCTCATGGCAAGGGCTTGAGGAATACACCTGGTTTAGCATCTTGCATGTTTGAAGGTTCAACTTGCTTTTGTTGGCTCGGTTTTAGACGGGCTCAAAAGGTATTTGCATGAGCTTTGAAAAAAAAACATAAACAAATGAAGCACAGTCTTCACAGGAAATTTTGACGTAATTTGTGACTCAACTTATTAATATTAGCTGTATTATGTAACTGCTGGTCTCAACTCTTTCTTCTCTTCTGAGTGTGCTACTCGGTGTTAATGGAGATAAAAAAATTTATCAGGTAGGAAGCTGAAAATCCAGATTTTTCGGGTTTTTCAGTCACCCCATTCCAAATACACCATGAGAAGGGTCCCCACTGAACCCTGCTCTGGGGGAAGTCACCCACTGTGGTGTTTGGTGTTCCTGAATGCCAAAACAGGGCAGGGTGCATCGGGAAGCGGGGTTTCATCCCCTGGTCATGAACGTCCATGGGGTAGCACCAAGATTTAATTAAAGGTTAAATAGATTGTGTCATGAGCAGTGTAGTCTGGCTAAGGGCTCTGACCATGGAAGAGGGGTCAGGAGGTGCAAAAATTGCTTGGAAATGTCATGGCTCGATGGTAGCTCAGGTGGACACAGGTCATAGTCAGGCTGGGCAAAAATTAAATATCTCAGCTCATTTCAATAAGACAGCTGGGTTTTGTGTTGTTTTTTTTTTTAAATAAACACAACTGAAATATTTTATTTTGATTTTATATTTACATGGGGTGATTTAAGCAAAAATTCAAATGTTCTTGTGGGAAATTCCCTTTTGACCTAAACCATGTTTTCTGAGACAAAAGCGCTATCATGGGAAAGTTCCAAACAACTCAGATTTCAACATTTGTTTTAGTTATTCGAGACAAACGATGCTCTTCACATTAAAGTATTTGATTTCCTCTTGGTTCATGATGTAACGGAGCGATCCCTGTATGTCCATATGCTTGTTATTGCCAGTAAATAGTGTTTGGCTGGGTACGAGGTGCAGATGACAGATGCCATGAGAGCGATGCCAGTTTATACGACTTCCCATTAGCTACATAAACAAGTAGGACTGCCACCAGCTGCCACTATTGTACAGGGAAATTCAGCCTAAACATGGCCTGAAGCCCTGTAAATACAGGGTACAAATGCCGCTGCTTCCCAGGATGATGTATGAGTCAATCCCGGCCGAATGGAGGTGGCTGAGGGGTGATCAAGCTTCTCCAAGGGTTCATTCTGAAGTTTACACCAGGTATTTCCAGCCTTCTCTTTAGTGGCTGTGCCTTTTGTTGCTGGCAGGGTAACTACTCCAACCAGCAAAAAAAACCCCCAAACCCCAACAAAACCCTTTGAAACTGTTTACCTTGTGACTGAGGAAAGCCCATCCGCTGTTGTGAGCCATCTTTACAGGTAATACAGCTCACAGAATCACAGAATCGCAGAATGGCAAGGGTTGGAAGGGACCTCGGGAGATCATCTAGTCCAACCCCCCTGCTAAAGCAGGTTCTCCTAGAGCATGCTGTACAGGACATCATCCAGGCGGGCTTTGAATATCTCCAGAGAAGGAGACTCCACAACCTCCCTGGGCAGCCTGTTCCAGTGCTCCATCACCCTCAAAGTAAAGAAGTTCTTCCTCATATTCAACTGAAACCTCTTATGTTTCAGTTTGTACCCATTGCCCCTTGTCCTGTCACTGGACACCACTGCAAAGAGTCTGGCTCCGTCCTCATGACTTCCGCCCTTAAGATATTTGTAGGTGTTGATGAGGTCCCCTCTCAGTCTTCTCTTCTCCAGGCTGAACAAGCCCAACTCTCTCAGCCTTTCCTCGTAGGGGAGATGCTCCAGTCCCTTTATCATCCTAGTTGCTCTCCTCTGGACTCTTTCTAGGAGTTCCTCATCTTTCTTGAACTGGGGAGCCCAGAACAGGACACAGTGCTCCAGGTGAGGTCTCACCAGGGCAGGCTTGGCGGCCGTCCTTTAAATGACAGGCATACTGGCTTTCATCTCTAAACATTTTGTATGGGTCAATAACTTATGCAATAGGAATGTGGGTAATTCTGATGTAGAGGACAACAGGAAGAGGAGCTGGGCTGCGGAAACTAAGGAACGCGCATGTGCCATAGGACCTCTGTGTTCATGCGTGGAAGATATGTATGAAAAGGGCCTGAACGTGGTACCATCACTTTGGATTTAAAGACCATGTTTAAGCGGGTGATGGATGCACCCAGCTGCAGCTGCGTGGGACGTACTGTTAAGAAAAGAGATGTTAGGAAAGGGGTTGCCTTTTTAAGCTACTTGTGGAAATCATTATCCCAACATCACTGACTGGAGCTTCGCGAGAGTTTGTTCTTTTATTTTTTCATTTTTGTTCTGCCTGATGGTTGTTGCTTATTAACAGTTCTTGCTTATTAATGTTGTTCAAGGAATTTTGCATCATTCAGAGGGCGTGTTTTGCATTAGAGGGGGAATGTCCAGCTGACTGTTGGCAAGATGCCATTGAGCAGTGCCTTCTCATCTATTAAAGAAAAAAGGCTGAAATACATACCCAATACAAAGGTTTTGGAGGACCGGAACAATCTGACTTACTCCTCGTTATTTACATTCTCTTTTTCAGAGAGTGAAAATGCCAGAAACAGAGGAGAGGAGCTACTTTGCACAATCTCCAGTGATTTTACAGGCTGAATTTCAAACTTTAGAAACCTGCCATGGGAAGGGGCCACTGGCGAAGCTGGGGGCTGATCTGCTCAGACGGTGTCACAGGGAGCGGCCAAAGCTGGAACCAGTTCCTGAAGCTTTCATGGTCTTGGTGGCTCACCAGGACTTTGGTTTGAGATATCAGACTCTAATTAATGAGTTTTGGGAGACGTGTGCCCAGCCACATGGACCTTCTTGAATAGCGTCTGTCTGTCAGTAAGGAGCTGGTCTGTCTGCCCTGTCGTGTCAGCAGTCCCATGTGCTGGTGAGGATGCAGGTATGAAACTGGGCTTTCCCTCCATCAAATAAAACTCTTTAAATCAAGTTCTGTGCATGTGCTAAAAACCCCTGCATCAGCAGACATTGCTGAGCAATAAAAAAATTGTATTTGTTTTTTTAATGTGCAGGATAACAGGACATGAGGACTTGGGGTGACTTATGGCTGTAATGTTTAATTTTTATTTTAAGTCTATTGATTTATTTGTTCAGTTTTATATTTGTATCTCGATAGCATGTTTCCTCTACTTCATACAGCTGTTCTTCAAAGTATGAGTTTTCTATCATGCTAGTGCTGAGCTCCATGGCTCCATACGACAGAACTTAGAAGTTTCTCACAAATAAGGGGTATTTTCAAGGGGCCATCCATCATCACAGTATTTGTTATGAAATAAGGACAGACTTTTGCATTCTGATATTACTTTTTACTCACTTAATGCTGATGTAATCTTAATTACACCACTTAAATTACACAAGAAAAAAATAGGACAGTGTTGAGCCCATCTCATTTTTATCCAGAATGGTTTATTCAGTCAGCAAGGAGTCTAAGAATAATAGAGATTTATCTTCTTTTTCAAGATTTGATTTGATTAATCTGACCTTGTGGTCATGAAGATTAGTCCATCTGATGTGGCACAGAGCTGTTTCATGATTGTATTAGAAGGGGTTGTTTTGAGGCCAAGACCTCCCTCTGCAGATGCTGTGCAGGCAACGGTGGCTTCTGCCATTAAATGTTGGGCTCTTCCCTACTTCTGCTTCCCACACGAGCCATGGCTCCAGCCTTACCCTGCCTGCTCACATGGAGATGTTGCACGCATCACGTGTTCAAAAGGGAAAATTCAGATTTGGTCCTGAGCTTGGACAATGCCAGTGGTAGATCCAAACCACCAAGAGATCAGATCTTCCCTTCCTGCGCAAGTGCTTCTGGCTCATTTCACAGTAAAGTGTGTTTGTTTTCTGCTGGTTGGCAACAAGATCCTGGAGTCCACCATTAGCTTGACCAAGAGCTATGTTAGGAGTCCCCTACATGGCCATTTACTCCTGCCTGCAGGAAGGACTGGATGGTCTTAAAGGTCTTTTCCAACCTAAACGATTCTATGATCTCATAATGGAATGTGGTTGGAAAAGACCTTTAAGATCATCAAGTCCAACCGTTAACCTAACCCTGCCATTGCACCACTAAACCCTGTCCCTAAGCACCTCATCTACCCTTCTTTTAAATACCTCCGTTCCAGAGTCTGACAGCCCTTTCTGTGAAGAAATTTTTCCTAATGTCCAACCTAAACCTCCCCTGGCACAACTTCAGGCCATTTCCCCTCGTCCCATCGCCCATGACCAGGGAGAAGAGGCCGACCCCACCTCACTACAGCCTCCTCTCAGGCAGTTGTAGGGGGCGATAAGGGCTCCCCTCAGCCTCCTCTTCTCCAGACTAAACAACCCCAAAACGCTCCAGCCTTTAAACATTTCGGCTCCTGAAGCAAAGAACTTCCTACTTAGGTTTTAATTAAAGGTCATTCTTGGGTGATCATCTCTGCTTTTCTAATCGAATATAGTGTGTGTGATGTGGGACTTTCCAAAAATGACATCCGATTGGATTGCTGTGTTCTCTGTCCTGCTGGCCCTGATGAAGGGGCTGATATTTCCCTGTAACCTTCCCGAAGTTCCTTCTCCTATGCAGTGTACTGCATAACCTTCTTCATTAACAAAGAGAAAATGATTAGTTTGTGATTTTTTTGGGAGCAGAGAAAACTTCCTGTGAAGTTTTTCATCTTGCATATGATTTAAAAATATAAGGGATTAGAGGGGGCTGAAAGCAAACAAAAATATTTGTATAAATTACCTGCTTCCCACAGAAATTGTCCATTTTTTTGTGATTTATGGAAAGTTGCTTTGCTCTCTTTTTTCTCCCCTGCACTGCTTCCTCCCTCTTCTCATCTGAACAACTTTTTCTACACTTTGCAGACAAAGTTTTTCTGTTTTCTGCTGAAGAAAGCCAGGTATCATTTGGAGGTTTTTTCCCTTTGGGAGACAAAGTGAAAATTCCTCTTGTATCTGCTCTTTTTCCTCTGCAAGCACCCTCTTTTTTCTGAGCCGTTTTACATCGCCTCCTTCTTCGGGGACAGACTCATTCCAGCGATAACTTACATCTGTTTGTTTTGGGAGAAAAAGTGAATTATTGCTCAGGAGGGACCATTTCTTTTGTATTTTCCCATGGTAGGTCTGCATTCCTGGGCACGGTGGGTTTCCCCCGTGGAGCTTTATCATCTCCTGGCTGCGCGGTCCGTTTCCAGCTTGGGGATGAAGGGCAAAGAGCAGAAACTCGCGGTGCGCAGCCCAAGCATCGGGAGATGCTGCGTCTGCTCCGCTCCTGCCCCAGCCCGACACCCCGTGTGGCTTTCAAGGAGGTCACTCCATCCCTTTGCATCGCCATACCTCGCCAGCCTCGTCCGAGGTAATTGCAGCCTCCTTGCTCGCAGGGCACTGGTAGGGGAACTTCAAGCTTCGGTGGTGGATCCACACGTCGAAGCGGAGCCCTGCGTGCTGTGCTGTGCTCCGCGAGGGGAAGCAGCTTGTGGGAAAGGTATGAGCCGGAGAAACAAGCCTTGAAAAAGCTGCTGCAGGCTCCAAGGAGGCTGAGGAAGGGAGGTCCTGAGGTGGAACTGCACGAAACCGTGGGAGCTGTTGTGCAGATGGGGGCCAGGGTGCGTTGCTGCTGGGCGATGCAGCTCCTGGGATGGGGCTTGGGGTTTGGGAGGCACCGTCTCTGTGCCTTTATCTCTGACACCCTGGTCCTCACTTTTATTTCAAAGCATGTCTGGGTGCTGCACCCTGTTAAGCAGTGTGTCTGGGAAATAATCAGCCAGAGGCTGGAGTTTATCCCCGTGCCAGAGCCGTCTCTCGGATCTTCAGCGGCACGGAACTCCCTGGCTTGGTTCGTATTTCTCATTATACGCAACTTGCTTGAGTTTTCTTGCTTAGATAGCCATAAACTCTAGAGCTTCAGATACCTCCCTGCTCTGTTTCTGGCCAGCAGCAAGCCCTGCATTAGTCACTTTGTGGTGCTCCAAGACGTTGCATGGGATGGGGAGCTGGGAAGCCTGCGAGTCCCAGCGTGGTCGGACACCGCCAGCTGGTTCCTGTTACAAGCTGGATGGCGTGCGAGGTGTGTCCCGTCCAGGCGTTTAAACATTATCTCAGGTCTTGGGGAAAGCAGATCTTAGACAGTTAAAGGACCTTAAGACAGTGCAGGAGGTGAGGAAAATGGGACATTATTTTTTGTAGTGGGCGGGTAGGTTGGAATGGATAAACTTCTGGGAAGCAGACACTGTGCCAAGGACTCCCGCAGCTGTGGGTGGAGGACTACAAAAATTTTAGGCTCCCTGATCTAAGTTTTCATCTTCCAGTTGGACTGCAAGGAGAGAATTTTTGTCTTGGAAATGACTTCAGCATTAGAAAAATGCAGTTCTCCATCTTCACATCTTGCTATGCCGAAGCCTTCTGCAGGGCAGACCGTGCTGTCCACCTCACGTGGGATGGTTTCTAGCATGAGGAAGATGACGGTGTTTTCCCCTGTAAGGGAATACAGCCAGAATAAGGTTGTGAGATGGGAGGTGGTTGGCAGGGTGTAGCCAGACCCGCCGGCAGCTGCTTCAGTGATGGTGTTTGAAGAAGAGCTTTACAAAATATACCACAGATAACATGCTGTCAGCTGTCTTGATGCCAGTGTTGTAAAAACATATGTATATACACACGCAACACTTGCAGGGAGAATGGATATCAGCGTGTGAAGAAATGAATACACGTTGGCAAAGAAGGAATACTTTTTATCAGCTGATGTAGAAATACAGTAATATTTACTCTGTTAACATTGTCCCTTTCCTTACAGCGCTTGATACATGGCTGATACCCAGAAGAGGCATAGGATGAAGCCAAAGCTGGGAAACGTTCCCCATGGACGTGGGGCTGCAGAGGAGGTTCCTGATGGAGCAGCGGTTGATGGATGGTCTGCACACCCAGCAGTTCCAGTGCTCCGGACCGGCGACCGGGTGACGGCCACGGGAAAGCTCTGGCCATCCGGCGGCTGTTGGGTGTCTAATGTGGCAAGGGCACACCGCTGGAAAAGGTGGAAGAAAGACGCTCGAGTTAGTCCTGAGTCTGAATTCAGGTTCACAGCCACGTGCTTTGCAATCAGTAAAGATTAAGATCTTAATTTTGGCATTTCTTGTGCATTCTGCAGCCAGAACGTGGCCCAGGTCTGCTCTCTGTAAGAGCCTTGGGAACACTGGTGTGCCAGGGGTGTATTTTTAGGTCACTTCCAGAGAAGTGGGCTCATTTCCATGGAACCAGCCAACCACCTCGGCACTCAGCCGTGTTGTAATGGGGTTGGAGTACAGTTTCCACCATGCATCGTCTTGCTGTCGAAGGTTTTGACCTTGCTCACACGTCTGTTACTTGATTTATCTTCACTGATGTTCAGACTCTGACCCTACCAAGATCATTATCAGACCATCTCCGGATTTCAGTGGCCAAGCACTCAAAAGCAGGGGCCCCCAGCAAGGGCTTCCTCTGCCTAACACAAAATAAAGGCTGAACTAATTCATCTCACTTCAACCTCTCTCTTCAGGAGGGCTCTTTGGCCTCCTGGAACCACCTGGTTCATTAGAAATTGGGCTTTTGAATGTATTAGAAATGTAGACCTTATATTCCCACAGGCATGTGGGGGTGTGGCAGAACGAATGTGCATCTTGTACCTTAATAATCTCGTATTCTGGGGTCGTCAGACTTCTTGAAGGAGGTTTGAAACAGGCACCAGCTTTATCTCACACCAGGCATTGGGTCCTCACTTAATTAACTGTGCAACTCCATATAGATTCTCAGTGTAAAATATAGTCCTGTGCAATAATCAGATATTATTCAGAAAGTATTTGGTAAGTAACATCTGCTGCACTGAAAATTAAATTAAGGGTATTAAATAGGAGTTTAAAGAAAACAGGTTTGGGGGGACAAAATCTTTAAAGATACCTATTTTAGTTCAGATTTCAAATTCAAATTTCCTTAAAGATGTTGGCAGGATTCATTTCTCCTTTGTAACATACGTGTTCATATATGCCATTATACTGCTCCCTTCAAGCTGGATGTTATACTGGAATACAGCAAAAGACAGATTTAAGATATGAAACTGGGGGAGACCATATTTCATAGTGCATAAAATGCACCTCTGGAATTTTCAGTTCTTCTTTTCTGCAGTATTACAAATGCTTTTATAAAGTTATCATGGCTGATGAGCTAAAAAAAAAAATAGAAAAGAAGAAAAAAAAAAAGAAAAAGCCCTGTGGCTTTGGATATATTCACTTCAAGTTTGTGGTTAGTATTTCCCAGGCTGTTTAGAGGTGAGCGTGAGTTCAGTCATCGCACTGCTGCTTCACCAGGCTCTGCTGGTGTTTCTAAATGATTCTGATAAAAGACTGTGAAAAATGGGGCTGTGGTAAATTGCATCATCCTTGTTATGAGTTTTAAGATAGGGACACACACAAGCCCTGCGTCCGGGTCACGCTCAGCCTTTCCTTGCACACCTCCATCGCCGCAGCAGGCGCCGGCGCAGTGCAGCCGGCACGGCCCGCGGTGGGTGCAAACCCGCTGCATTCTGCTGTGCATTACTTGCATGGCCACCCGTCTCTAGCCATGCTGGTTTTCTCCTTTGCACTAGAAATTCTGCGTTAGCTAGTGGTCACGGAGACACCAGGTTTCCCTTTGATGGAAGATAAAAAGCTGCTCTGGGTAGAAGTGCCCAGCTGCTGTGCGCAGGACCCCCATCAGCTACAAGTGTCCCAGTGGGGTGAGACCGGTCTGAACCAAGGCATCCTCGACCAGCACTTCACTTTCTCACTGCCTGTACCCTGGATTGTGCAACCGCTCCTTAAATCCCTTGCTTTCCAAAATACAAAGAGCTTTTCCCTTCTCAATCTTTGAGAGGTTTTACTTTAGCCTCCTTAAACTTCATTGCCAAAAGCCAAAGCAGACTGAGATGAAGCAGCTGATAAGTGAGAATACAAGTTAGAGATTGGTGCTGAAGAAATGCTTGCAATAAACCAGCCTCTCCATACGCGTCTTTGGACAACGTACAGCGCCGTGAGTTACAGTGAGAAGTGGGGAGTCCCCAGTTTGGCAGAGTTACATTAGAAATTAAACCAAGCCCGGTCTCTTTGGGTACAGCCAGGGCTGTTGTCTACTGGCTCGCTGCATGTGGTTGGTTGTTGTGGTGCTGGGATCTATTTCTCTGTTTTATTTATATATAAGAAAGCAGAAACATAAACCCTCCCATGTACTTGGCTATTCTAAAATAAACCCACACAGCCACATATTTTGAGGGAGGTAACACCGATGCTCCAACCGTAACAAGTGCGAGGGTCCGTGTTCGCAGCCTGCTGTGCTGGCTTGTGCTGTCCCCACTGGTGTGAGCCTGGGGTTGCGTTATTCTGGGGCGATCCTCACGTGCAAACCTGGCCTGGTTTCAGCTGGGATGGAGTTGATTTTCTTCCTAGTAGCTGGCATAGCGCTGTGGTTTGGATTTAGTATGAGAAGAATGCTGATAACGCACCCATGTTTGAGTTGTTGCTGAGCAGGGCTTGCACTAAGTCAAGGACTTTCCAGCTTCTCGTGCTCTGCCGACTGAGAAGGCTGGGGGTGCACAAGAAATTGGGAGGGGGCACAGCCAGGACAGCTGGCCCTGACTGGTCCAAGGGCTATTCCATACCATACAGCGTCATGCTCAGTATAGAAACTGGGGGAGGAGTTGGCCGGGAGACAGCGGTCGCTGCTTGGGGATGGGATGGGTGTCAATCAGCGGATGGTGAGCAATTGTTTTTCATTTGCATCACTTGCCTATCTTGGGGTTTATTTCTCTCTCTTTTTGTTATTTTCCTTTTCATTACATCATCATCATTATTATTATTATTATTATTATTATTATATTATTTTATTATTATTATTATTATTACATTCCAATTATTAAACTGTTCTTATCTCAACCCATAAGTGTTTGCTCTTTTACTCTTCCAATTCTCTCTGGGAATTCCCACTGGGGAAGGGGGAGCGAGCAAGTGGCTGTGTGGTGCTTAGCTGCCAGCTGGGGTTAAACCACGACAAAACCTGGTACGCATCCATGCCCCAGAGCGGCTCCTGGTGCTGTAGGCGTGTGTCAGGTACATGTGTCAGGTACATGTGTCAGGTACATGTGTTAGGTACGTGTGTCAGGTACATGTGTCAGGTACATGTGTTAGGTACGTCAGTCCAGCCAGGGAGCCACGCTGCTGGATAGGGGTCTGGTGCGCACCGACACTTCTGTAACGCCTCCTGGCATCCATCTGCCTTTGGGCACCAAACTGCAACGTGTCACCTGGACCTGCAATGCTCTTTACTTGGCATCTTGCTTCTATCATTACGCAGTCATTTACTGAACCAAAATAGTCCTTAAAACCTACCACAAGTGACAGATCCTTTTGGTTTTAATATTTTTTTCTGCTGACTAGAAAACCTGTCAAGTCTGGCACCATAAACCAGCCTTTGCAACTGAGGGGTTACTTTCCCTATTGCAGTTCTTACACAAGAGGGAAAATGATATCTTAAATAAGAAGTGCCCCAAGAAGCAGTTCCCACATGATGGTGTGTTTCTGTCGGCACCCTGATGCTCTTGGCAACCCGGGGTCTGGCACAGACTTCCCGCTTTCCCACTCATGATAAAGCAGGAGTGATTGTGCGTGAAAGGAGGTGGCTGGATGTGAAACCAGCTGAGAAATATTCTGGCCACTTCTCTTTTCCCATCAGTAGATATTGCTTCAGTTCCCATTTCCTAATACTGCTGCTTTCATCGGCTTCAGGCCCTTTTCACCAGTTTCTTGCCAAAGATTTCTAAGCCTTGGACCAAGCCACACTTCAGTTATTTGAAATTAAATCTTTGATATTCCTGTTGCCTTGTGTCTTCAAATGGGCATTTATCACCCTTTCTACAATCGTTTTCCCCTCGTTTATGATGACTAGCCATGCAAGCCAGAGTTAAGATATTCACACCATGCTATCTGCAGCGCTCTGGCCATGGAAATAATCTCTGTCCTCCTCACCTCTTGCCTACACCCGACTTTCCCCCCCCCTTCCTTTTAGCTAGACCCTTCTGCCAGCTTTCTCTTCCATCAGACCTTGTGCCTCTTCCCTGTCCTTTAATATTAAAGTCAAACAGATACCACCTTGTATCTCAAATACCCTGTAACATTCGTGAGTCTCAGACCATTAGGAGATTGCTCAGACACTTGCAGTGACTCAGACTGGAGTTGGCCGAGCAATACCTGCAGTCACGCTACCATCGTCTCATCGCTGTGCTTCTGCACATTTGTACCCTTTGGTACCCTTTGGGGTCTTCAATTAGTGCTGGTTCCACCGCAGTGCCCAAGGGGCTTCATTTTTCACTGCGGACGGTGCTGCCATTTTGGGATCGGAGAGCACAGCAGTGAGGAGGGGGAGGAAAGCAGTTCTGGTGGTGCAACACCCGCGCGGGGTCTGGGTATTAATTCTTGCTCCTGCGGTGCTTGTCCTTTCTCTCCCCCAGGCTGTTAGACCGAACATAGCTCCTATCTGTACAATTCAATGCTGCTTTTGGCCAGGAGCCTTGGTACTGCTTCAACATAAAAATTGCGTAAGAATTTGCTTGTTTCCAAGACGCCCTTCGTCAGGCGCTACCAGAAAGGAGCGGATTCAGACCCAAGGTGCCTTTGGGCTCCGGCAGCCCAACACTGCATCACCGAGCTGGTCCCTCCCCACCCCGAGCATCCCCGTGCCCCACCGCCAGGTATTGCTGTCACCAAAGCTCCTCATAAACCAGGTGCTGCGCTGCGGTGCTTTGCACCCTGGGGGTAACCCAGGTAGGAAGGATCAGGCTGGAAAGGATGGGGGCTCAGGACATCAGTGTGCTCAGCTGGCCCCGCAGCAGCAATGATCTCAGCTGCCTGATTACAAGCAACTGTCCCCAAAAGCCCTGACCTTTATAGCTATTATTTTCAGAGCTGTAAGGAAAAGGAAATAGGAAGTAGAGCTGCTGTAATGCATTTTTGTGTGCTGCTAGGTTCTGGTATGCTCCAGTGTGTTGCTGTTTACCTTGCGAGTGTGTTTTTGTTGCCATTTGCATTTATTTGAACGTTGTAATCAGCAGCTGCAGCTCAGCTGAGCTCAGCACTCTGCCATACGCTGGGCTTTCCATGGGGTGATTTGGCCAGGGGCATGTCTCAGTAGCTGCATCCCTGCTATCAGTGAGGGCTTTGCAGTGATGTTATTTAGCATGGGGAGGAAGGGAAGGAGTCAGTAGGTCCATTTATCTGAAAGTGGGGCTCCTGGGGTGGCAGGGCCAGCTCTGCAAAGCCCTGGCTGCCAGTTCTGCCCCTGCAGCGACGTACAGCAGAGCCGGGCTGGGAGCCGGCATCGCATCAGCTCCTCTTTGCACCAGGTACCCTGATACTGTTTGGAATTTTTATTGCTTGTTACCTAAGGATGGAAGTGGTTGAGAGAAACGAGAGTGCAGTCCCGATGGTGGGGAGGCACTGCTTGGTATCCTGGGGTTAGAGAGGAGACCCCGAGCTAATTTATGGAGACGCTGGGTTGAGAAATAAGGGCAGGTAAACTACAGGGTCTGGGTTTTAATACCTCTTGATCTGGGGTTTCCAATGCCTGTTTCAGAAATACATCTAAGGAAGCTTGTGTCCTGTTGTTTGAACAGCATGTGGCTAGAAACTGCCACAGTCATTCTTGGCTTTAATTCAATTTTACCCTCAGAAGATTAGCAAATAAACATAATCATTTCCATGCAGTGGGTGCTGTGGGCTATCATTTATGGGCATGAATCAAAATTATTGAAGAGCGTTACTGAGTCTCCTGAGAATGAGAGGGAAGCAATACTGGTGGAGCTGCCTGCACATATGGGTCTCCAGGACATTGAGTGTTGCATTTTAAGACAAAATGAAACTGTTTCTTCCTTTTTCTTTTTTTTTTTTTTCATTCATAGATAGAAGCCAAACTCTCGCTGTCTCTAGGTTTTCCTTTTGTGTGGTTTTTTCCTTAATATTTCTGGGGTTTCCTCTCTTCCTTTCACTGTACCGGTTCTTTTCTTTATTTCCACTTTACAGGACACTTCTGTGCGTATTTCTCCTGTCCTCCTGTTGCAATGCTCGGGATGGGGGCCGAGCCAGAGGGCAGGTAATGCCTGCCCCCCTGTGAATGGGAATATCATGCAAAGAGGGGAAGAACTTCCAAGGCACCGAATGCCTCTTCCCAACCTCTCTGTGCCAATTGCCCTCCACTCCTGCATACTTCAGTAAGAAATGAGGAACTGCCTGCTGTGGCTTACTCTAGTAATAATGTGCATTAAAAGTGCCTTCAGAGGAGCTTCCCACGTTGTATAGAGGGCAAGGGATCTCTCGTGCTTTAGTTTTCTGCGACTAGATTATTTTGTGTGAGAGGCTTCCTGAGAAGTTAAAAGCACTGGTGAGCACAGCTGCAATACCACCAGACCCCAGGGCAGGCAGGGCTTCTCGAGAACTGCGGCAGAATTGCTGCCGGGGCTCTGCTCGGTGTCCCCAGAGACAGAAGCTGGGCTGAGCAGATGGACCTCTGCATTTCCAGCAGCACCAGCCCGTGAGGGTTATTTCCCCCTTCCGATTCAGTGAAAGCTTTTGGTCTGATATATCGGGGGGGGGGGGGGGGGCAGAGAGTTTCCGGTTACTGGTGATTCAGCTTTCTTCAGACAGTGAGTTTAGAGTTGTTTTTTTGGAGTTTGATAAAGCAAATGTTAAGGCAGCACCTTGGTGCCAAGAATCCCGTAGCTAGTGCGAGAGCTTTGGGTAGAAATGCCACGTAGAGTGTGGCTGGGGCTCGCCTCTGCTGTGGAAGCCGATATAGATGGTTTCACCTGGGAGCTTTATGCTGCTGCAGCAGAAGAACATCATACACCAAGCCACCGATAGCTGTATTTCTATGGCTGCGAGGTGTGGAAGAACAGGAGACCTACTGGTAGTAGGTAGACCTGAACTGAAACATCATCGAGACTTAACAAGAAAAGAGCTCACCTGAAAGCGTGGTCTGGAAGCCAGCTGCTGATTCAAGACAGATGATGAACAGATGGTAAATCAGTGCACTGAGCAGGACAAGAAAGCAAAGAGCTTCTTGTGAACTGCACCACCTGCACCGAGCTGCTCGCTGCTGGAAGAGCACGGCAGAGTGGCCTCGCAGAATAACTTGGGTGGGAAGGGACTCGGGGGGGCTCTGGCTCAGGCTCCTGCTCCAGCATGGTGTCATGAGGTCAGACAGAGTTGTCCAGGGCTGTTTCCAGTCAGGTCTTGGAAACTTTCTTGGGTGACCTGTCCCACTGCTGGACTGGCCTTGCAGGAAAACCCAGCCCCTGATATCCAGGCTGAATCTGTCATTTCAGCTTTTCCCCCTTGTCTTGCGTGCTCCTACCATGCACCATTGGAAGATGCTGGCTCCACTTTCTCAAGAAGCCCCTAGCAGGAGGATGCTATGAGCCCCCCCAGCCTCTCCTCCAGCAGAACAAGCCGCCCTTTGCCCCCTCCTCTTACAGCAAGGGCTCTGTGTCCCTGGCTGTGCTGGTGGGTGGCTTCGAGCTTTTGGGGCTTCAAGCTTTTGGGGTTTATTACTCCAATTTGTCAATGTCTTTCTTGTACTGGAGGGACTCAAAACTGGACGTTGCATTCTAGGTGTGATCTCCTGAGTGCTGGGTGGAGGGGAGGATCCCTTTCTTCACCCTACGGGGTATGCTTCTGTTTGTGTATATTGATGGGGAGGTCTGAACAGAACAAGCCTGTGTGAACTGGAGACCCAAGTGGGAGGTGACCTGGCGCTCTGAGGTGGAGCGTGGAGCAGGGGAAGTGCTGAATTGGGGCATGAATCAGAGATCTGCTGAATTCAGTGTTCCCATGACTGCAGCAGATGGGGCTGGAGCTGCCCCCATGCCCCCACGGCACTAACCCTCCGGTGCTGACGACTGACACCAGCAATCAGCCTTTCCTCGGTGCTTCTTGTAGGTGTTGTGAATAACATCAGTGAAGCATATTTTTAAGCGACGATAGGTAATGTGTGGCTTTTGCACAGGAGACCTCCCAGGAGCTCCTGTGGGTAGGGGGTTATCATGCAAAGGCAATGCTCTCCAAGCATGGAGGTCCATCTTCTCCACTGCATGTGGCTTGGTGGCCCCAGGCAATGCTGGACACTTGTGGGGTGTGGACTTGGTAGGATAATCAGTCAGTGCCTGGAGGGATAAGAGCAAAAATAAATGCTTATGCAGTGATCAGCCTGCCAGGCCTGCGGGGCCGTGAGTGACGGCTGAGTCACTACTCACCTGGTTGGTGAGATGTGGAGTGGAAGGAAAAGATAAAACCGTATTAGCTGTGGGGAAAAGAGGACATCCAAGGAAGCAAGTTCTTGGTTCTTCAGGTGTGGCCTTACCTGATGCCCACGGGCACTCCTGGCAACGCTCCAGCTGCAGCAGCATTAGACTGCACACTCAATTAGGCGTGCTAGAGAAACACTGCACTAGAAAGTGGTTTAGACTAAACCTACACTGGCTATACAAGCATTTTTTTTTTTACTGCCACCTCCCCAAGCAAGACGGGGAGTTTTCAATTACAGAATCACAAACAGCCACACAGGACGCACCCTGATTTATGCATCAAATACCAGGAAAGGCTTAAGTTCTGTTTGTCACTTAGCAGATGGTGACGGTTGCTCCAGCATGCGAAATATCTCATGCCTGACACCTCAATTCAGGAAATAGTGGTTTGCTCAGCAGAGGTGCAGGAGGCAGCAAGTTGTTATCGAGTATAACATTAGCCTTTCTTGTAGTTTTTCTCGATTTACTGGGTTTGTTTTCCAGCTCAGAAAGCAGCCCTGGGCTCTGCGCAGAGGGCAGTGGTGTACCCCAGGTGGCATGTGCGGGCTCGGGGTGCCCGCAGCAGGGGACGTGTCCTGAGTGCCAAGCTCTCTAGTGTTTTGTTAGGTTTTTGACACGGTAGCGAGTTCGTTTTCCTGCAGGGCTGGGCTGGCGTCCTGCAGACCTCGGTCGCTGAGGTTCCTGTTCCTCAGACACAAGGTGCCTGAGGTTTGCTGAACCGCAGCGAGTTCATTGTGAAACTGTGCCACTGAGGTGGCTCCAGCCGCCCCCGGGTTGTTTGTTATTCTGTAAAGCGGGGTGAAGTTGGTCCCTTCCAGGTCCTTACTGAGGGGTCAGAAGGTGAGCACGGGGCTGTGCTGGGTGGGTGCTGTGCCCGTCCCATGGGTGGGAGGGCAGCAGTGGGTTTTCTGCCTGTCCTCTGGATTTTGAGGAGAGATCCGTGGCAAGGACAACACCTGGGTCCTCTGTCTCACATCTTGCCCGGTCCTGCACTGAAAGCAAAAAGAAACAAGCTGTAAGGCCAGAGTCTTCCTCCTCACCTTTACAAGGGCTATGTGAAAAGGTCATGGAAACGATGGAGTGGCTCCTTCCAGCCAAGGGCCCTGGGGAGGCTGGAGCTCAGCCCCCCACTGCCCTTCGCCACGGCTGCTCGCACCGCTTCTGTGGTTGCAGAGACCCTCTACTTTGTAAAGCAGTCAGCGTGGGTCTGGTGAGCAGTGATAACCCTGGGAGAGTTGTGGAGCTGGGCACTGCCGGTGCCTTCAGCCAGCCCCTTCGAGATGGCCAGGGATGCAGGATCCCTGCAGCAGCCAAGCAGTGAAAGGCAGCTGGTTGCTAAAAGAGGAGCGTAGCCCACCCGTGCTTCTCCTGCAGGGTACAGGATGGTGCTCGGCAGTCCCTGGGGTCAGCAGGGAAACACCTCTGCTGCAATGCGATCCCCCCAGCCTTTAAACACGGCTCAGGGTGGAAGTTATTCTTTTCACAGCAAGAACAGGGCAGGGGCAGTTAGCAGGTTTCCCTGAAATACAGGAATTTTGCCTTGGACGTGACTGTAAGGTACTGTGCAATGTGTTGATGTGGCGCGGTGTCAATGCTGCAGCCTTGGCACTGGGAAGAGCCAAGCATCAGCCGTGGGGTGCCTTGTGCTGCCCCCTCGATCCAGGTGGGGTCCTGCTGCCATCCCACGGCAGGGTTCCTGCTGCGAGGTCTGCGGTCCCTGCAAAAGGGGCAAAAGCAGAGTCATTCCTGATCCTGGGGTGACTGCCTTGGAAGGCCACCGCTCAGCCCGGCTGTGCTCATCCATGGCAGCGGGAGATGCCACCTGGATGTGGAACACAGAAAAAGGCTTCCTCATACCTGCGTGTAGTTTGAGGGCTGTCCACACTCCCTAACTCCTGGATGGTCCCTAGCCAACATCTCACTGCGTTGTTCCTCTCAAGATGCTCATTAGGTAGAAGGTTTGCTACCTGTTTATCACCACTAAACTGCTGGTGAGGGGTCTGGAGCACAAGTCTTACGAGGAGCGGCTGAGGGAACTGGGGGTGTTTAGTCTGGAGAAGAGGAGGCTGAGGGGAGCCCTCATCACCCCCTACAACTGCCTGAGAGGAGGGTGGAGTGAGGTGGGGGTTGGCCTCTTCTCCCTGGTCACGGGTGATGGGATGAGGGGAAATGGTTTGAAGTTGTGCCAGGGCAGGTTTAGACTGGACATTAGGAAAAACTTCTTCACCGAAAGAGTTGTCAGGCTCTGGAATGGGCTGCCCAGGGAGGTGGTTGAGTCCCCATCCCTGGAGGTATTTAAAAGAATGATAGATGAGGTGCTTAGGGACAGGGTTTAGTGGTGGGATGGCAGGGTTAGGTTAAAGGCTGGACTTGATCTTAAAGGGCTTTTCCAACCAAAGTGATTCTAGGATTCTAAAGTGAGCTGGAGTCTTTCTCCTGCTGAGCTTTTCATCGGGGATGGGGACGAGGGGCTCAGCCTGTGCTTCCAGCAAAATTCTCCCTGCGTTCAGCCACAGGTATGAGGCTGTTGGTTCTGAACTGTTGGGATGAACCCCGCAGCAAACAGGATCTGGGAGTTAGGGCCCAAAATTAGTCAGCTCTGTGTACAGCTGGGCAAGGGTATAATCTAGGTGGGCCCAAGCCTTTTAAAATAAATGGAAAAAAACTTCTGTTGTCTTGAGCTCCAAGGGAAGATAACATCAAATCAGCTAAGAAAGGGCAGTTTCAGTAATAGCGCCTTAATTAAACACACCACCAATCTGAAATCCGGTCAGTCACAAGATGTAAATTAAAAATAGGTCCAAGTACATACCTATTAATTGCTGTGGGTTTTTTAAATCCTCTTCCTCTTCCTGACGATTGCTTTCCTCTCCCTACCTCATGGAGAAAAAGCCAGTCAATGTGACAGGCTGATCACCCGTGGATGGAAATTGTGGGTGTAGCATCAGCGAGCTGGTTTGGACCATTCCTCTTGCCTAGCCTGGTGGCATTTTGCACAGCAGCTGGGAAGCAGCAAGTTTCGGAAGCAGCGAGTTTCTGCTGCAGGCAGTTGTTGTAAAATGTTTGCAACCCTCGTGGTTCTGTAGGCAACATCTAAGATGCTTTTGGTATGGCTCAGATGCAGTCGTTGATTGTCGGTGTGAGCTTGATGGATGTTATGCATTAGTAGGTACAAGCTGCATGAGATTTCTTGGTGATTTCAGCTTGTGCTGGGATCCTGGCGTGCAGCCTGAGATGATACAGCCATCACGTGAACATTAGGCAAATGAAGCACAGCTTTGCCCTGGCCCCAGCCTGCGCCGGGGGAGCTGGGACCTTGCCGCAGGGTGAGGGCAGGAGGTGTCTGGAGCTGTGGGGCAGAGCAAACGGTGGCGTGAATCACTTGCACAGAGGCAGGTCACCCTGGTACTCCCTGGGAAAATCTGTCCGTGGGCTTCCAGAAGCATGGGGTGCGGCACACGGAGCAGGAGAAACCCCAGTGAGGCTCTTCCAAAGCTGATGGCAAAGGATTGCTCTGGGCAGAAATGGCAGCTGCTGGATATAATACTGAACTATTATTTCTGTGTGAACTGTGTATGTGCTAGCACGGTTCACTTGCTGAGGTAAAATAATGCCACTGGTAATCTATGCCATCTCCCTCCAGAATTTTTTTAAAAATATCCTGAAAACCAGTTTACAAGCCACAAGGCTGGGAACAGGCCAGCATAGTCCACACTCCGCTCTCTGCTCCCTCTGCTTTCTTCAGCAATACAGTTGGTGAAAACAAAGTTGTACCTGTCTGGACTTGGCTTCTCAATTAATTTTCTCTGCCTGAAGATTGTGGGTAAAAACTTTATCGTATTTAGCTTGTGACAGAACAAACTCAGCGAAATGTATTTTTGTAATGCAGACATTAAAACCGGGCAAGTTCCGTGTTCATGCCTGTGGTTAGCCTGGGTCTTGTTATTTAATAGCCTGGCTTGCAAATAGCTAATATGTGTAATGCTTGTGCTGAATTCATTTTGAACTAGGGCCAGCATCCTTATGCTGTTTTCCGTGCTTCGTTCTCCATGCTATCACCGCTAAACGATGGCACGCTTTGAAGGGAGCAAAACCTCCATCTACCCAGAGGTCCTCAGACCATTACCCCATCCTCCTCCCAATGAAACCTGCCTTTTAACCACTCCCTTGCCTTTGTATTTTTAGCCACTGCTCCGTGCAAACAGGGAAAACAAAGTCCTTCCCTTTGCCAGTGGCTGGCGAGGCAGCCGTTCTGCCGAGGCAGTCATGTGAAGCTGGTGAGGTTGAATTCCCCTGGAAGATCCCCAGAAGCTGCTGCACACATCTTGGCTTGCCCCGGCGTTTCTGTGCTTTGCTGCTGTGGCCGCGTGCCCACGGCGTAGCGTGTCGCAGCCGTGCAATGGGGAACAATGCACAATAGGCGGGAGTGCTGATTTGAAGTGTGAAATTTCCTATACTGAAATAGGTCACGAGTTCATCCGCAATGGCTTGAGCATCCTCCGCGCGGGCATCGGCAGCCGTCATCGTTCGCGATGCTCGTGTTGTGCGAGCGAAGCGCGTTGCTGCTGTTCTGGCCCAGGAGCTGGGTGCTGCTTGCCAGGGAAGAGCTGCCAGCAGCCTGTCGTGCCACCAGCTCAGTCTTCTCCTCCCTGCAGCCTTTTGGCAGCCGAGGGGACACTGGTGAGCTGCGAGAGGCCGGTCTGTGCTGCGCGGGCCGTGACCACATCTCGCCCCTAACCCCGCCTGACGTCCCTTGCCCATGGCTCCACTGGCTGGTGGCAGCGGCTGCACCCAGCCGTGCCCGGGCAGGCCAGGTACTGACTGTCGGGCTCTTCAAAGATGACGTTTCTGTATGAATCGTGAGCAAAACAAATGGGGTGGATCATCCTGATGATGAAGAGGCTGAGAGAGCCCAGCCACTTGTCTTGGATCTGCTGTCCTGTTTGCTCCCTACAGATTGGATTCCTTATTCCTGGAAATCTGATAACCATTGTCCAATGCCCTATTCCATCCATGCATTTGTCCTGATTTTGTTTATCAACTTTATATACCAGAAGGGATACAGACCTTGGAAACTTTTGGGACCTGGGTCCCAACCCGCGGTGATTTTGGATGGGTAGGTGATGAGATCTGTCCACTCCCTGGCCCTCATCGCCTCCTAGCCCTGTGGCTACAGATCCTCCTGGCTACCCCAGCCTCCTTGTTACTCCTGTCGTGCTGTCTGTGCCTTGGCACCGCTCTTCACCTTGGTCAGCAAGCTGGTTAGCAGAATGAGCATATGATGGTCCATGCCTGGCAGCCCCGAGTCCTTAATACTGCAGTTTGACACCCCTGCTTACAATCAGCTGGTGACCAAACGTGTCTGCCAGTTTTTCTGGTTTTCTAGGGTTTTAGGTGGTTTATGGCTTCTGCTGGCTTGGGTTCACGTGGCCTTTGAGCATTCAGCTCAGTGGCAGCATGGGCCGTGCTCTTGTTTGAGCTCTGGAAAGGGCCATGGGAAGCTTTCCCTGAGCCTTCCCAGCTGTTGGGATGGGGTACCACGCCAGCTGAATTTGCATCCTGATGTTATTAGAACAGATAAAACCGAAGATTAGAGGGGAGGGATATAGCATGCAAATAGCTGGAGCGACACACACCGTGCTGCCTGCACGGACGCGCTTTTATTATTGCCTTGTTTCTTTTGTGCATGGGAAGGCTGGGGAGGGACCAGGGTGAGTTTAACAGGGAGATAAATATTGAAGAGGATGGAAAAATGTGGGAGGAAAAGGAGCTCTGAAGTGCAGCACTGTGGTGGAAGAGGGCAAGGAGTGGACTGAAGTACTTAGCATAGGAGAAAACATAACTTAGATACAATTTGCCCATGAAAATGTGATTTTTTTCTCCCTTTCTGGGGAAGCTTTTTCCTCATCTAAGCTCTAAAACTGACTTTTCTACAGACAACACTTCTTCTGCTGGCCCTCCTGAGCGTCTGGGAGAGGTTTCTGTCCTGCAGAATTTTCTGTCCTCCTTGTGTTGCATCTACAAACACTGGGGGGAAAAATGGACCCTTGGGGAAGCGGAGAGGAGGAACGGTCCAGCACGACAGCAGAGAAATGATGTTTGCAGCCCAAGACGCTCGGCTGCTATCTAAGCAATAGTTTGCCTTTGCACCACAAACAAATATTCCACTCTTTTTTGCAGTTATAAACCCATACCTTTGGTCTGAAGCACTGCTGTCCCGTATAGGTGTGATATGGTAAGTCACGTGACTGCCTGGAAATGTGTCCAATTATCAGGATTCAATCTCCATGGCAAATAAAGGTGAAACAATAATTGCAGGCTCTGCTGGCTCTTGGGCAAAGCTCACGCAAAGTGCCACCACGCTGGGCAACCAAGAGCAAAAAGCTCCTTTAGGCAGCGTGGTGCTGAGCTGCTCACAGGTCGCTCCTAACACGTGATTAAATTACGAGCAATGTGCTGAGCAAACCAGGGGGGAGAAGGTTACGTTTCCCCCCCTAATTATGGAAGGGCATTTTCAACAAGCCACTTGGACAAAGACTGGGGGGGAAAACAACAACTCTTGATTTATAGGTTTTTCACTAGGAAAAGCTGCAGTTAGCAGATGTGTGGTATCCTTGCCTCTGCAGCGCTGAAAATCTCTGTTGGCACGAACCAGGGTCCGCTGCCTTGATGCAGGATGCTGCAGCAGCAAACTCCGTGCCCGAGTCGCTGCAGGGCTTTCCCAGGTTCAGGCTGCGGGACCGTTTCTGAGACTGTCGTGTTCTTTTTGGGATGTTTTTGTCCTGTTGACATCCTAGAGCTTTGAAAGCTGAATAAGGAGAATTTGGGATTTGTTTTTAAATGGTTTCAAGGTGTGCACGTAAGCTGCAGCCAGTGATGGTTTAAGTACGGTGTAAGCAATGGAGAGCCTCTGCTCGAGCAGCCTGCCAAGCCGGCAGCATTACCTCCCGTCGTTTCCCAAATGACCGCTGATTATATAACGACTACTTTTTGGTTTTTTTAGAGGTGATCTCTATTTTTAAAACACTTGCGTTGCCATAGATCTCTCTCACTGTTGTACAAGGTTCATAGCGCAAGAGCGAGCCGTTTGCCCTTCGAGCCCTGCCTGTAAAAACTTCCTTTTTATTGCTTTGGGTTTGGCAGGGGTGAGCTCTCTCCAATGACCTGCTCTCCCGGAATGTAATTACTTCCCAGCTGAACGTAGCTGTGTGCATATTAAAGGTGAAAACAACTCTTATCCAACATGGGAAAGTCAGCTGAAGTTCACTGGTTTATGAAGAGCTTGGTTAGGAGAGGCAAGTTCAGAAGAATCCAATGACAGGATTTTAAATAATCTGTACAGGCAGCTTATCCTAAAGAGCTCAGGGTGCTCCTCTGGGTACAAGCAGCCTAAAGGTCTCCTTAGTTTGCACTGGGAGAAGAAACATTGCTTCTGCAAATCCCCCCTGACCGGGAGGTGATGGAAGAGCCAGTCGGGCATCGGCACAGCAGCCTCTGAGTCTCAGCTGGAGAGCTTGACTCTGCTCTTTTCTTCCTCCTCCCCTCCAAGAGTTCAAAACAACAACAAAATACTTTGAATTTGGCTGTTATTCACCCAGTGAAGCAACTGGACAGATACTTTCCACCCCATCTTGGGACTTCACCACTTTTCACTGGCAAAATACCTAATGTGCAGTCGGTCACACAGGTACCTTGGCAGGTGGATTAAGGAAAGCATCTCCTCTCTCCTGGTAAAATCACCCTCGGAGGGTGTCGACACAGGGTCCCTGGGTGTGAGGCAGTAGCTGCTGTTTTCTTCTGTCATCAAATCTTGGTTAAACTTTTATCTGTGAAAATTCAAGTGCTGTTTTTTTGGGTTTTTTTTTTTCTACCTGAGCATAACTGTGAAAAACTTGCTCCTTTTAACGCGTGAATGGGCAAATTAATCTCTACCTTATTTTTAGCACTGTTTGCATCATAGAAAGTTTCCCTTCTCTCTCCCTCCCCCTCCCCGTGCGTAGCAAACTTGCAGCGGTTCCTAAACAAAACCGATTTCCTCCGGTAATGTCGATGACACGGAATGGGGTCCCTTCCTGGGCGTGCAGAGGTGGCTCTGGGTCCGTGCTCTCTCTCTGGCAGTGGCCAGGGCACAGGTCTGATCTGCTGGGTGATTGCTTTGCTCGTGCACAAAATATTCCTGCTCTAAGGTCTGCATTGGGTAGTGGCGCAGGATTTTAGGTGGGTGTGATGCTCTGGCAGCCCTGGTACCCAGCAGGTTCCTGGCCAGGTGGGTCCCTTCCTGGGAGGTGGCCCCTCAGGCCAGGATACCCTGGCAGGGAGTGTGACCGCTGTGGGGGGGACAGCAAGGCCATCGTCCCCTGGGCTGCCACCCACGCCGAGGCAGGATGAGGCCATACGAAGCTGCTGTCTGCCTGGTGCCACCTGGAAGGGTACTGCCAGCTTTGGGATGTCTCGGAGATAGGGCCAGTTAATGACTAACAGGCACTGCAGCACCCCTGCCCAGCTGCTCCTTCCCCAGGCTGCCCGTCCGCCTTGCTGTGTCATAGCCAAACCTTTTAGCTGTGATGAATGAGACCCATCACACCTGCTTCCTATGTTTTTTTTTTTCCCCCCTCTTCCCTCGGTAAACCCCGCATCTGCCCCTGCACGTCTGCAGGTCCAGCCGCAGCAGAGCCTGTGCCAAAAGCAGTAGGAAACGTCCGCTTTGTTCCACCCCTTTGGGTTGGGTCTTCCTCTCCTGCAGCCTGATAATTCTTCTCGGTCTGCCCTCACTCCCACTCAGTGAATGAAGTTATTCCCCAAAGGCCATCACGCCACAGCTTTGTTCAGTGCAGGGGTTTTCCAGGCAGCGTCAGATGCCAGTGGCCACAGCTGGAGATGCTTTGTATCAGCCACACTTGTCTCCCACCCCAGATGATGATTCTGTAACATGTACTTCCAGCCTGGAAGTATGGCAAATGAATAAAAAATGCCTGGGAAAACCAGCTTGCTTTCCCCTTGCCTTCCGAATCGTGCATGTGCTTTCTTTTTAGGCAATCCTGAGTTATTTAGCCAGGTCTTCACTGCTGATCTTATCGCAGAAGCTGACTGTTGCTGATAGGGGCATCCATAGCAGGGACTTGGTGTACCAGGGGTTTTTTTGATAGCATAGCCTGTAACCCTGCTCGAAATTAGGTCTGACTGTTGCAGATGATGGTAGATACAAACCAACTACCCGACATGTGCACAGGACCTGGACAAAGCAGGATTCCACCCATAAGCTGCACTGGGAAAAGGGTGGAAAACTGGAAAACAGGAGAAAACTGTACCAAATTCCCTGTGCTTTCATGACTCATGAAAAACTGCCTCTGTCCAACAGCACATCTGTTTGGGTATTTTCAGGGAAGCTGGACTGCATTCCCAGAGCTCTCCCATGCGAAAAAGTAAACATGTCGTATATAAAACATTTTTATTAAAACAAATATACAACACTTCATATACAAAATGTACAAGAAAATAGTCTATTACAGCTTAGTGATTTAATTTCTACGTCTTACACACAACCTAGAACCTCTTCCACCCTGCGCTCTCCTGCGCACACCGGCCCGGGGCGGGTCAGCGGGGCGATACAGCTTGCTGCATACAGTACTGTAGGTATCCCGGGAGAGTGCTAGCCAGGATTTCGGAGAGGTATGGTATAAATAAAGAGCTCTGCCCTCATCAGTGCAAAAAATTGTTTCACGCAGCAGCTCTTCAACTATTACGTGGAAATATAAGGCATGCCTATGAGCCGGTAGCATCCTATGAGCGGACCTGGATAATTGTACTATGTGGAAGCAAAGCCTAAACTGAATTTTTCACATTTTATTGGTCTAAACTATTTACACAGTTGAAAGATCTGAAAGGTGAACTCTGTGATGGAATAAATCAAAGAAGAGAGGGCCTATTAGTGCAATTTTTCTGACTAAGTGTAATGACAGGCATCAAGCTCAATGTCACCAGTGTTGCACAAGTAAGCAGCAACCAAAATGTCCAGGCAAGAGCCTCATTTGCAGCGTCTCTCCCAAGCACTCCATGGGTAAAGTGCTCATCACCGTCTCACGCGGGGAGGATGGTCACCTCCTCCCCAGGCTTCCGGCACACGACACCATTCAGTGGTACCCCACACCAGGTCAGACCCCCATGGCCCATCGGCAACCTTCCAGCAAAAGCTTTGCCTCCGAAGCGATGACAAGGTGCATACTGTGGCTGAGCACCTTCGGTGCCAGGAGTCCTGCTAGTGAGATGGGAGTCCTTTTCTTTTTTTTTTTTTTTTTTTTTTCTTTTTTTCTAATGGAGTTTTTCTTGCTAACCTTTTCAGGCCTAAAAGTTAAACGGAATATAAAAGCTACTTTCTTCGTTCAGTCAGTAACAAACAATTTCTTCCATTCTCCTCAGGCTTGTCAAAGTTCCTACCCAAGAGCAGTTTGTGGTCAGAGGAGCCAGGGGTTTACAAGCCACAGGGAATGACTTGTATGGTAGGTCTCACTGTCTCCAGCCAGGAGAAGTCAAGGCTGTTTTTCTGGTCGAAGAACCTGAACTCTAGGTCTCCTAGAAAAAAATAAAATGAGTACTGAATCACATGCAGCAAGAGCAAAATAGTCACTATGTATTAATATATTAAAAAAAGAAGATTTCTCAGATGTGAGCAAATACCTTGGACTAATATTTTGTGAAAAATACTCGTACACTCTCTACTAAAACTGTCCCATTCAAGTTATTGCTAGCGGAAATTCTTCACTTACATGGCAAGTATTCCCTGAAAGCTGGCATAATTTACACGTGTATAACCCTAAGACAAATCTGTAGCGTACTCTTAGTGGGGGCATTTTTCGCCTTTTCCTTTTTAGCAACAAATTCTTTACAGCCTTCCTACAGGCTGCTTGGAAATCTCAGAACATAAAATTCCTCCATTTGTTTTTTTTCCCCCTCTCAATTAGTGTCTTGCACGAGAACCCTCGTCTGCATCGTCCTGTGGCCTTGACCGTCGGCGATAACCGAGGATTCTGTACCTGAAGTGGTGTCGATCTCCCCATCCTGCTCCTTGTAGCTGTAAGTGCTGCACATGGTCTGCGTGCCTGGCTCGTTGGTGAGAAAGCCTTTCCCCCCAACGCTGGTGGTGTGCCAGTCTTGGGCTGGTCCCAGCAGCTGTAAGAGAATAAGGAGATGGTAAAAACGGCTCCTTCTTTCTGTGGGTGTGATATTTGATGCCTTTCTCTTAATTAGAAGACAGGTAAGGAAAAAAAATCAAGTATCTCCTCATGCTAAATTATATAAAACTCTGTTTACTCCCAGTTAAAAACAAAATAAGTTAATGCAAAACAGGGCGGGCCAGAGCACCTTCGGTGATGAAACCCCCGTCTTATCAGTGGGATGAGCGCAACATGTCTGGAAACACAGATTAAGCACCATACGTGCCAGAGGTGGAAGGAAGGGCCAAATAAAAAATTCTAGAGAAGCTTTGTGGGCTCCGATACAGCAAATTCTGCTTCTAGCAGTACTCAATAACTTTCTCTGAATTTCACATGAAGAGTAAGTATTTCCATGGCTGTGTTCTCTCCAGCTCATGTTTGTGAAGTAGCTTTCTTTTTTATATTTAATTTTTCAGGCTTCCTCATTAAATAAGGGTCTTAGATTACATAAGTACGCTCAGCTCGTATAGGACTGGATGAGATAGCTGCTTCCCTTCCCCTCTCAGTGCAAACAGCAACTCTGGCCAATTTTATTCTGACCAGAAGGGCTGATTTTTACCTTCAAAATGTCAGAGTTTATTTCCTCTTCATCTTCGTCTGTGACTGTTTGGTAAGCATATTAAAAAAAAAAAAAAAAAAGAGAAGAAAACAGACATAGATGTCAACTTTTTGCACGTTAGCCCTCCCACTTCTGCTTCTTCCCCACACAACCCACTTCATATTCTCTTGTCACACAACATCACCACCTTTTACTTTGCCCCCCACGGGTGACACTGAGGAGTGGCTGGGGGGGCCCATCAGCAGCTCCGTGCCCCAAACTCCCCGCAGCCCTCTATCTTGGATGCTCTTCAAAAACTGCACTTTGGGGTGCGTGGTTCCAGCCAGCTCGTACATCTCCCCAAGAGTCACCAAAGCAGAACCCACTTGGTGTGCAAGGAGGAAGATAATTTGCACCCTGAGTGAAGAACCACTCTAATGTATCCATGTTAATTATTACTTTTTTCCCCCTTGGGAAGCGTGGTTACCTCCACTGTCACTATTGTACCTATCTCTGTCCTGCTTCTGGCGTCACCTCCTTCTAGCTGCCCTGGGAACCCCCAGTCCCACCCTTCCGGCTCAGGAATCTCTCTTCTTTTTTACAGGCTGACCTGTCCATGCCATCACGTTGAGCCTGCGAGATGAAGCCTGCCCCTTTTGCCCACATGTGCAAAGTAAATGGCATTAGGGAGCCTTCCACCCATGAGCAACTACTTCTGTAGGTGGCACGTGCCTGTCTGTAACCTGGCCAGCTTGGTAGCTCCAGTAACCCAAATCCATCAGGTGGAGGTTAGTTGTTTTTCTTTTTTTTTTTTTTTTCTCTCTTCCCTACAAGACAACTCTTGTTTCTCCCAATCCCCCAGGCACTTCTTCATCCCACTGCCTTGCCTCCAACCTGCCTCTGGTAGACCGATGAAAGACCAGGGTAGGAAAAAAGAAATACCCACCTTCTGAGGACGAAGCCAGGGGAGACACCTGGAGCTGGTAGAGGTCATTGGTGCTGTCAGCCATGGTGATTTCCATCGGCGGCCTCCAGTCAGTCAGGGAGCCGTTCACGTCGCATGAGGAGAGGTCTGCGGGATGCACCAGGAGGAGTTGGCACTCACAGGAGAGACACAACCACCCCTGTTTCCTCCCTGCCCATCTGACAGCGCAGCCAAGCCCAACCCCAAGAGTCATCTTTGCCTTTTGGTGCAGAGATGTGGGTTTAGCATGAACAGCACTTTCCACCCTCTTCAGAAAGCTAAAAACTGAGTCTCACCAAAGGTGATGGACGAGCTCTCAACCTCCATTTCCTGCCCGGTGTAGCTGTGAACGGTGTAGCCACTGTGGTCATCTGGCAGAGGAGTGTTGGTTAGCCTTTCTGCTGACTCCTCCATTCTCGTGTCTTCATACGACTACAAAAATAAGGGCAAAGAATGAAAGACTTCTCTAAGAACGCACAAGTTCCTATATGAAAAAAAATTAAGCATGAAAACCACCAAAACCTCTAAGTTCTTCAGCCGCCTCTACAGACACATACCTTTCTCTTGCTCCTGTTTCTTGCTTCTCTTGAAGACTTTGACTTCCTTTCTGTTAAATAAAAATAAGACAAGCGTGAGAACAGGCTGCAGGGCTGACATTTCAGGCGAGCATGAGCTCTTGCAGCTTTGAGCCCTGCTCAGCAAGCTCTGCTGTCCCAGCAGCTGCAAGTCCCCATCACCTCCTGATGATGCCTTTAGGCATGACTTAAGGATTTGGGGTTACCCCTGGCAATAACCAGTGACTAACCCCAGTAGCACCAGTGCCACCAACAGGTTTGTTATACCCCTGCCAACACGGAGCAGGAAATTTAAGCGGTGTTTAAGCACAGCAGTGGCAGCTGCGTAGCCCCAGCTGGATGGCTGAGGGCTTACCTTTCTTCTGATCCTTTGTCAAGGGTGGCAGCATCCTGTAAACCCTGACAGCGCTGGAGCCTTTGTTGACGCTCTTATCCTTCACTTCTTCGATGTCAGGCAGCGAATTCATAGCGCAGCGGAAGTTCGCCTTCCAGGTTTTTGGGTCAGGGTCTTTCTCGCCTACTTTGTATCTTCCTGTAAGTAAGAGATGGGGGGAGTGTTGAGACTTTTCAGTGCTAGTTCTTCCCACCAAAAAAATAACATTGTTTTTCTCTTTTCTCTGACATACATACCAGTAGTTAATGTAACTACCTGAGGTGTAAGTCAAGACAAAAAATCCCACCTCATTTGAGATATTACTGTGACTGATGGAAATGTAAAGCCAGCACACACCTGTATGAATGGCCCAGCTCCGGAAAAGGCAGGCGTCTTTCTCCATGTCCCAGCCGTGCTTAGCTGCATGTTTCCATGGGATCTGAAACATCATCTTGTCCTGAAGTTAAACCAATAGAGATTTGAGTTGACGAAGAAGCATTGCATGCCAGTTTGGAGTGATGGATTTAATCAAAGAATTCTCAGTAGCAGCTCAGAAATTTTAGAAATGCTTTGTTCTGTGTCTTAACTAAGCATCCATCGTTCCAGATATTTTGTTCAATGCATACAAGGTTTTTTATGAGTTCTGAAACAGGAAAGCCACGTGTGGCACGGTACAGTAGAGGTAAGCAATACTGTCAATTTTATCCCAGAAGCATTTAAGTACATTGCATCTAATCTATCACTGTATCATTAACTACAGTATATTTTCCAGGTATGCTTTATATTTTCCAGGTACGCTTTGGTGTTGCCCAGAAGATCTTGCGTGAATCCTAAGAAAAGCACATCCTAGCTTAAATATCACCTTGGGATGGGTATGGAAGCTTCAGAGAAAGAGACCCGGTTCAATAAGCCTCGTGATCTCACCCTGTGGTACAGGTCCAGAGATGTGCCTTCCAGACCAAAGTCAGGCAAACCCAGAGTTTATTTCAGGCCAAATCTTAAAACTGGGAGCAACTGGGAATGTAACATTAGCTACTTAACTGGGATAGGAGGTGACTTGGCTCAAGTTGGGCAGCAGGAGTTAGAAGACATCTTGGAGTTTTCTTGGTTCTCCATCATGTTCAGATTGCTTTTATTTTAATTTGTCATCTCCTTGTCATTTCCCAGGGAAAAAGTGGAGCTACTACACTGTGTACCAACCAGAGCTACCTTTTCTGAAAACAAAGTTAGCTGTTTTTCAAACATAATGCTTGCAAGTTTTTTCCATGCCCTTCTTTCCTTTATGATCTTGACCTGTTGGGTGTCATCTAAGAACAAGGATGGCCAATGACACAGAAGTAACAATGATGATAAAAGTATTTAACAACCCTCACCTTGTTAATCCATATCAGTCCTGGTATTTGATTGGAATTAATCTGCATTTCCAGCCAGGGCCTCATGCGCATTCTTGACACTGGCATTTCTATGACAGAAATAACAGGTCAGCAAAAAAAAGTCATCACTATTTTAACCATTCTGCAATGTCACCCCTCCCTTCCCTCCTGCACTGTGAGCATTACCACTAACCCTGTCGATGCAACCAAAAATACTTTTCCAGCACCTTAACGCTTTTTCAGTGCCCTCCACTTGCTCCTGAGTGCCAGCGCTTCGTGCCCTGCCTGCTGAGCACCAAAAACGCGCCTCCAGGTTGGAATCCTGGCAAGGGGCTGATGGCAGCGGCGGCTGCTCGGCCGTGCTGCAGAGCGGGAGCTTTGCGTGGGGCAGGGCAGCCCGGGAGGGAGCCCGGCCCCGACCCCCGGCCCCGGGAGGGTGCCCACCGCTGGCACCCGCGCGGTTTTCCCGGGAGCGGTGCGGGACCTCCCCCTCCGCGGCCACAGACAGGCACTGACTGCACGGTCGCCTTCTTAAAAGTTTATCATTAATTAAATTGCGCAAGGGGGACAGATCCCCCCTGCTGCGGGGAGGGGAGGCGGGAATCCCCGAGTAACAACCCAGCCGGCCCCGGCGGAACCGCGCAGGACCCTTCCCCGCCGCGCAGCCGGAGCAGCCGGGGCGGCGCGGCCCTCCCCAGCCCTTCCTCTGCAGAAATAATTTCCTGTTTGCGGAGTTTTTTCGAGGCAGAGCGAGCAAGCTTTCCCAAACAATACATTTCGAACTTTCACCAGCAATTCGCTCGGCGGCGGAGGGGCAGCGGCCCGGAGAGCGCCCGCCTCGGGGAGGAGGTCAGCCAGGGCTGCCCCGCGCGGGGAGCACGGCTCGGGGCCGCAGGATTCGGCCCCGGGGCTCGCCGCTGGCACACGCTCAACGGTGGAGCCCAGCCTGCGGCGGAGCCCGCAGCGCGGCGGCCGCGCCCGGCCGTGCCCATCCCCGCGGGTGCGGGGGGACCTGCCGCCCCGTCCTGTCCCGTCCCGTCCCGCGTCCCCTCCCGTGGGGAGGGCAAGGGACCGCCACTGCCGCCCGCCGGAGAGATGCCCGGTGTCCACCCGACGGCTGCCGGCGCGATGAGCCCCGCGCCCCCGAATCGCCTCCGCACGGCGAAACCCAGCGCTGCCCCCTCTTGGCGAGGCAAGCCAAGCTCAGCCGTGCCGCGCCGTGCCGTGCCGTGCCCCCGGGGCCGCTCCCACGGACTTCGCGGGCCGCCTTCGATCCGGAGCCCCGGTGCCGTGCAAAGAGCGACGTGGACAGGACGCACCGCGACCCACCTCGCTGTGCCGTGCGGTGCCGAGCCGTGCAACCCCGTGCCGCGGTGCGATGAGATGAGATGAGATGAGATGAGATGAGCCGAGCCGAGCCGAGCCGAGCCGAGCCGAGCCGAGCCGAGCCGAGCCGAGCCGAGCCGAGCCGTCCGTGCCCGCCGCCCGCCGACCCGCCTCTGCCGCCCGCGGGGCGCGCCCTCGGGTATAACGCGGCGGCGCCCGGGATTCCCCGCCGCCCCGGGCCCGGCTGCGTCGCAGCCAATCAGCGCCGCCGCGAGGGGCGGCCGCGCCTCCCATTGGCTGCCGCCGCCAGCATCACTTCGGGGAAATCACGCTGTTGTAGCACCAGCGGCGCGGGGGGGGGCGGGGCGGGGTGGGGCCGCCGCCCCCCCTCCCCCCGCCCCGCGCCACGGCCCCGCCCCGCCCCGCCGCGCGCCCCTCCCCGCCCGGCCGCTGTCCTGCGTGGGTGCGGGCAACCGGTCCCACCGAGGGACCCAGCCCCGGCCCCGCCGGGGAGCCCAGCCCCGGTCACACCGAGGGACCCAGCCCCCGTCCCGCCGAGGGACCCAGCCCCAGCCCCGCCGGGGGTCCCAGGCCCCGTCCCGCCGAGGGACCCAGCCCCTGTTCCCCCGCGGGGCTCAGCCCCCGTCCCACCGAGGGACCCAGCCCCTGTGCCCCCGCGGGGCTCAGCCCCCGTCCCACCGAGGGACCCAGTCCCTGTCCCCCCGCGGGGCTCAGCCCCGGCCCATGCTCCCCCTGCGCATCCACTCTTTGCGTGCATCCCGGGCAGCCAGAGGCGGCACGGTCATCCCAACATGTAGAGTTCCAGACTTTCCGCCAGCCCAGAGCAACCCTCATAAATCAGGAAAGGAAGTGAATGAAGTGCTGGGTCTGGATGAGGCTGTTTTGAGTTGGGTGGGAGCTCGGCCAGCAGCTGGGCTGCTCCAGGTCAACTTGCTGCCGAGTGTCAAGGAACTGGCACCGGTGCCGCCTCTGAGCAGCCCGGTTTCCTGAGCACTGCCGCGGGCCTCTGCGTTGGTACTGGCTCCAAAGGGCAACGCTTGTTGGCAGCAGGGCTCACGAGCAAGGAGGGCCAAAACCGCACACAGGTTTTGTTACTCGGTGTTTGCAATTTGGAGAAGGGATGCGGTAGAGCCTGGAGTAATAGGAACAGTCACGGGTGGTAGAAAGGTCAATAGAAGAGGTAAAAATGTGAAGATGGCACGTGATGCTCATGGCCAGCTCCTCTGCTTTCATGGTGTGTAGTGCTCAGCACACAACGAGTTTGCCAGTGTCAGCCCGATTCCTCCCAATGATGCAAGCAGATGAGCAGTAGAGGAGTGTCTTGACACTTTTCAGTGTTGAATGGTCATTAAATGCATGGCTGAAAGACACGGGTTGGTGGAGTCACCAGAGCAATTCCCGTGCACATCAGGGCGCACCTAAGCCGGGGGACTGGCATGCGACACGGGTCCCTGCCTGGCCCCAGCAGACCAGTTTTCTGGTGAGCAGCGGTACTACAGACACTGCCTGGATTTGCTCTGTCATTGGTTTGAAAGCTTCCACAGTCTAACAGGATTCCTCAGCCTGGTTATAGCTGTGAAAGAGTCTGTTTTCAGTGCTTTTTCCCCTAAAGCTCCCAGCTGAGATCTGGTCTCAGTCGCTTTGCTGTAGGAGTTTCAGATTTACAGGTGCTTTGATATCGCAGTGCTCATTTGCCATAGGTTGTGCAATTATAGTAAGAGATATATTGTTAATCATTTGTTCTCAGCATAAGTGGCAGAAGGCGGGAGGCAGGGCAATGAGAGCATTTTGCAAAACCCGAGAATGTTTTTTCTCCCATCTTCCCCTGGCCTGGGCTGTGTGTCGGGCTGGGAGGATCCGAAATAACTGTGTTAGGAGATGTGAAGTGTGATCATTGGTATTTTGTCCTCTCCTACCGCTTGTGGATGAAGGGTGTGGAAAAGAAATGACAGCTTGCTAGAAGGCTACTGAAACCATCAGGGTTTTTCTCCAATCCACTGGATCTGGATGACAATGAGATCAGATTTGCAGCCAATGTCTTCAAGGTACCGTCGATCCAGCAGGGTACTACAGCACTTTTAGTTATTTCATTCTCCTGGTTTCAGCTGGGATGGAGTTGATCTTCTTCCTAGTAGCTGGCATAGCGCTGCGGTTCGGATTTAGCATGAGAAGAATGCCGATAACGCACCCATGTTTGAGTTGTTGCTGAGCAGGGCTTGCACTAAGTCAAGGACTTTTCAGCTTCTCATGCTCTGTTGACTGAAAAGGCTGGGGGTGCACAAGAAGGGGGGCACAGCTGGGACAGATGACCCCAACTGGTCCAAGGGCTATTCCATACCATATGGCAGGGTATTCCATACCATACGGTGCCATGCTCAGTATAGAAACTGTGGGGAGTTGGCCAGGGGGCTGCTGCTTAGAAACTGGCTGGGCATTGGTCAGTTGGTGGTGAGCAATTGCATTGTGCATCACTTATTTTGTAGATATTTTTTATTGTTGTTGTTATTATTATTATTTCCCCTTCCTTTTCTGTCCTATTAAAATGTCTTTATCTCAATCCATAAATCTTACTTCCCCCTCAAATTCTCTCCCCCATCCCACTGGGGAAGGGGGGGAATGAGCGGCTGTGTGGTGCTTACCTGCCAGGTTAAATCACGATATTCATTTTCAATTCTTTCAAGGCAGGTTTGAAGTCATACGCAATGGGAAGGTACATTGGGAGAGAGGTAGAAAGGTGCACGGTGCACGGGCGGCTTAGACAAACAGCGTGACACGATCACACTGCCTGCCTGCACTGGCAAGTTTTCTTTTTCTTAACATTAAGATTAAAGCAAAGCCCAAACTTGTTTTTAAGTGCAGAAAAACACCCTGTAGGTATGCCATGCTTTCTCTAAACTAATTTTTTTTGTCTGCTTGACACTTTTATCTTGTAGTAGTATCCTCCTCCAGTCGGGTCTTTATCCTGGGTGAGGCACCATTCACCAGCGAGCATTCACCATAGGTAAAGATGTAACATATTAGGTCAGTTAAACAAATAATCAAAGGAGGAAAGAGGTACACAGGCCAGGTAGGGACAGCACTAGGACACTTGCAGTTCATAGTCTGTGAGAGGGCATAGGTTCACTCCTCAGCGTATGATGTCCAGAAATCTAGAGTTACGAGGTAACGTAAAAGCTTGAAAAACAGATGACAGGGTATTTGAGGTTCCAGTGCAAACATCACCTATGAAAATAGTCACCACACCTCTTATACAACCTAAATATTGACAAAAACGTCGTGCTGTCATTCCTTTCAAGCTCCCTTTTTTTTTTTTTTTTTAACCCCTCATCTAGCTTTAAGAAAAATGGATGTTGAAGCTTCCTGGTCTGACAGGCCAACATGTGCATCCACTAAATGTATCTTAAATACTTTAAATGATTGAATTTTGAACACTGACTTATTTGATATATGACTTCAGTACTGTTATGATCCTTACCAGCTATTTTTAGTCTGTATCTTCATCAGGAATTTGGCACCAGGCACCAAATAAATATAACTGGGATAGAAATGCACAAAGGCAGGCTAACACTTCCAGTCCTAAATCTCCACTTCTTTCCTCTGGTTTAAACCCCCACAGATACTACTCAGTGGAATGGACTTGACCTTTTATCTGTGTTCTGTCCCATATCTGCACAGCAAGTTTCCATGGAGCACGACCTGCCCAAGCTGGGATGCCTTATGTTTGTTTGCTTCTTTGTTATCTCTCAGCTGAAACAAGGAAATAACAACTTGTCTCTCCCCGATGTTACTGTGTGTCAGGCTCTCCTTACACCACGGTTACAAAGCCTTCTCCTTCCAAAACTGACTCCTTCCTCCCAGTTATACCACTACGCTAACAATCGTTTCACCAGCTTACTTAATCCAGCAAGAAGATGCGCTTAAGTTTGACATGCATTTATGTAAAAGCATGAACAAGGAATAATCACGTACCTCAGGGAGTCAATAAATGGTTGGCCATAAAACCTTTCTCACCCACCCAGTTTATCATCCAGCAAGAATTTCCATCAATGCCAACATCACTGGTTCTCTGCAGAGTTGTAGCCCTGCTCCAGCTTTCTTTCAAAGCCATCTTATCTCAGACACTTGCTTGGCCATTCGGCTCTGAGCACCCTCTAATGTTCCCCCTTTTTCATATTCCCCCCATGACTTGCCAGTTCTCTTGTTTTAATGGTGAATTGAGACACAGAGAAACAGGCCACTAAAATATTGTATCACATTTACCTGATCCAGGGAGATCCCAAGTCTGGGACTGTTTTCCTAATGCAGAGGAAATATTTAATAATATTTATATTTAAAACCAAATCAAATCCCCAACTGATGCTCCAGCAAGTGGTATTTGTTATTCTGTAACGAGCACCTCTCCATCTCAGTCAGTAGTGCCCTGAAAGAAGGTGCTCCTAGGAAGACTGTATTTCAAATAATGTTAAAAAGCATGAGCCGCATGGGGTCAGCTATGGAGCCCCTGGCGTAGCCTACAAGAAGGGAGGGTTATGGATTGGGCAGCCAGGCTCAAACATGGTTCTTTGTTCCCTGTCTTCACTGCTATGCTTGGTTAAGCAGCTCAAGACGGCTTCACTCCTGTGCTGTATAAAATTAACTAGTGGTTAATATTGAACCCTGTGTGCCATGAAATGGGCAGTTTCCAGCCCAGTGGTACTGCAAACCGGCCAGCCAAACCTGCTGCCTCCAGCCAAAGGGCCGGCTGCCTCCTCCCTAGTGACAAGTGGCACAGACTTTCTCATCCGTGGGTACCCAGCCTGGTGCCAGGGCTGCTCGGAGCAGGCTGGTTTGCTGGCAGTGCAAAAGGAGCATCTTTTCCACCTTATCTCTGCAATGCTCTTCCCTCCTCCCTCCCTGCAAAGTTACCCTTGAGTGGGGATGAGACCTTCCATGCTTCACCCCCAAGCAAACCTGTGAGGCTCTGAACATCCAGAAACAGCTTTTTGAGGAGCTGGGGGGTGAAGGGGAGAAAACCAGCACGCTCCAGTGCAAACACAGTTGCAGAAGCAGGGACTTGCTCCAGAGCCACGTTCACCTCCAGGTAAGCATACGTGCTGGAGCAGCAGCGTAGGAGTCTATCAGCTTTCTGATAACTGCTAGCTTTCTGATAAGGAGCCCAGGGCTCCTGTCCAAGCTGAGCAAGAGGCAGACTGTCCTTCTGTCACGGAAGGCGATGCTGCAGGAGCATGTGTGTGTGCAGCAGGAGGGGGCAAGCCCATAGCACCTCGTTTGGTGCATGTACCTTAGAGCAGCCGATGCACCGGCTTGTGCTCGCCCGGTGCTATGCGTGAGGTGTGGATAGGGCAGATGACCCTTGGGTTTTCAATCCCTAATGTGTCACGGGGGGAAGAGCTTGAGCATGATGCCAAGTATTGATGGCAGTCTTGGCTTTGAAGGCTTTCCCTCCCCAGGGCTCTGAATCCAACCAGCAGAGAAGCTCCACAGTGGGGAATCCCTGCTCCAGTGATGGGGAGATGGGGACAGGAGCTGCCACAGAACTCTGCCTCTGGCAGATAGCAGCGAGCCCCGGGAAGAAGCGAAGCCCAAGGTCTGCATGCCCGGGCAGAATTTGGGTGAGGGGAGCAAACAACCACAGGATGGAGTGGGGGTTCATGGAGGGGAAGAGCGGGAGCATGGCAAGAGAGAGCCTCTTATCTGCTTCCTTGCGGCCCTGGCTGCTTCCTTCCATCGCTGCTTCGTGACCTTCCCATGCCCACCAGCACTCAACAGTCCTCCCAGACCCTGCTCTGCGAGGGTTTGTTCCTCCTTTCTACCTGTTTTAAGAGAAACCTGCTCTAATGCAGATCCTTTCTTGTTTTCTCCCCCGCTTGCCTTCCTCCCCTCTCGCCATCAAGCTCAGAAACAATTTGGGTTTTTTGGAGTGACTAACTGGGGCGAACAAAATGGGTGTGAAGCCTTCACTGTCACCTGGGGAATGCCACGGTTCCCCGCTAATGAGCACCCAACAACTGTCACAGTATCGTGCCCCAGGTCTGGCAGCGCGTGTCCTTCCTATGGGCTCTCTGGGCTTAACTGGGGTTAATGCAGAGCAGACTTTTAAGGAGCAGAGATGGAGCATCAGCCTTAAAAACAGCACAGGCTAACAAGAAAAAATAGCTGCTGTTTGGTCAGTGTCCCTGAGAGCACAGGACTTGCTGCAAGCTGTTTCCATTTCTTATAAATGCCTCTCTTACAAAAAGGAAGTTTGGTTGAAGCACATGCAGGAGAATGAATAATGTCAGAAATGCTGAAACTCTGCCCAGATGGCATGACGTAATACTAGTGAGCGCTCTGATCTGCAGGCTACAATAAATATATCCTGGGATGGGCCGTTTATGGTTTCCTGGAATTGGAAAGACCTATCTCAGTTCTCCTCACTGATGGCACGGTGAATTTTGAAATCAAACCAAACCAAAATGAGATTCTGGCCTTGGTTTGGTGGGAAAAGAAGGAATTCCAAGAATTTGACTTGTGTCCTCAGACTTGCCCTGCTCCTTACTTTCCTTTTAACCTTGCAGGAGGACATAGACATTTCATGAGCTGTTTGCCAAGGAAAGTCCTGTGAGCTGCAGGCACCTGGCAGCTGTGATGAGTCTGCCTAACGAGGGTGCAAACCTGCAGCAGCCTGAGCCTCCCTGCTAAAGGTTGGAGAGACTCGGTCCTCTCCTGGTGCATGTGGGAGCATGGGAGCCAGCAGCCGCAGCAGCCTTTCCCCCGGAGCTGCTCTGCCTGCCCAGCCAAGGCACAGTGGGGCTGTGCTGGCCCCGGGGTGCCTTGGGGTCCTGGCATCCCAGCAGCTAACCCATGTGAAGGCAACTGGGGAGTCCATTCATTTTACACTGCTGAAGTCCCACCGATGCAGCTGGGGCTGACATCAGTAGGAAAAAGGTGAGTTATGTATTAAAAATATTTTTTTTTTTAATATGCACTTAAGAGTACCCGTCTGAAGGTACTGAACAAACCCACTTGCCTAACTGGCCGTCTGAAGAGCAGGAGTTAAACCAAATCAAGCTACAGCCTGCAGGACAAGCAGCATGTTGTGGGCAAGGCTGGTTGTGCCTATTGCCTGGCTCCAAGCTGCGAAAGTTTTTCTCTTTCCTGGACGGATCAGAAAAGGTGCCAAACTTCCCAGCTGTCGGAAGGGGAAGGACATGCCAGCCGAGCCACCCTACCCACGATAGCATGGTGCAGTGCTTCCAGCCCATCGCAGGCACAGGCAGGGTCCAGATTGGGCAGTGCCTGGGCTGGGGGCTCCCTGGGGCCACCACCCACCTCCTGCACCCCGCTGCTGCCTACCAGCCGAGCCTGGCAGCTCAAACAGGACAGGGTACCAGTAAGTGTGGAGGCAAGGAGGCCCTGGGAACTTAACTGTAGCTCAGTCTGGAGGCTGCAGCACAGTGACCTGTGAGCGTTTCTCCTCTGCTCTGCCTCAGGAAGAACATCAATAACCCCTGCTTTCTTTAAAATACTCTGTCCCATCCTCATGCAAAGGGGCTGCCAAAAAAGAAGCTCTTACACATGCTGAAAAGTGCTGCTGGGCTTGTCACGTTAGCACCGTTAGGAGCCAAGGGATGGGAGAGCAAAGGCAGGACGTGCTGGGAAGGCAGCTCACACCCAGTCTGCTGCCGTGCACCAGAATGGGAACCCCAGTTGTGCTGCCAGGCCTGGCCCCAGGCACTGGGAAGGAACCAGGGGAGGTTGGTATCGAGAACCTCACAGGGCAACCATAGCAAATAGTGAACGCCGTGTGCAATAGATGTTAAAACATCCGCAATTTAGTCCCTTGTTTTGTTATTAATTATTTATTGGCTGTTAACCTTGAAGCAGACCGCACGCATTTCTGTCCAAATAGAGACCATCACTAAGAACAGCAGCCTTACTTGATAATAATGTGATTTCCATACGCGAGAGTGAAATTTGGTGCTTGGAAAAATACTCAGAGTCATTTCGGCGCCGCAGGCGGCACAGCCTCAGCCCCCGCACCGTGGCAGGTACGCTGCTGCTGCGCTAGGGTCAGACCGGTCGCTGCTGTAGCTTTTGGGTGCTGCTTTTGGAGACTCTAAAAGGGGGTGCTGTAAGTGCTGGTCTTCCCACTACCCCCACCAAAAAGGGGAAAGCTAAGTGACGCATCCAGCTGGACACTGGGGAGCTTGTTGTAGTTCAGACAACAGTCTGCAGCAGGGGGAAGGACCCCTTGCACCCTTCCTCCCATTGAGGAATCGGAGGACCCCCCCGAGCAGCACCCACCAGCCAGGAGGGACTGCCAGGGAAAGGGACACCTTGACAGCAATGGCTGTCCCATGCGGATCTGTGAAAGAAGCACAGATTACTATTTTTTTTTAATTATTATCACTAATTTTTTAACATCCTCTGGTGTCCCCAGGCCACTGGCTTGCCTTCCTTGGCTGAAATCTCAGGGCAGCGTGGGTGTCCCTCCCACGTGGCAGCCCTCACCTCCTTTCGGGAGGGTAGGAGAGAGCACCCAGCCGGTGTTGGCCCCCTGGGTGAGCCGTGGTGCATGGTGGCTGTCCCCGCTCGCTGCGGGGGAGCGCGTGACTCCCCGCTGGGTCTCATCGCAGAATTGCTGACTTATGGGGCATGGAATGGAGAAGTTGCCCTTTG